>CM062805.1:168238304-168673304 GCA_031772625.1 Pinus tabuliformis | reverse complement strand
GTACAAATTGGATGTAAGACTAGCACCAGTTTGAGCTTTGACAACAATGAGTTTGACTACAGAAGAGTTGTGGCATCAGAGATTTGGTCATATCAACTACAATGATTTGTTGTTACTTCAGAAAAAGGAAATGGTAAGAGATCTTCCTATGTTAAAACAAGTGCATAATGATTGTGATGCTTATACATTAGGAAAGATTCATAGAGAGGAATTCCATGTTCGAGTAGAGAAGAAATAGAGAGACATACTTGAATTAGTGCACACAGATCTTTGTGGACCCATGCAAACAAAGTCATTAGGAGGTGCACTGTATTTTTTACTGTTTATTGATGATTGCACAAAGTTTTCTTGGGTATATTTTTTGAGTAAGAAAAGTCACACATTTGAATACTTTAAGCAGTTCAGAAACATGATTGAAAATCAAACAGGGAAGCATATAAAAATTCTCCGCTCCGATCAAGGGGGAGAATACAGGAAGGATGAGCTTATCAAGTATTGTAAAGACCATGGGATATTACAGCAATTCACAATACCCCATACTCCTCAATAGAATGGAGTAACGGAAAGAAAGAATAGAACATTGGTGGAATGTGCTAGGAGCATGTTGAAATGTAAGGATCTTTTGAATGGTTTTTGGGCGGAAGCTTTGAATACTATAGTTTCTTTGAAAAATAGGAGTCCTACAAAGATTCTTGAGTTTAAAACTCCTTATGAAGCATTATATGGATTTAAACCTATAGTAAAACATTTAAGAGTGTTTGGCTCTAAAGCATTTTCCCATATTCCAAAGGAAGACAGAAGAAAACTAGATTCAAAATCCATCAGATGCACCTTTATAGGGTATTGTTCACAATATAAAGCTTATAGATTATTTAATCCATCTACTCACAAGATTTTCGTTAGTAGAGATGTCATATTCCATGAGCAGGATCATGAAGAATCTGATAAGCGTAATGAGGAATGGGATATTTCGTTCTTGGTGGAAGAAGTAAGTCATTAATCAGGTGACGGAAATGAGCAGCAGCAACAACAGTAGCAGGAAGGAAAAGAAGAGAATTCAGATGCAGCAATTAAGCCGAGTCCAACAAAGGAACCTCAGAATAGGTCAGAAGCTACACCAATGCTCAGAAGATCAGGTAGGTAGACTCAGTTGCCTGCTAGATACAAGGAAAATGCTTTTATAACTAGTACGATGAATGTTGTTGAACCTTCTAGTTATAAGGAAGCAAATGAATGTAGTGAATGGAAAACAGTTATGGAACAGGAATATGAATCTATCATAAGGAACAACACATGGGAGCTGGTTGAACTTCCTAGAGGGAAACAAACCATAGGTTGTCAATGGTTGTATAAACCCAAGATTAATGCAAATGGAACCATAGATAAATTAAAAGCTAGATTGGTAGCAAAGGGGTATTCAAAAAAAGAAAGCATTAACTCTGAAGAAACCTTTGCCCCTGTAGCTAAACTAAATACCATCAAAATGTTAATTGCTTTAGCTACTAAGAAACATTAGATGATTCACCAACTAGATGTAAAGTCTGCATTTTGAAATGGAGAATTGAAAGAGGAGGTTTATCTAGAACAACCTGAGGGGTTTGTCCCAAAAGGGAAAGAAGATTTAATCTATTGATTAAAGAAAGCTCTTTATGGACTAAAGAAAGCACCCAGGTCCTAGTATGAAAAGATTGATTCATTTTTTCTACAACTTGGCTACAACAGAAGTAAAAACGACCCTAATCTGTATACCATGAAAGATGAATAGGGGCGCATAGTGTTGATTTCTTTGTATGTAGATGACTTAATATTATAGGTGATGTTAGTGCTCTAAACAAAGAAATCAAGCAACAAATGTCACAGGTGTTCGAAATGAAAGACCTTGGTGAATTAAGATATTGTTTGGGTCTTGAGATTTGGGGAGATTCAGGACAAACTTTTCTATCCCAGGGTAAGTATGTCAAAGGTACTGGAAAGATTCAGGATGGATAAGTGTAAGGTTGCAGAAGTACCATTACAGCAGAACATTAAACTTCAAAGTGAGGATGCCTCTAAAGAGGTAGATGCGACACTTTATAAACAACTGGTTGGGAGCCTACTCTGCCTGACCAATACTAGACCAGATTTGGCTTATGCAATCAATGTGCTAAGTCAATACATGTCCAAGCGACTTGAGAGTCATTGGAATGCAGAAAAAAGTGTTTTGAGGTATCTACAAGGTACTGTAGACTATGGTATTATTTATACTGATTCCTCAGACTAGGCTGGAAATATAGACAACTGCAGATCCATAACAGGCTATGCATTCAACATTGGATCTAGGGTGATTACATGGAGCAGCAAGAAATAGAACACAGTTTCCTTATCTTCAGCGGAAGCAGAGTATCAAGCCATGTGCACAGCAATGTGTGAGGCAGTTTGGTTGCAGAGACTTCTCCAGGATGTCGGGGAAGAACAGAAAGATGCAACAACAATCAGATGCGACAATCAGAGTTCATCAAACTTTCTAATAATCCAGTGTTTCACAAGAACACTAAACACATTGATACACAATTCCACTTTGTCAGAGAGAAATTGTAATCAAAAGAAATCCATCTTGTATATTGTAATACATGTGATAATGTTGCAAACATTTTCACTAAGCCTCTTGGAAAAATTAAGTTTGAAATGTTTAGGGAGATTTTAGGCATATTTGTGAACCCCTTCTCCATTAAGGGGGAGTGTTAGAGATAATGGAGATAATCTTAGGATAGTGAATTAGTTCACGAGACCTCACGATAGGAATTAGTTTCTATTTCTTAGGTTATGGTTCTAACTTCCTAAATCTATGATTACTATATAATGTGTGATGTATATGGAAAATGCAGAGCGTTCTATAGAGCCAGACTCTCCTGGTTCACACTCTCTTTCATAGAGCTAACCAGCGACTATGTTTTATTGATACAAACATTGCATTTTTAACAAAGGGGAATGCCAAAAATCTCTCAAAACCCGCAAATGTTTCACATCAAGGTGGATTTGTCGCATTCAGAGGTAGACACTTTTCAATGGAGCTACCATTATTTATTTCAGTTATATTGGCTATGATTTTGCCTCAATATTGTCTGATGAGATAAAAAATCCTTCCAATTGGAGTCTTGGGATCTGTCGTCGTTGTTTCCCTTCTTTATTGCTCTGCTTTCTTACACCTTAGGGTACGACATGTGGCTAATATTTCTCAATGAAGAAATTTAAATGTTTTTTTCTTTAAAACTTCATCGCTAGTACAAAAAACTATTGGTTGTGGAAAAAAATGTGGACAAAACTCATGTGGTGTTGTGAAAAAATTGCAGATTGATGCATCAACTTCCTTCACACGAGAGCCAGGAAAGCCATTCAAGGAATTGGGAGGGTAGAGGTGGATGCCTAATGTGGTGGGGTTTTCCTCTTCGATTCAAAAATTACATCGAAGCTCACAGAGAGGACAGGGAGACGATGTTTCAAGGAAAGTGGGTTTGAGACCCCCCCTTTCCCATAATAAAATTATATTTCACATTATAGAAAAATTTAGGGTTTTTTTTAATTCAATGAAATTCAGTTAAAAGCACGAGTTTATGTGTATTACTTAAATAGAAATTAGTTGGTTTAGTTTTTTAATGTGGAGATTAATTTTTATTTAGTTTAAATAAATAGAAATTAGTTGATTGATGTGGAGATTAATTTTTATTTAGTTTAAATTTGAAAAGTTGGGAATGAAATAAAAATGACCAAATAAACAATGATGAATTTTTATTGTTATGTTTTTATAAGAAAAATATTAGGGAATAAAAAATATAAAAATTTCATTTGATTATATTTTTATAGAACATTTGTTAAATAAAATAAAAATAAATATTTTTTTTTGCTGAAGCAAGAGACGATCCTTCTATTTCATTAAATAAAAAATAATGTTACAAAATATACAAAAAACTGTCCATTTTCATGGACTCAGGAAAACCAAGGGACAACCTGCCAAAGACCTGAACCCCTTACAACAGTCATTATCAAACTCTCAAATTACACAAAACATTGGATTAAAAGTTTCTCCAACCACGTGGAAAACTCTGGTGCCTTCCACCCCCACTGCCCGGAAGATCAACATCCATCGCCATCGACCGTACTTCACGCGCCAACCATCGGCTGAGGAAAAAGACGCCCCTATAAGACTTGTGGAGAAAACGACCAGGCCCCACCAAAATAGCAAGGTCGTTTCTGATCGTAGATCCCGACGGCTATATCCAACGGCAAGGAGCGATATCGCGCTGCCAAGATGACCTAATGTTAGTGTGCGATGGGGGGCGGTATTCCTTACCACCCCCTTGCCATGTGTAGGAAGCCTAATGGGATCGCTTCCAAAAATCCAATACCACTTACCATTCAGGAGCCCTGCGATCACCTGGAAACTACTTTGTACACAGTTTTTCGTTCCGAAAGTGGATTGAAGGAAGATTGTTGCTGCCAGAAAACCCACCAATCTAGACCGATGAATAGCATGAACAATCTTGGGCGTCGAATCGCTTTGCATGATCCAACGGTTGAGGATCATGTCACCCCACCTAATATCACTGAACATTAGCGCTTCCCGCTAACTAGACCGATAACTTGCACGATCAATCCCTGTCGTTGAAACGCTTTGCATGATCCGATGACTGAGGATCATTTCGCAACGACTAATTTCACTGTACTTTAGTGTGCGATGAGGGCGGTATTTTAGGCGACCCCACTGCCATGTGTAGCCCTCTGTATGGAATCGCTCCAAATTTGTCAAAACCATTTCCTTCTTGTGAGGGCCGCGATCACCTGAAAACCTCTCCCAGCTCGATAAACCAATCCTGGATGGAAAACCCCTGTTTTTTCAGTTGCGTAGAGTTGATCTGATAATCACCCTATGAGTGACCTCAGTTCAAGATTTATTAAACAAAAGATATTACAGACTCATGTGTTGGTGTGTGTGTTCTGTTTTATTGAAACAACGGATAGATTAGATTGCCAATACACAGGAAATAAGTGGAAAGACAGCAGAGAGATACAGTAAGCAACACAAAGACACAAGAATTTTTAATAAGGAGTTCACCCTATTCTCGAGGGCTACGTCTCTAGTCCAACTTTCAGTGGTGACCTTGTTTTATTGTGTCTTTAAGCAGAAATTACAAATACAGGGACTCAATGCGAGTTCTCTTGAAGCAGGTTTGCTTGGCAGGGTGGTTCTTGGATTCCCCAAGCCACTCGAAGTACACAGACTCTTGTTCTTCCTACCAGCTCTGTGACCCTCGATCTACAGTGGAAAGAGCCAACTGTGATGCTCAATCCAGACAGATTCCTCTATGGGAAGGCTTGAATCTTCAAGCTCTCTGGTGCTCGATGCTTCCTGTGGTCAGCTCGGCCCTCTGTCTCCTCTGCTTGGCTTTACTGTTCTCTGTGTTCAGTCCTCCTCTCAGGGTGCACTGTTCACTATCTCTCTTGGTCGCTCAGACTCTTTTCCTCTCAATTCTTCTTTGTTCAACTATCTATGTTCATGGCTTTAGTCATTCGATCCCTATGCCTGTTCGGTTCCTCTCCCGCCTGCGTCGATTCACCTTCTGCAGCTGCGCTTGGAGTTCCCTGTTCGGCGTCAGCATGAATGCTCGGGAAGTGGCCACGTGTCTCCATCTAACTGGTGCCAGCATGCTTCGTCGGTTCGTTTCTTTCGTTACGCTATGTATGTGTTCTTTCTCCATCGTGGCAGTCAAATGAACTCCAAATCCCTTTAGAACATGGCTTAATACCCTGTCGATTCTGCTTCCTCCATCGGGCGCAATCTCAGCCGTCCGATCTGGGCTCCTCTAGATCCAACGTCATACGCACGTTGAGCACGGTTGACTTGCTCAACCGATAGCACACAATCACAGTGGTTTTTCTCTCACCTCCGCTGCCACGCATCGATCGCTGAGTGGGATTGCTCTGCTCTCCTCCAAAACCTCTTACCATTCAAGGGCTCCCCCATCAATACCGTTAATTCTCCCAGAGTGCGGGTCTCGCCTTTATCCTTTATCACTTTTTGTTTCTCCACCCGCGGTTCTCCGGCTCCCAACGCGACCGAGTGCTTAAGGCTCTTCCACTTTGGCCCTGTTTTCCCAGCGATGCCGCTAATTGCACATCAAAATCGCCTCCTTTTCCAGATCTGGGGCTCCCAGGGGCTGTTTTGACCAGCTGCGCAGTCTCCATGGGCCTCGGTCATAGCGCTTTGACCGAGGTCCTCGTCGTTCCACGTTGGTGGCCATTGCCACTGGTTCAAGGCGTTTTTTATCGCTGTTTTGGATTTTTCAAGGATTTTTTCAACTCAATACAGTCAAGGTTCTTGACAATCTTTTGTGGATCCGATTCGGATCACGGCCTTCTCACTGAAAAGCTTTTGGACCACCAAAAGTTGGTTTTCTTCAAGCATCGACTAAGTGAGGAAACTGTTGTCTCACTTGTCCAATCTCAATCCACTTTGCACTGCTCGGCTTCAAACCCTTAAGCCCAATCCTAAGGTATTCCACTTGTCCACTGCGTGTCGTCCTTACCTTCCTGTCCAACACTGTATCTTCCTGCAACTCATTAAGATATTCAGGTAGCAGGTCGTCAACAGAAGGTAATTGACTCTGCTCTTCAGGGTCCTCAATCATTGAAGGTTCAAACAACCTCAAACAGTCTATGTTTACGACTGAGTAGATGTGCATGTAAGCTGGTAGCTCAAGGCAGAAGGCATTTTCACCAATCTTCTCAAGTATCCTGAAGGGTCCATACCTGATAGGTTTTAGCTTTTTACCTTCACCTTGCATCTTGTCCTTGCTGATGTACATCCAGACTTGGTCTCCAACTTGAAAACTATGCTCCATCCAATGCTTATCATGCCTAGCCTTGTACTTGGCCTGGCTCTTTTCCAATTGTTCCTATACTGCCTAGTGGATCTCCTGGATCTGTTCAATGAACCTAGTTGGCTTGTCCACATCACTGTGTTTATTAACCATAGTATCTTTACCAAAGACAAAATCCAAAGGAGACCTTGGTATGAAACCAAAATAGGTCTCAAAAGGATATCTCTGTGTAGAAGAGTATTTGGCCCTATTGTAAGCATGCTGCACATAACACAAGTGTTCATCCCAAAGCTTAGGGTGTTTGCTGCAATATCCCCTCAGTAACTGGATCACCGTCCTGTTAACTACTTTTGTCTGGCCATCTGTTTGTGGATGAAAAGCTATGCTTTTCTTTAACTTGGTGTCCATTAGTTTCCACAGACTTGACCAAAACTTCCCCACAAATCAGGTGTCTCGATCAGATACAATAGAAGTGGGTAATCCAAAATGAACCCATACATGTTCAAACAATAATTTTGCAGTTTGTTCAGCTGTAATCTGTTTATTACAAGTTATCAAAATAAACATTTTGCTAAACCTATCCACAACAACATACAGATAATCATGACCTTTCCTGTATTTAGGCAGTCCTCCAACAAAATCCATGGAAATGCTTTCCCAAGGGTGAGAAGAAACTGGTAATGGAGTGTATAAGCCTAGTTTTTTGTTACTGGGCTTGCTTTTAGCACACATAGCACATCCCTTCACATATCTAGAAACTATCTCATTCATTTTCGGCCAATAACAAAACCTTTGCAGCTGTGCGACTGTTTTACTTACCCCAAAGTGACCTGATATCAGAGAAGTGTGTGCTTCCCTAATTATCTTTACTCTCTCAATTTGTGGAATGCAGAGTTTCCCACAACGATATAAGAGTCGGTCCTTCACATGATAGTCCAATTCTTCTACTCTTTTGCCTTGACTCAAAGTTGCATATACATCTTTAAAGTCCATATCCTGAGCATATTGTTCTATGTAGCTTTCATGCTGCACAGAATTATGCTTAAGTACGGTAGATAAATTTAAAATAGGTCTAGATAACATATCTGCAACCTTGTTATGTATGCCCTTTTTATATCTGATGACTAAATGAAACTGTTGTAGAAAACCCATCCATCTGTAATGTCTTGATTGTTGCAACTTAGTTTGTAGATATTGAAGTGGCTGACGATCAGTGTGTATTACTGTTTCTTTTCCCATTAAGTAATGTTTCCACTTTTTCACACTTTGAACTAATGCATACAATTATTTATCATAGGTAGGATAGTTAACTACTGCAAAATTAAAAGTCTCAGAATGATAACATATGGGTTTACCGTGCTGTGTCAACACTGCTCCCATGGCATAGTCACTGGCATCAGTTTGGATCTTAAATGGTCTTTGTAGATCTGGCAGTGCTAGTACAGGTGTTGTACTAATCTTTTCTTTCAAGGTGTCAAAGGCTTTCTGTTGTTTGCCTCCCCACTGAAACACCTTGTTCAATCCTGTCAAAGCATGTAAGGGAGCTGCAATTTAGGAAAAAATTTAAATGAAATTCCTCCAATATTGTGTTGCTCCTAAGAAGCTTCTCACTTCTGTAGCAGACTGGGATTTAGGCCAGTTTACAATGACTACCACTTTAGATGGATCTATTTTCAATTTACCTCCCCCTACTATGTGACCCAAATAATTTAGAGAGGTTTTGCCAAATTCACATTTGGAGAGTTTAACATAAAGTTTTTCTCTTCTCAAAACATCTAATGTTTGCTTAACATGCTTTAAATGTTCTTCCAACATTTTACTAAAAATCAAAATGTCATCCAGATACATAATAACAAAGTCATCAAGAAAAGGTCTAAGTACATCATTCATTAATCTCATGAAAGTAGCAGGAGCATTAGTTAGGCCAAAAGGCATAACCAGCCATTCATACAATCCCTGCCTTGTTTTGAAAGCAGTCTTCCATGTATCTTGCTCTGCAACCCTGACCTGATGGTATCCACTGTGCAAATCCAGCTTGGTGAAATAAACAGCTTCCTTCATTTGATCTAAAAGATCATCTATGCGAGGAAGGGGATAACGATTTTTTATTGTTATCTTATTCAGTGCTCAGTAGTCAATGCACATTCTCCATGAGCCATCTTTCTTTCTCACCAAGACGATGGGTGACCCACATGGTGATGTGCTAGGCCTGATGAACCCTTTCTCGAGCAACTCCTGCACCTGCTTCTTGATTTCAGTATTCTCTAAAGCAGACAACCTGTACATCCCAATGTAAGGCAAAGGAACATCTTGCTGCAAAATAATATCATGTACTATTCCCTTTTTGGGTGGCAGACCTTTAGGTTCTTGAAATAAGACATCATACTCTGAAACAATCTTTTCTATATCAGTTTGCTGATCAACATTATAGCCCCTAAATACATTGGTTTTATCAGATTTCTTTTCCTTTACAACCATTAGTAAGAACTATTTGCATGAATTTATCATTCTTTTCATCTGTCCTGAGTTGATGAGAGTAAAGTTATTCTTGAGCTTATGATCCCTTACAAAGTATTCGATTCCATCTTTAACAAGTATATACTTGTTCTCAGCTGCTGTGGGGAAAAGTGCCTGTGCAGGATGACCCTATCCACCTAAGGTGTGATAGTGCCTTAGCAACAAACAGGAACAACTATTCTTTTATTCTTCTTTATGAATTAAGAATGAAGAGAGATGAGATGGACTAACCGGTGTCTTTCGCTAGTCCTTTGATCCGGTTTCTCTTCTCTTTGATAGCTCCTAGCTACTTGCTTTCTCGCTCACCCAGCTTCACCAAGTTCCTGCAAGATCACAAAAGGGGAAAACTACACAAAGACATGGATTCATATTCATAACTAGCTTAGGATTAGAAATAAGCTAAACATACTAATGCAATCATACATCAAAGACACATAAGCATGTAGGAGAAACTCAAATAGTTTTATTGATGAAATAACAAGGTTCAGGAGGAGATACAACCAAGTGAGTTCCAATCCAGCATCAACCTCCCAGCAAAGGAATCCCTTCTTCACCTCCTTCAAAGCATAAAGCACCCAATGCACTAATCTCAAACCAACAGCAATTCTCTGCAATGTACAAAATTCCAGCCTCCGGATCTCTGGGATGAGGGATCCATATATAGATGTTTGGAGAGAGGATGAGTCAGCTTGGCATCTGACTAGTGTCCTTTCTCTCTGTCAGTTCTTGCTTCCACTTGGAGGCTGAGAGCCTCTTACTCATCCATGGTCGAACTCAGTGAGGCAAGTGTCATGGAGGAAGATTCTGGAAGCTTCCATTGTCTTTACACCTCGCGGAATGGCACTGCCATTTGTCATTGCCCGCTCAGCACACCCTGGTAGTGCATTTGGGTGCGTTGCAACGCAGCTAGCTAGTGTTCTGGGGTGCTTTGCAACGCAGGTGGATAGTGGAGCCACTGAAATGATCCTGATTTGACTATTTCTGAGCAGTTTCTGGTGGAGAACTTCTGTGAGAAGTTGTGGTTTGCTGGCCTTGTTCCTTTAGGGGCAGGAACAACACATTTAGGGACTTTGGATCCCTTGGTTTATGGACATTTCATGCTTAGATCTGTAAGGCACAAAAATGTCTATAACAGTTTCCCCCTAAAGTATGAGGCCGTTTATCGGGTGAAATGCTTTATTAGGAGGATCCGAAGTTCTTTCAATGCTGGGAGGAGACCTGTAATAAGATACAATACAATACATTATTTTCATACTGTTTTCATGATCTAGCTGAGGCAGGCATTCCCATGCTCAGCTTTATAAATTCATTTTCTTGTACATAGGACAGACAATCGTCTGATGGTAGACCGATGATTCTGATAGAGCCATCATCCTTTCTGGTAGGATAATTATCTGTGCTGCAATGTTGTACATTTCAATGTTTTTATTTTCCTGAATATATATCGCAGCCCGGATGGATGAAACTAGATCCGGGGTCTTCAATCTCGTCCGATCTTCACTCTAAGTACAGGTTGATCCATGTGAGAAATGGGTTGAAGTCGAACATGGAAAGACATCGCTTGATTACCAGTAAATGATGTAAACTGTTAACAAGTGCGAGAGGAATCACCGATAATGATGATGACCCTCAAGGTACTGCAGTACAATTCACGTGGTGTGAATAGAGGACTTGGTGTCGAACACCACGCAAAATCTTTCGGTCGAAGGTCATTGATGTATACCTGTCGCCGGAAGTGAGAAACTTGCCATTGAGGCATGCAAGCTTCAAAGTACTGAAGGGGGTGTTCCTAGATCAACTTCTTGGATAATGAGCTGATGTCGACAAGAAGCGATCCGTCAAAGGAGGGCCTTAATGAATCCCACATCAATGACACGGAACGGAGCAAATGATTTTGATGGAGGTGAAAACGATCTGATGATATATGGTTCAGGGTGGCGGTCATGAAAGAATGAAAGTATAATGTATGGTAGTGGATGGGACACACGTGATTTCTCTGAATGACTTCTCTTGAACATATCGGCGACACTTATGTGATGGATTGGTAGCATTTAACCCAAATGTGGATGGTATGGCATGACCATGGTGATGTAACCGGTGAATGAAACAACCCAACCCGATTCTGGTACTGAGGAGAAGTGTCATGTTCAAGAGTGACTTGCTACCAATAAAGATTCTTTGAGTTTTTCCCAATTTTTCCCCAGTCTTTGTTGACCAGTACCTCTTTATTTTTGTCAAGCTTGAGGAGGATAACATATGCTTGTTCTATAATTTTCCCTTCGGGCAAACCCATCGCTATGTTTTAACGAGCCTAGAGATAGTGAAACTCGTTCTCGTCTAAAGACAAGTTTGTCGCTATTTAATGTTTTTAACGAGTCTAACGACAAAGATAACTCGGTCCTTTTCATTTTTAGAGAGTCTGAAAAGGTACGTAAAGTTAACGCCGAAAGTCCTTTTTCGTCATCTAATCTCTTAAGTCCGAAAAAGTATAAAACAATACAGAAGGGATGAATTTTCGATAGTTTTAACGAGCCGAACAAAACAAGCGCTCGATCTTTTTGTGCAATAATCCCTCAGGTCCAAAAAGATTAAAATCTAGAGGAGGGATAGCACTTCCGGTCGCTTTAACGAGCTGGAAGGCCAAAACTCGGCAATATTTTCATATTTTACGAGTCAGATGAAAAGAGCTTAAAGAAGACTCGTCTTTTGAGGAACGAGTGACAAAATGGGTAGCAGCTGATTCCAGGTAAGGTTTGGAATTTTCCAATCACGGCAGTGTCACAAGGATGGCTAGTGAAATCACTCTTCGCAGCTGTTCCTCAAAATGGGTAAACAATCAAATGGAGGTGAATGACCGGCCAATGGAAAAGTGGGGGTGACGGTGCAAACACAACCAAGGCTTTAATGGCTGATAAAGTTACATTCACGGTGGTTATTTACCGGAGGATAGTTCATTTTTTAACGAGCTTAAACGCGGATTGAAACACTTGCTCGATCTTATGTTTATTTTTTAACGAGCATGAACTATGTGCTAAAACTGCTCGATTAGTTTGCATGCCCCCAGCATAATAACGCCAATCGAGGTGCATGCCCCCCAAGCTTCATTACATTCAACTCGGTGGTTGGAATGAAGGTTTACCTTTGAGATTTGGAAAGGGGATTTGTTTCATTTTTTTTTTTAATGAGGTTGACATAATAAAAGAACTATCCTCATGACTCCTTGTTTCATTTTTTAACCAGGTCGACACGAGATAAGAAAAATCCTCGAAGAATCCAAATCCATTAGATATAGAAGGTTTCATATTCCACTGAGGCCACTTCCGCCAGATTACTTGGAGGCGGTAGGGCAAAAGTACCCATTAAGGCAGGGTCTTTTAGGAGACCTACTCCGATGTTTTGGAGCGAATGATTGCTTCCATGGATCATCGGAATGCTTCCCGTAACTTGAGAACCATTGGGGAGGAAGTCTTATTGATCGACGATTATAATCCCTCCTTGAAAGGGGAATGCAATCTTTCTGAAATAGGTCGACACAACAGCTGCCATGGCGTAAATCCATGGTCTTCCTAGTAGGATGTTGTAATCAAGATTCCCATCAATGACTTCAACATCTATTTCTACCGTTTTCCCCCCTAGTTCAACTTTCAAGTTATTTAGGATACCATACGGGGTATACGTCCATCCATCAAATGCTTTTAATGTCGTCGATGATCGTGACAAGGTTGGAGATCCTAAAGTTTTCTAGCAACTCATCGACATAATGCATGTGGATGCCCCCTCATCAATAATCGTTCGATGAACAATTTTGTTGAGGGCTTTCACTTGAACAAGGAAAGCTAGTTGAGCGGGTAACTGAGGATCGTATCCTTTATGATCGAAGGATACACGATTGGAATCCTTTGGGTCAATCCCACCAACGGCTGATAATAAAGCCTGCCTTTGGGATGGGCAAGTTTGTAGTACTTCAAGAGTCGACATAGCGGATGGCGATTGGGCCAAATCTTCCACTATGTTATAATGTTGTGCCGCTCTAGCGCGGGGATTAAATGTCGACTTGTGTACTACTCCCTTTGGTGGTTTTATCGTCAATTCAGGGATGGTGGGTGTTACAACTTCTGTCGAAGTTGTTGTCGAACTACTTGGTTGATCTTTATCCTTGTTTTTCGACTGCTGTGGATTCCCGTAATCTTTGTTCCTTGTCGAAATCAAAGCATCATTCTGCTGCTTTGTAATCGACAACATTAGCACTTGAGACGGGGAAGCATTTCCATTCTCAACCAGATTTGCTCCTAGATTTGGAAACGGATCTGTTAACACTGCTGAGGTTTTCGAATTCTTAAAGAATTTTCTAGGCTTAGTTCTGTGTGGACAATCTAAAGTCCGATGATCCTCATCGCATATCATGCATGGATATTTTTGTTTCCCATTTCCAGGAGGGTTTGAAGAAGATTTTTTCGGAGATGACTCATCCTGTTTCTTCTTCTTCCCTTTGTTTTGTTTCTTCTTGCTTCCTGGTTGTTTGGTTTCTTTGCCCTTATCTGTCGATACGGCATTTACTTCTGAAGCAAGAATTTCGTCTTTTGCATTTTGATCTGAAATCTTACGGGCCTTCTTGGATGTAGCCTTTGTCAATTTCGTGTTTGTCGTGCCAATCACACCATCGCCGGCGTGAGAGTCATTGTTTGATTTAGGAGGAGGAGGAATTAAGAATTTTGGTCTAGGGGCGTCAGGTATTTTGTCGTAGAGCGTGCCAGACTGAGTATAGACCAAGTCCAGATATTGCGCACGAGCGATAACTTGCTCTTCCGTTACAGCTCCCCCCTTCGCCACATCTTCCGTGATGGTAGGAAGTAATGACTTGATAAACCATTCAGCTAATAGCTGATCGGGGACGTACGTTTTTACCATCCTACGACGACATCGCCACTCATGTATATGGTCAGATATGTGAGTGGTTGTTGTCTGTTAGAAGTTGGTAAGGAGTTCCGTTCCCGTTTCATACCTTATTGGTAATTGAAAATGGGTTAAAAAGGTTGTGGCTAAGGTACTGAAGTTGTCGAACGAAGCTCTAGGTAATTCAATATACCATTTTGCCGCTGGACCCATTAACGTCCTCTGAAAGAGGCGAAGCCTTATCGAATCATCATTTAAGGTGTTTGACGAACACCATAGATGAAATGTCATCACGTGATTCGATGGATCTTCACCCGGATTTCCATTAAATTTAGGAATATCTGATGGAAGTTTATGTGGAATCGCTGGCCACCAAGGGGCGTAAGCAATTGGATCGTTTGGTAACCGGTGTAAATCAGGTAACTCTAAAGTTGCCACGAATGGTAACTGTTGATTCAGGTTAGGTGAATCATACCCAGGATACGATGGAATCGCCTGAGCAGTTGGTCTTTGCGTCCCAGCATAATGCATTTGATGCTGGTATGACTAATAAGGTTGGTGGACATGACCATTATAAAATGGTTGGTTTTGACCGCTTTGAATGTACGGATATCCACTGTTCGCAAAGATTTGCTGCTCAGAACCTTGGTATACTTGTTGGAATTGTGGTTGTCGGTATTGCACCAGCCATGGTTGTGAGGCCATGTGCTGTTGCGCTATACTAACCGTTAGACCAAGGTGTGGGGTAATTGTACCCGTCTGGACCAGTGTCGCCCCACTAGTTGGCGATTGTGGTTGGGTCACAGGGTCAAGGGGCTGTTGCATTACAACCTGAGAAATCTGAGGTTGGCATACAACAGGCAGCATTTGAACTTGTGACACTGTCACAATAGCTGGTGTAGTCGGGATGTTCGACATAGGTACACATTGTTGCATTGAATATACAACTCTTGGTTGTTGAGGTAGCATAGGTACCCAACCACTTGAAGTAATTCCAGTGTAACCTGAATATTGTTGTGAACTCCCGTATGGATATTCTCCCGAAGGGGGTAATGAAAAGGCGTACCGCCCCCCATATGGTGGTAATCCGGAACTCAAGGGGATTGTCTACCCTTGGGGACTGGATTGCCCAAACTGACCTCCAAATGGATCAATTTGTTGAGACCCAACATAAGAGTTGTCGGATATTATTCCGGAGGAACAAACAGGAATGGACCATACTGTCGTAATAGCCCCTGAGTGGGCTCCTTCTAGCGGTTGAGAGCTAGTTGGGACAGATGGTATGCCGGCGAACATTGTCGGAGTGACAGCAGGGAGTTCTGCTGTTGCTGTGTCAGGTGCCACAGTCCTAGATGTTGACGGTTGTTCAGACATTTGTAGTCTATCCAAAAGATTCCCTAGCGATTCTACAGGAACTTCCGCTGGTGGTAGACTAACTTCTGACGAAGAAGGATATAGAGTGACCCGGACTCCAAAGTGAGTTGGAGTACTTGTTTGAGGATCTTCTACGATTTATTCGATTGCAATCAAACCAGGTGGAAGGGGAAGACCGTCAGGTCCATAAAATATTTCTGGTGCCGAAGAAGGTGTGGAATCTACAGCGACAGATGTTTGAAGAGCAAGACTCTCCGAACTGGTTATGATGGAACTGGTTCAGTAACACAAGTGTTTACTCTCAGACTAGGATTATTATCATTGTCCCTCTGTGGCTGTTGAACTTCTTCTGTAGAGGCAGGGATCCCAGAAATGTTTGGAGTAACCGGAATCTCTGATGTCGTTGGAACACTTATTCTAAGTTTAAGAGGAGATTTGGAACCGGTTAAATGAGTTCGCCTTGTCCGTACTGGTTTCGATTCCGGAGACAAAGACGGTTGACTCGTAAGCCTCCGCGAACGACGGGGTTTCAATTGACTTTCTTCCACGATTGCGGATTACTCGATCAACTAAAATAAAAGGGGAAGTATGTTTCCGATTTGAATGAATTTTAGACGCTTTAGACACAACTTGTTTTTTCAGTTTTAAAGAGTCGAGAAAAAACAAAAGATGACTCTAGTCTCCTTCGATTTTTAATGAGCCTGAAGTGACAAGTGCTCAGATGGACCTTTTCTGTTAAGGAGTCTGAAAAGGAACGAAAGGGACTGCTCTGGAGATCTAGGTAGAGGGTGTGCCAAACCAATCACAAAAATGCAGAATACGTTTTACGGTACGGCAGTCAATCTTCCCGAATGCTGTGTTCGGTGCATTGCGATCAGTAGGGCGGCCGACACGGCTTCCTATGGATAAAAGGTTTTAAGCCTATAGGGGTCTCCCAATATATACTCGACGGTACGTGGGAGCACAATCCTTACTGGCACTTATCGTCTCTCAAGAGGAATCACCCAACCATCAGTGAGGCCAACAGTTACCAGGTTTTACGACGTCGGAACACGTCTCTAGCCTAGACCTCTATGTTGTGCGTTAAGTTCCAAAGCGTTGTTAGATTCATTCAGTTTATTTTAAGTTGATCTTTCTTAGAAGTTTGCCTTTTGAGGTTCACCACGAGATGTAGATGTAATTCCTAAATGCAATCTAAAGATGATAAGCAAATCTTTATCTCTTTTTCAACAATGAAAATCCTAGCTACAAGGGGAAAAGAAAGACACAATCTTTTCTCAAAGAGCAAAGAGCACACTGTAAATGCACTTTTCCTAAATCAAGCCATACAAACTATCAATATGCAAATGCACAAGTGCATGTATTTGTTTTTCACTTTCTTAATATTAATGCCTAAAAAGAAAGTTGATGTACAATTTTTAATTCGCTTTCAAATGACAAACACAAACAAGCTTACTTTTCGAAATCAAAAGGTAGAAGAGATTACGACACTTTACGATTTTCGAAATAAGACTTGTTTCTACACTTAAAAGTGACAAATTCAAACCAAAAGCAAAGTAAATGTATAATCAACTGTCAACAGCAAATGAACTCTCTCCTAAGACCAAAATCGACAGATCTAAATCAAAGGACAACAGTATGACTATTTCATTTTTCAATGGAAAACTGTAAATGATGCCACAAACACATAAAAACACCTAGAGTCTTTTTGTACAAGGAGGCGGAATTAAGGCAGAGAAAAGGGGTTTTCAGATAGGTACCTATACTGGTCACAGGCTGCAAAAATCAGAGATCAAAACTGGGCAAAACAGAGCAAAGAACCTCAGCTGCACAGGGCAAAGGCTGATCAGCGCACCTGTTGCACAGAGAAACTGAATTGCAGCGCAGGTAGCCCTCTCGGGACCTGCGTTGAAATGCAGAGTCTCTTCACAGAGCCTGCGCTGGAGCAGAAACGAGAGTTCTCTCCGGGTTCTGGGTCACGGTTTGCAGTTTAATCTACGGTTTTAGGCCAAATAAAAGCAACAAGTAAGGTACAATCAAAGGGATGATTTGAAAGAGGGCTAAGAGCTATCACAAAGGGTTATCAGATCATTTGTGAATCCATTGTTCAAATCATAGACAAATCCAGTGATTGGATCAAAGCAGCAGTTGTCTACTTTGCATCTGAAAATGGCAGATGCAGTTCGATTGCTGCTCTTAAGTCTATGAAACAAACAGTAATAGAAGCACAAATAAACCGATTAGACAGATCTCCCCAGCGGAGTCGCCAATTTGTTGTGGGGAAAAGTTCCTATGTAGGACGACCCTATCCACCTAAGGTGTGATAATGCCTTAGCAACAAACAGAAACAACTATTCTTGTATTCTTCTTTATGAATTAAGAATGAAGAGAGATGAGATGGACTAACCGGTGTCTTTCGCTAGTCCTTTGATCCGGTTTCTCTTCTCTTTGATAGCTCCCAGCTACTTGCTTTCTCGCTCGCCCAGCTTCACCAAGTTCCTGCAAGATCACAAAAGGGGAAAACTACACAAAGACATGGATTCATATTCATAACTAGCTTAGGATTAGAAATAAGCTAAACATACTAATGCAATCATACATCAAAGACACATAAGCATGTAGGAGAAACTCAAATAGTTTTATTGATGAAATAACAAGGTTCAGGAGGAGATACAACCAAGTGAGTTCCAATCCAGCATCAACCTCCCAGCAAAGGAATCCCTTCTTCACCTCCTTCAAAGCATAAAGCACCCAATGCACTAATCTCAAACCAACAACAATTCTCTGCAATGTACAAAATTCCAGCCTCCGGATCTCTGGGATGAGGCATCCATATATAGATGTTTGGAGAGAGGATGAGTCAGCTTGTCATCTGACTAGTGTCCTTTCTCTCTGTCAGTTCTTGCTTCCACTTGGAGGCTGAGAGCCTCTTACTCATCCATGGTCGAACTCAGTGAGGCAAGTGTCATGGAGGAAGATTCTGGAAGCTTCCATTGTCTTTACACCTCGCGAAATGGAACTGCCATTTGTCATTTCCCGCTCAGCGCACCCTGGTAGTGCATTTGGGTCCGTTGCAACGCACCTAGCTAGTGTTCTGGGGTGCTTTGCAACGCAGGTGGCTAGTGGAGCCACTGAAATGATCCTGATTTGACTGTTTCTGAGCAGTGTCTGGTGGAGAACTTCTGTGAGAAGCTGTGGTTTACTGGCCTTGTTCCTTTAGGGGCAGGAACAACACATTTAGGGACTTTGGATCCCTTGGTTTATGGACATTTCATGCTTAGAGCTGTAAGGCACAAAAATGTCTATAACATCAGCTCTATAGAAAATAACTTTTCTATCATACAAGTAGGGACTTCCTAAAACAATTCAACATATATCTAAAGGAATTACATCTAACTCAACCTCATCTACAAATGCTGACCCAAAAGAAAACTTGAGTTTGCATTGTCTAGTCACTTGTAGTTGTGCTTTATCATTCAACCATCATAATGGATATGGCTTCTTATGAGGTGTAGTTGCTAATCCCAATTTCTTTACAATTGCTTCAGAAATCAGATTTACTTGTGAGCCACTATCAAACAAAGTATCAATCTTTTGATTTTTGGAAATAACTCGAATATGGAAAAGCTCATGCCTTTTTCTCTCATGTTCTTCATCAATAACAGATTGAGCAGAATTACTAGTAGATGCTTTAGAATACTTACCTTTTATACCTGTGGCTGCAATGATTGTTTCATCTCCTGAGTCTGACCCCAAATATTTCTGAATAGCCGCAGCAGTCTTCTTCTTCTTGCCCTCGGACTTCTTAGGTCTCAGTTCTGGATGCAAATTCCAACAGTGCTCATCATCATGCCCCTCCTTTTTACAGTGAGTGCATGAAGCTTTGCCTTTTTGTGCAGTGTTAGCCTTCCTTGATTTCCACTTCTGCTTCCTTTTCTCCTTGCTCTTGCTTATAGTGGGTTGGGATGGTCCCCCAACTTCTGGATTTCCATTCTTTCCTCTAGCTTCTAGATGAGTAGCTTGTACAGATACCTCATCTATACTAGTGGGATTAAACATGAGGATGGTATCCCTCATGTAGCTATGTAGACCACCAATGTACTTCAAAAAAGTCTCTGGTGAGTCTAATGAGATACCCAACATCAATGCTCTCTTTTTGAACTCTTGAGTATACCCTTGTACACTTTTCCCTTTCAAATGCCGAAGAGTTTGCCAACTCATCATGGCTTGTTGCATGTAGGCCAATGGATAGAACTGTTTTTTGATTGCAGCAAAAAATTCACTCCAGACAGAGATGGTCATACCATGCTTCTTCATATTAGCTTGGGTTCTGCCTTCCCACCAAACTAAGGCAGTGCCTCCTAGGCATAGGCTTGCCAACTGAATCTTACTCTTGTCTGAGTCTATGTTCTGTACCCTGCAATACACATCAATTTGTCTAATCCAATTGTCCAACTTTTCAGCATTTAGCTCTCCATCATATATAGGCAAATCAAATTTAACATCGAACTTAATCAAAGATGATTTCTTATTATGGACAGGGCTATTAGGAGGTGTGAGAAAGCTTTCCTCTTTCCCCTTTCCTTTGGAGTGGTCATGGGAATGAGACTCATCTTTTTCTTTATCTTGTTTAGAACCTAATGAATCTTCATCCTTATGCTTTCTAAAGTCCCTATACATTTCTTCTACCATAAACTTTATAGCTAGGAAACTTTGTATGAATTGAGGGTCTGGCCCTATAGAACCTTCTTCTAACATTGTCTTCCGAGAATAGACTCTCCCAATTTCAGGATTAGTTTCCACCAACTCTTCTTCTCCTAATCTGAGCTTTGATCTAGTGAGCATTCACAGCTAACCCAACACAAGCTTGTCTAACCTTACAACCTAGAGCTCTGATACCACTTGATCTGATAATCACCCTATGAGTGACCTCAGTTGAAGATTTATTAAACAAAAGGTATTACAGACTCATGTGTTGGTGTGTGTGTTCTGTGTTATTGAAACAACGGATCGATTAGATTGCCAATACACAGAAAATAAGTGGAAAGACAACAGAGAAATACAGTAAGCAACACAAAGACACAAGAATTTTTAATAAGGAGTTCACCCTATTCTCGAGGGCTACATCTCTGGTCCAGCTTTCAGTGGTGGCCTTGTTTTATTGTGTCTTTAAGCAGAGAATTACAAATACAGGGACTCAATGTGAGTTCTCCTGAAGCAGGTTTGCTTGGCAGGGTGGTTCTTGGATTCCCCAAGCCACTCAGAGTACACAGACTCTTGTTCTTCCTACCAGCTCTGTGACCCTCGGTCTACAGTGGAAAGAGCCAACTGTGATGCTCAATCCAGATAGATTCCTCTATGGGAAGGCTTGAATCTTCAAGCTCTTTGGTGCTCGATGCTGCCTGTGGTCAGCTCGGCCCTCTGTCTCCTCTGCTTGGCTTTACTGTTCTCTGTGTTCAGTCCTCCTCTCAAGGTGCACTGTTCACTATCTCTCTTGGTCGCTCAGACTCTTTTCCTCTCAATTCTTCTTTGTCTGACTGTCTCTGTTCATGGCTTTAGCCATTCGATCCCTATGCATGTTCGGTTCCTCTCCCGCCTGCGTCGATTCACCTTCTGCAGCTGCGCTTGGAGTTCCCTGTTCAGCGTCAGCATGAACGCTCAGGAAGTGGCCACATGTCTCCATCTAACTGGTGCCAGCATGCTTCGTCGGTTCGTTTCTTCCGTTACGCCGTGTATGCATTCTTTCTCCATCATGGCGGTCAAACGGACTCCAAATCCCTTTAGAACGTGTCTTAATCCCCTATCGATTCTGCTTCTTCCATCGGGTGCAATCTCAACCATCCGATCTGGGCTCCTCCAGATCCAACGTCATACGCACGTTGAGCGTGGTTGACTTGCTCGACCATTAGTGCGCAATCGCTACAGTTTTTCTCTCACCTCTGCTGCCACGCGTCGATCACTAAGTGGGATCGCTCCGCTCACCTCCAAAACCTCTTACCGTTCAAGGGCACCCCGATCAATACCGCCGCTTTTTTTTTCTCTGCCCGCGATTCTCCAGCTCCCAACGCAACCGAGTGCTTAAGGCTCTTCCACTTTGGCCCTGTTTGCCCAACAATGCCGCTAATTGCACATCAAAATCACCTCATTTTCCTGATCTGAGGCTCCCAGGGGCTATTTTGACCTCCTGCGCAGTCTCCATGGGCCAGTCAGCACGCTTTGACCGAGGTCCTCATCGTTCCACGTTGGCGGCCATTGCCACTGGTTCAAGGTGTTCTTTATCGCTGTTTTGGAATTTTCAAGGATTTGTTCAACTTGATACAGTCAAGGTTCTTGACAGTATTTTGTGGATCCGATTCAGATCAAGAGTTCCCGGGATTCTACCTATCATTTCTTTTTCTCCGCCAGAAACCAGGAAGGACGAAAAACCCACCAAACGGTCTTTCTTAGATGAACCAAGGTCGCCCGACTGAGTGTCCACTAGAGTCTCAAAAACAATGCTGACTCATTTTACTATGTTTAAAAAGGAATTGCAACCCCCTAAAAACCTGAAAGTAGAAAAAATAATAAACATAGAACACCTGAATCAACACGATGCTGTCTCCATGGCTCTACTCCAAAACACAATCCTGCCTTCATCTGCCTAGTCATAACAATTCACTTTTAACCTGCTCTGAGGCATTTCTTGCCAGCCAAATGCAACCCTGTTCTCTGTGTTGATCACCCCTTGATTGGCAAGAAGATCAGCTAATTTGTTTGCCGATCTTCTTACATGTTTAAAACTAATAGTTCGAAGGCTCTGGAGGTGCTACTGAATCCATTGAAAGCCCTGGATCAGATGCTAGTTCCTTGAGACTTTTTTTGGCCTTGTGCCCTAGCTAATCCTCTTGACTGATTCGATGATTAACTCCGAATCAGCTTCAACAATCACATTTTGCCAGTTATCCTGTTTTAGGAAATCTAAGCACTGCTCCATGGCCATCAATTCCACCATGTTATTAGTGGCTCTTCCTAAATGATAGTAGAAGATGAAAAGTACTCCACCATTCTCATCCCTTAACACACATCCAAAACCCACAGAGAGGGGGTTTCCCTTTGAAGCCCCATCAATGTTGAATTTCAAAAATCCCCTTGGGGGGGGGGGGGTGTGCAAGAAATATTGCTCAGAATCCAGGGAGATAACTTTCCTATCCCATCCCTGAGGTATTAGTCCCTACAGACCCAGATCACCAAGAGTTTTCCAATCCTCAACAGAAGGAGGGTTCTTGGGGAGATTTCTTACAATAGTGTCCACCGTTTCCTTAATTTGTTTTAAGATCTGCTCAAAAATGTTTTGGGATGGCCTATTTTCATTCTTGAAGATTCTGTTGTTCCTTTCTTTCCAGACATTCCAAATAATGAAACTTGGCATGATGGCCCATGTTGACCTAAGAATCTCATTGTCCAAAAAGGTTCTTCTCCATCTGTTTAGGGTATGGATGATGCTCCCTTTTTCCTTGTCAGTCTGTTGCAAAATGGTGGCGAAAGAATCCCATAAACTAGAGGTGAAGATGCAATTGTTTAGAAGGTGCTCCATAGTTTCTTCTTGGGCTTCACATAGCTAACATCTGGAAGGCCCCAGCACCCCTCTTCTTGATATTATCCTAGGTCAGGATTTTCTTATGCTGAACCAACCACATGAAGAGTTTGATCTTCGTCCATCCTTGATGTCTCCATAGGTCTTGCCAAGTCTTATCAGGAGCTTGTGGGTGAAGGTCAAGGAGAATGAGTTTTGCTTCTTTGAGATTAAAGGTGCCCTCACTTTTAGTGCCCCATCTTAGCTGATCTTGCTCCCCTGATTTCAAAATATTCCTTTTCTCTAACATATTTTTTAGAGTCTCTGCTTTAGCCTTCAGGGGGATTTCATCCCTAAACTCAAAGTTCCTCCAGGTTCTCCATTTTCCAATGCTACTGTTATGGTCCCAAAAATCTTTACTTTAGATAAGCCCTTAGAATCTGTATCTTCCTTGAGATCCCTGTGTAGAGCATTGGGAAGGTATGTTTTAATAAATAATTTAGTGATGTTTTAAGCAATAGTTGTAATCTTTTCTTTATTATAAAGTAGGGAAAATGCAACGAGAACGAGTCTAAAATGATCCAATCACTAACAGTTGTCTTCTCTACGCAGGAAAAGGTAAAAGCAGGAAGGCGCAATGCAAAACGAGGATTTGATGAGAAGATAACGGCTGTCTCTCCAATTCTAAATAAGGTTCAGACCAGGTCGAGTAAATCAAGGAAGATCAGTCCGGAACGAGATGAAGGACTGCCAGTTCGGAAATACAGGCCGAGTAAAGGAAAGCGTTAACAGTTTAGCGGATCCCTCAGGATCTTCGATCCTGAGGGATCGCTACGATCAATCATTTTGTCGACCGATGAACTCCGCCGTTAATTGTATAAAAGGAGGGTAGCATTGGAAACTAGGGGATTACTTTTGGTATCTTTAACTTTCTGTTCATGAATTTTATTATCAGTTGAACTCAGACTATTGAGTCTCTCTGAGACTTAGTTTTGTACTCTCATTGATGCGTTAATATAATATCTTGGTGTTAATTTCTCCGTGCGTCTGAAGTAGTTTACGGCAGTGCGCCATTGGAAGCTTTGGGCCCGGCTCCAACGGACACTGGCTGATTGTACCATTACAATTCTGCTTTGTGTGGTTTGTTTCTCATAATCTGTTATGGTTGCATGTTGTTTCATATTTATTCATCTGTAGCTTTCCTGTTATAAATCTCTGTAACAAGTTCATATCATACTTTCAGGATTCTTCGCATACTGTTGATCTGAGTTGTTTGCATCAATTACAGAATTCATAAGTAGAATATTTAACCTACAGGTGATTGGGGTTAATGAATTGTTGGTGACTATTGCAGATCGTGTACATATGATTGACGTTTCCTGTCTTTAATGATTTGCTGTTCCATTTGATATATATATGATTGACGTTTCCTGTCTTTAATAATTTGCTGTTCCATTTGATTAAGCTGCAAACCTGTATAAATGATTGCTTTCCTTTTTGTATGTAAGTGTGTGCCAAGGATTGGAAGTGTTGACCTCGTGAGACTTAGTTTCTTTATTGCGGTTCCATTTACTGCCGTTCCTTTTTTTGCTGTTCCATTTCTGAAGTTGTTGTTCATTCTGTTTTCTTGCTGTTCCTTTTGCCTGCGTTTATTGAAGTGGCATGAGAGGAGGTTCAAGACTGTTGTGAGATATAGCAGACGCTATAATGCTCCCAGATCATGATCCATACTCCTTCATCAGTTTCTAGGGGGATAGGTTACTAATTCCATACCCTCGACCGACGAAGTTGCTGCGTGTGTGATTTCTTTATGCAAAAGTAATTTTGCATTAGCATCCGTTTACTCTTGTATTCTTTAGATCTATACTACGAAGCATTATCCTGACAAATAGCCTCAAATTAAGATGTCCTTT
This sequence comes from Pinus tabuliformis, assembly GCA_031772625.1. Taxonomy (NCBI): domain Eukaryota; kingdom Viridiplantae; phylum Streptophyta; class Pinopsida; order Pinales; family Pinaceae; genus Pinus; species Pinus tabuliformis. The sequence goes on along the minus strand of CM062805.1, from coordinate 168,648,201 downwards.
ACAATAACAAAACGCTCCCGGATTGACTTGTAATGTGAGATAACTAGAGGTGAAAAAGACCCTTGTTACAGCTCCACATTTTGGCGCCGTTGCCGGGGAAGGGGCATAGCCATTTGTTTTTTTAACAGGGTAGTGTGTGAATCTCTTAGGGGAGAACTGGATTTTAAAAACGGAAGGTAAGAACCTGCGTGCGGAGCATGTAAAAGCCCTGCTCCACCGTTCGCTTTCCTAGCAAAATTGATTTAGTAATTTAATTGGAGTGCATGACTAAGCAGAAAAAGCCAGAAAAGAATCAAAAGCCTCCATCCAAAACCGAAAAAGCCAAGGGGTCGGCGACCCTTCGACGAAAGACCTTTATAGACGAAATTTACAAGAAAGCCGGATCTCCGCCATCAGTAGGTTATAGGAAAGTAAACTCTAAACAACCTGCTAGTTCCCTTCAGGCCTCAGAATCACCATCTAAAGCCTTTGCGGAGGTGCACAGTCAGACAGAGGAGCAGGACTTTCAAGAATTTGACAATTCGACTCCTGGACCAGTGCACGAAGGAAATTTTAGCAACCTTTGCGAAGGGGAAGGAGAAACAGGGGAAATCGAGGAACCTAGATCTCCTATTGAACCAAACCAGCCTTTAAATAGTCCGGATAAAGGAAGCGCTGCAAAAATCCTTGTTGAGGGAATTCATTCACCTCAGACTGTAGGGGCCATCATTATCCCTGATAAAGGGAGTGCTGTAAAAACAGTTCCTGCTAAGATTACCCCTCCTCAAAAGGAATACTCTATTAGAAATTCCTGGAGATTATTGGCATATATTTGATTCCATGGCGCAGAATCAGCCAAATACCCAAACCTCTACTTTGCAATATCCCATAGTAGATTCCGCTGCGAATGCTCCAATGAAGGCAATTCCGCTTCAACATATCCCGACGTTTCATGGACTCACATCAGAAGACCCTGATGCGTTTCTATTCGAATTTAATGTGTTATGCAGGGGATACGATTACACCACTGATCCCCAGAAGCTAAAACTGTTTCCCTCTACTTTGAAGGGAGCAGCTCTGAGATGGTTCATGGGTTTAGGTGGTGGAGTCATAAACAATTGGGAAGAAATGAAAGCGGCCTTCTTAAAAAAATATCAGGATTATTGTAGATCAAGAGAACTAAAGGATGAAATCTTTCAAATGTCAGCCAGACCAAATGAAACTTTAGAAGAATATGTAGAACGTTTCCAATATAACTTGCAGAGATCTCCATATGCATCGTTACCTCTGCCCGATAACGTGTTGAAAACTGCATTGATTAGAGGTATGAAGGAGCAATGGATTGAAACATTGAATATTATGGGAAAAGGAGACATTTATCAGGAAAATTTTGCTGACATCATTGATCTGTGTATCAGCAGCTCAAGAGGCAGCACAAGGATAAAACCAGCAGAATATGATCGCTTCACTAGAGACAATCGAACATCAACAGAAGGAGTATCACGAGTGGAACTTGGAAATCTGTTAGAGAATTTTAAAACTAATATCATGGGGACATTAACTACACAGCTTGATATTGTGCAGGCTAAACAGAAACAAGCAGAGGCAGAACAGAATCTGGCAATTTTCTGCTCGCGGTGCAGGAAGAAACATAGCCAGAAAGAATGCCCGCTCGATACAGTTCAAATATGTGCTATTTGTACCAAGGACCATCCGACTGAAAGTTGTCCCTCGCTCCCTGGTTTGAAGGCGGTGTACAAAGAAGCAGAAGAGGAACCAGAATCAGCATACTTTATTAACCAGCGTCGTCAATGGCAACCTAGACAACCTGGTATGTTTCAAGATCCCTCCTCTTCTTTTCAATCTCCGCAATTTAATGCTCAGCAACAGAATATGTGGCAAAATCAGTCTCAGCACCCGTTTTCAAATTGGCCGCCTCAAATGTTTCCTACTCCGAACCCTTGGATGAACCAAGCTGGTTGGCCAAACTTTCCTTATCCTCTGCCATATTGGCCAAATAGTTCATATCCTCTGCAGTGGACCCCTTCCACTTCGCAAAGTTCACCCTAGCAGAGCAACTGGCCAAGATCGACATATCAAACACCAGGATCAATTCCGCTCCCTCAACCAACTCTGCCAGCCTTGCAACAAAATCCCCAGCCCAACCTAAGACCGCAGCTCCCAGCCCAACCCAACCCTAACCCAAATAATCGACCAGTTCAATCTCTTCAAATTATAGAATCTTCCGAGATTGAATCTGCTCTGCAGGAGTGCAATGATCTTCAGTTGAGATCTGGGCGAATAATAGAAACTGAGGGACATAGAACCGCTCATATTGAAAACCAGTTACCGATAGAACAGCCGTCACAACAAGAAGAAGTAAGTAAAGACCAAGTTCATCAGCAAGTAATTACATCTTCTCCACCTTTCCCAGAACGACTGGCCATTCCAAGACAAATGCAATATCCGGATTTTGATATTCTGGGAGAACTTCAAAACTTGTATATAAGAATTCCATTCCTTCAGGCTATACAGGATATCCCCATATATGCAAAAACCATAAAAGACCTGTGTAGCAGAAAAACAAAAAGAAATATAACCCCTAACCCTAGAGTCCAGGTAGTCGGCACCTTATCCGACCTCTTATCAGGGAAAGAAACACCAATTAAATATGAGGATCCTGGAAACCCAATTGTCACTGTTCAAGTCTGTGCGCAGACCCTGACCAACGTTTTAGTAGATCTAGGGGCTGCGATTAATATCCTGACAACATCAACCTGCCAGAAGCTTGGAATCACATCGGTAGAGCCTACTTCCACTTTACTAGAGCTAGCTGACCGATCAGTAATAAGACCAGAAGGCACCTTGTATGATGTCATGGTTTCAGTAGACTCTTGGGAATACCCGACTGATTTTCTGGTGATTAATCCAAAAACCCGACTAGATGGACATCCGCTAATTCTAGGTAGACCATGGCTCGCTACTGTTGACGCCTACATTGGATGCCGGCAGGGAAACATGACCATAACCAGAGGACTGGATATCAAAAATTTAATCTTGTACCCGCCAGCCCAGCCAAGCATCACGCCTCATATATCGCTGACCAATCTGCGCCCTGCCTCACATATTACTGATAATATTAGACCACCATTAACAGTCCAGGAAGCGCTAGATTTTAAAGATCAAACGGAAGATGATGCCATCAATAAATTCATTAATCAAACAGAATCCACATCGTATACATAATGCTTTATGATAAAAGCGGCATTTGATAACGAATTAGAGGAAGATCCTCTAAAAGATGACAATGACCCAAATATACCTGTAACCTCTGTTGCTAACAGCAAAGTAATACAAATTGAACCGGGAAAAACTTTAAACATTAACGCTAATCTGACACCTGAGCAAGAGACCAAACTCATCCAGCTCCTACGAAAGTATCAGGAGGCATTTGCTTGGGACTATCCCGATATGAAGGGGATTGATCCCCAGCTATGTACACATCGTATCTATATCGAGAAAGATGCAAGACCAGTTCGCCAACCACAGAGAAGACTCAATCCCCATTTAAAAGATGTTGTAAAAGATGAGCTGCAGAAATTATTAGACGTTAATTTTATTTATCCTATTTCTGACAGCAAATGGGTCTCCCCACTTGTGGTAGTACCTAAAAAGAACGGGAAATGGAGGATCTGTGTCGATTACAGAGAATTAAACAAAGCTACACAAAAAGATCACTTCCCTCTCCCTTTCATAGACCAGGTATTGGACACCTTAGCAGGCAAGAAATTTTTTTCTTTCTTGGATGGCTTCAGCGGATATAACCAGATTCAGATTGCCCCTAAAGACCAGGACAAGACTACCTTTACTTGCCCCTGGGGAACGTTCGCCTACCGAGTCTTACCCTTTGGATTATGTAATGCTCCGGCCACATTCCAACGGGCTGTTCTTAGCATCTTCGCAGATTTAATTAATGATGGATTGGAAGTCTATATGGATGATTTCACACCATATGGAGATGACTTTGATCCAGCCCTGGACACTCTCGAAAAAGTTCTAGAGCGTTGCATCGCTACCAGGCTTTGCTTGAGTCACGAAAAATGTTACATGATGATGACAGAAGGACTCATTCTGGGACATTACATCTCAGTAGTTGGCATTCAGGTAGACCCGGCTAAAATTCAAATACTCATGCTTATCCCAACCCCCACTAATTAAACAGAGGTACGCAGTTTTCTTGGTTTTTCTGGGTATTATAGACGATTTATACAACATTACTCACGTATTGCCGCACCTCTACATGCATTAACTGGAAATGTTGATTTTTTGTGGACAGAAAAATGTGATCGAGCCTTCACAGAATTAAAGAAGTTGCTATCTACAGCTCCAGTTCTCAGAGGACCTAATTGGAACTTACCATTCCAAATTTCAACCGACGCCTCAGACACAGCAATCGGTGCAGTGTTGGGCCAAGAAGAAGAGAAAAGACCATACGCTATCTATTACATCAGCAAAAATTTGGCTCCGGCTGAATTAAATTACACTGTCACCGAAAAAGAATTTTTAGCTGTGATACATGCTATTAATAAATTTAGACACTATATTACAGGCTATCCCGTTATTTTGTACACAGACCATTCTGCTATTAGGTATTTAGCAAATAAGCCTGTTACAAATGGAAGAATAACCAGGTGGTTGATCTTGTTGCAGGAATTCGACATTACAATCAGAGACCGACCAGGGAAGGAGAACCCTGTAGCTGATTTTCTTTCACGAATACCAAAATCAGTTGAAACAGCAGCAGTTGAGGACCAATTCCCAGATGAACACTTATTTGCAGTCGCTGTTCAGACTCCCTGGTACGCTGATGTGGCTAATTATCTTGCAGTAGGTAAGCTTCCAAAACATTTAACTCCCAATGAACGGAAACAAATCGTTGCGAAAAGAAATCGATTTTCGTGGGTTGGGGGCTATCTGTTTCACACAGGCGCAGATATGGAAATCAGAAGATGTATTCGAGAAGACGAAATCTTTGATATCTTGAAAGCCTGCCATGACGGGCCATGTGGAGGACATTTCGCTGAACGAAGGACAGCACACAAAGTATTACAAACGGGATATTACTGGCCTACAATCTTCAAAGATGCAAAAAAATTTGTCCAGGCCTGTGATAGTTGTCAACGTGTAGGACGACCTGGCCCAGCAGACGAAATGCCTTTGCGGCCTCAATTGGTGATCGAACCTTTCGAACGCTGGGCTCTGGACTTTGTCGGACCCATCAACCCCCCATCAAACCAAAAGACTTACATTTTGGTGGCAACTGAATATGTTACCAAATGGGTTGAGGCGGAGGCATTACCCAGAGCTACAGAGGAGTCGGTAATTCAGTTCTTGTTCCATTTGTTTGTACGTTATGGTCTTCCAAGGGAAGTGGTTACAGATGGAGGACCACAATTTGTGGGACATAAATTAGCTGCAACACTCAACAACCATCACATCCATCACAAAATTACTACCCCATACCATCCGCAGGCAAATGGGCAAGTCGAGAACAGTAATAAGATAATAGAGTTAATTTTGACAAAAACTGTTGCCTCACACCGCCGCGATTGGGCCGCCCGACTACCGGAGGCACTGTGGGCTTATCGAACCACATGGAGAAGTACCACTGGCTATTCACCATATCACTTAGTGTTTGGAAAGCAACCCATTTTCCCTATAGAATTTGAGATCCAAACCCTGCGAACTGCCCAAGAAGTCGGATTGGATTTAAGTGAAGCACAGAAAAATCGATTACAGCAAATTAATGAGTTGGACGAAACAAGGCTCGCTGCATTACAGAATACAGCACTCATCCAGCAGTAGCGAGCCAAATGGCATGATGCGCTCATCAAAAACAAGATATTTCACGAAGGAGACTAGGCTCTGTTATATGATTCTAGATTTCAGGATTTCCCGGGGAAGCTTCAGACTCGATGGTTGGGACCATACGAGATTCAAAAAGTCCATGACAATGGAACCCTTACTTTGATTACAATCGATGGATCTGGATATACATTTAAGGTAAACGGCCACCGAGTTCGTCTGTATCACAAACCGCTCACTCGGGAATCATTTTTCCAGCAGTTACGCCAAGATACTAACATCAAGATTATGGGAGAGGAAGCAAAAACCTCCTCCCCTATATATTGGTAAGAAGTTCATTCTTTATTACCACATTTTGTATATAAGATTGTAAATTTTGTATATATGTTTCAAGTGTGTGTTTTGCTGTTCCTTTTCAAAAGGAACAACACTTGTGTGTTTTGTTGTTCATTTTCAAAAGGAACAGCACTTGTGTGTTTTGCTGTTCCTTTTCAAAAGGAACAGCACTTGTGTGTTTTTGCTGTTCCTTTTCAAAAGGAACAGCACTTGTGTGTTTTGATGTTCCTTTTCAAAAGGAACAGCACTGGTGTGTTTTGCTGTTCCTTTTCAAAAGGAACGGCACCCTTGAGTTTTGCTGTTCCTTTCCAAAAGGAACAGCACTTTTTGAATTTTTGCTGTTCCTTTCCAAAAGGAACAACACTTTTGAATTTTTGCTGTTCCTTTTCAAAAGGAACAGCACCTTTGAATTTTTTATCCCTTTTTAGAAGGAGCAACATTTGTGTGTTTTTTTTCAATTCTTTTTTTAGCAAGCAGCATTTGAGTGCTTTTGTTATCTTAGGACATTGCATCAAAAAGAACCCTCCCTTGTAAGAAAGAGATAGTATGCCCTCGTCCTTTCTATAAGAAGAAAACATTGTCCCGAGGCCATAAGTAGCAGCTATATATTTATGCAACAAATATAAAAGGCATGATATATCAAGATCAGCACATTATAAATCGCTATCTATAACAGCCCTAGTATTGATGCAACAAAGGAGGGAACCATACACTCATCATTCTTCCAGCCATAAGTCTCACTTCCTCTGCCCTGTTGGAAAACTTCATCATGTTACGTTCCTACAATTTTCTTTATTATTATTTGGAAATAAGAATAGAAAATTTATATCTTCCTATTGGGATAACAAGACTTCTTCCGCCATTCCCACTCTTAAGGAGCGTTGAACCACCCTTATGTGTAACTATACAAGAGCAAAAGTCCATCTCAAAAGAAAAAAAAAGCAAAAGCAGAACCAAAAGAAATTATTTGTCAAATGCAGGATAGGGGGTTTCATTAAAGAACCAGCCTACTATGATCATAAGATTGGAAGCGAAGTGGCATTCCCATCATGGCCACCACACCAGGGATATGGTCCAACAGGTTCATTATATAAACAAACCTTGGAACAGGGGGTCTCATCACGAGCCAGCCTGCCCACGTTTCGCGCCTCTCTGGTGAATGGCGTCATGGTTATCTGGTTACCAAGCCAGCATGATGGCCTGCATGTTGACAAGAATTGCTCTTCAAAACTACACAAAGGACTATGGTTCCGGGGTGAAATAAACAACTCTGCCACGGTTATAAACACCGGTCGGCAGCAGAGCTCTGTTAATGGTATCGGAGTCAAAACATATACACCAATTTGGATCTTATTAAATATTTCTTTCTATCCTCGTAATAATTATATCTTACACCTTAATGGATACGTCACATGAACATTTATCATTACCAATTATGGCAAAGGCATTGACTATGACAATCTCAGACTTTCCATGAGTGCTAAACGTCCTATCCTTATGTTCTGCATCACATCACAAAGGCTTATGTTAAATGCGATCTATCTGTCGCATCGATCTCGGTATTTCTTTGTCTAATCTAAAACATGGCAAAACTTTAAAAGCTGTTCCATTATGACTCGGTGATGGGATGACCGCCTTCTTCTATTTGACGGCTGAGGCAGCCTATCATTTCGCGCGGGGGGGAGGTGACTTCATTACTCCGCCGGCCACGTGTTAACACATCATTCGGAAATGATATGATACGAAGGTACGATATGCGTTAACGGCATGACAATGCTATTTTTTGAAAAAGTTGTTATTTATGATCAATTATTCATGCATGCTCTGTGTCTTTTCCTTTTGCCGCAATTACGTTCTTTGCATTGCTGTTCCATCTAGACCCTGAAACAGAACCATGGGGGGAAAGTCTATCAGAAGCGAGCCGAGCGAGCTCATAGTCTCCGAAGCCGCTCGGAAGATCTTAGAAAAAGCAGGGTGGTTAACTTATTTTGGCCACCTGCGCAAATCAAACGAAATAGTGGCCATGGAATTCCTGCAAAATTTGCAGGAAGAACACTCAGTGGTAGGTGGGAAGCAGATAGCAGTCACGAAGGAAATAATCGCGGAAGTAACCGAATTACCAGACTTAGGTCCAATATGGACGACAAAGAAAGAAAGACTGCAAAAGATCGTAGAACTCTTCCAAGATGAAGGGTAGGAGCTGACAGTGAAGGGAAAAGGAGTGCTGCCGGCAACACTGGGAGAACCTTGGAGCGAACTGGCAAAGGTAGTACAGAGCTACATCACCTGCGAAGGACGAAAAGATGTGGTAAGGCTGCGTCACCTTAAGCTCTTAGCTGTGTTAAAAGGAAAATGTGCTGTGAATCTCCCTGCATTGTTAAATTCATTGTTGCATGATACCTCTCGGAGCCTGAAAAAGGCACACCATGAAGACGCAGTGGTTAGCCACCACGGGTTGATCCGCCTGATAGTGACATACAGTCTCGCTCGGCAGCAGACTAGCTGGCGGGAACTTATTACAGCAATTGGAGGAGAAGTAGCATCACCATCCCCAAAGACGAAGCACCCTGCTAGCACCTCCGAAACACCTAAAAAACCCAGAGAATCGCCAAAACCTAAGCAACCCTCGGGCACAACCGAGCAAGCGAAGAAACGCATAAAGCTAGGGAAACAAAAATGCACCCCTGAAGCAACTAGACATGCAGAAAACCGTAAGGAATTGGCCACAGAAAGACGTGCTACCTTAAAGCGAAGGCATTCCTCTGGCACAGAAGAACAGGTTGAAAAACGCAGAAAGGTGGAGGTGGAGGAACAGGTGGTCAGCACACCCGAACAGCCCAGGAGGCCTAGAAAGTTAGTTCGGTTGGCGAAGATAAGAGGTAGGCTGGAAAAAATCCAGCCAAACATAGGCCAGCCGATTGAAATAATAGAGGACCCTCCAGCGCCAGAACAAATACCTGGGGAAAACCTGGAACAAACAGAGAATGAAGAAGGAGCTGAAGAAGGAGATAGGGATGACGACTCTGCGGCCGAGACCAGCTATCCAGAGGCAGCTACTGAGCAACCAATTCGGGAGAAGGAGATGGAACAATTGGGGGGTAGCCATCCACAAAACCCTGTGGAGGAAGAAGAGCTGGCCACCATCTTGGCCAGCCTTAGAGGTTATCCTTCACCCTCCAGTCCAGCAGAGCCTCCCGAAGGACCATTTGAGGAAGAGACGCGTGACGAATTGCATGATGGAATGGCAGGGGAAGAAAACCCCCCTGTCATCGACAAAGAAAATGTGAATATCAATCAGGAACAAGCCGTTCCTAAAACACCAGAAGGAAATCCACCCGCTGATGGCGGGGGGGATGAAAATGTTTGTCGGGAACAGGACGTTCCCCGAATGATAGAAGAAACCCTCGATGAAAGAGGAGCAGAACTGAGGGCCTCCCATGTGCCCACAGCCGAGGCAAAAGAAATTAAGAAGTTGAGAAGAAAACAGCAGAAGTTGCTGAATATTATAGCCCAGCTTCGGTAGAAAATTAGGAGTCTGAAAGCCAGTTTGAGAATAAAGAGGACTGTGAGAAGAAAAAGAAGGACAAATACAGCTGGGTCCTCTCAGAGAGGAAGACAGAGCACCTATAGACATCTAGTAGGTCGATACTCTGCTAGCAAACCTGCAGCTGTTCCAATTAATACTGAGGAACAAAATGTTGTTCCATCTGGAACATAGCACTAGAATGTCGTTCCTATTGACATAGAGGAGCAGGCTGATATTCCAAACAGCCCATTAGAACCAACTGTCGTTCCAATTAAAACTGAGCCACAAGACGACATCCCAGTTACAGAGGGACCACCGTACCCCTTTATACATGTCAAGAAGGAAGGGGAAAATAGAGCAGTTCATACTAAGACACCACCTTCAGGGAAAATTAAGCGATGAAATGTAAAGGTCCAGGCGAAACTTCCTGCCTCCAGGGAATTATGGGAAAGGGATCCAAAAACCAAGGCCTTGCGCCGCGAGATAAGACAGGCCCAACAAGAGGCTGAACAGCTACGGGAACAAATGATCCCTCGAGAGAAATATGAGGAGCTGCAACAGGAGGTTGAGCAGAGGATTCCTCGAGAAAAATATGAAGAGCTGCAGCAGGAAGTTGAGCAGAGAATTCCTCGAGAAAAATACGAAGAATTGCAGCAGAGGGCTGAGCAGTTAGAGGAACAAAGGGTCCCTCTGGAAAAACATGCAGAACTGCAGCAGCAGCTGAGAAACATGAGTGAATCGGAGAGTCAGGCGTTTGAAGGATGGCAGAAGGAACAGGAAAAGGTTGCTAAGGTAACACGTCGACTAGATGCTGTTATTAAACAATTGGACACTGTATGTTCGTTGTATGATGATGTTTTGACTTGCAGGGCCCCCGCGAAGAATTATGCTTTATTCCTCCTTGAGAGATACTTAAGATTGAAAATAAAAGCTGTCAGGGCAGGTGCCCCCATTCAGATTAACACTGTTAATGATTTTATTGATTGTTGCAAACATTATGGGGTTAAGGTCCAACGACTATTATGCAATTTTTATTTGCACAATATGGTGCTTGAGCAGGAAACTGATCTAAACCCTGGCCCCTTTGTGGGGGATATACAGCTGCAAGCCTTTGTTTCATTCGGGGTCAATCAGTTAAAATGGCTCAGGGCTTATAATGCCTTTCAGAGGCAGGAGCACAGCCTAGATCTATGGGTCAGGGCTGAGCCTCAAGATCCAGTTCGCCTATGGCAATCACATAAAAGCCTTATGAGAAACCCTGGCGTTATAAAACTACTAGGACCCATGCATGAGGAGTTGATCCGAAATAGCTTAGAATACTTCCTGGTTATTAAAGATTCCGCCTTGGAGGCTGCCAAATTCCGTTATCGGATTTCCACCCCAAGCATCCAGCTCAGGGAGCCCTTCAGATATGAGAACTTTGAGCTGGCTACTGAACGGTTGCCTTTTTATGGCCAGTGCATTCTGCAAGCTGGACCATCATGGTTAGGATATCGGTTCCGTAGCCCAATTATCTGGCACCCTGCACCGGGGTACCAGGCCTTGTATGATATGCCTGCAGATCAGTTGCATTACTTCTTTGATAATCTGGTTGCCTATCATGGTTGCAGACCCCCTCATGAAGTACCCTCTCCAGCCTATTCTCTTACTGCTCTCCATGTTAATTATAACGTTTTCATGAGGCCATGAAACAGAGTAAGTCGGGGGGTGTGTAGAGCATTGGGAAGGTATGTTTTAATAAATAATTTAGTGATGTTTTAAGCAATAGTTGTAATCTTTTCTTTATTATAAAGTAGGGAAAATGCAACGAGAACGAGTCTAAAATGATCCAATCACTAACAGTTGTCTTCTCTACGTAGGAAAAGGTAAAAGCAGGAAGGCACAATGCAAAACGAGGATTTGATGAGAAGATAACGGCTGTCCCTCCAATTCTAAATAAGGTTCAGACCAGGTCGAGTAAATCAAGGAAGATCAGTCCGGAACGAGATGAAGGACTGCCAGTTCGGAAATACAGGCCGAGTAAAGGAAAGCGTTAACAGTTTAGCGGATCCCTCAGGATCGAAGATCCTGAGGGATCGCTACGATCAATCGTTTTGTCGACCGATGAACTCCGTCGTTAATTGTATAAAAGGAGGGTAGCATTGGAAACTAGGGGATTACTTTTGGTATCTTTAACTTTCTGTTCATGAATTTTATTATCAGTTGAACTCAGACTATTGAGTCTCTCTGAGACTTAGTTTTGTACTCTCATTGATGCGTTAATACAATATCTTGGTGTTAATTTCTCCGTGCGTCTGAAGTAGTTTACGGCAGTGCGCCATTGGAAGCTTTGGGCCCGGCTCCAACGAACACTGGCTGATTGTACCATTACAATTCTGCTTTGTGTGGTTTGTTTCTCATAATCTGTTATGGTTGCATGTTGTTTCATATTTATTCATCTGTAGCTTTCCTGTTATAAATCTCTGTAACAAGTTCATATCATACTTTCAGGATTCTTCGCATACTGTTGATCTGAGTTGTTTGCATCAATTACAGAATTCATAAGTAGAATATTTCAGCTACAGGTGATTGGGGTTAATGAATTGTTGGTGACTATTGCAGATCGTGTACATATGATTGACGTTTCCTGTATTTAATGATTTGCTGTTCCATTTGATATATATATGATTGACGTTTCCTGTCTTTAATAATTTGCTGTTCCATTTGATTAAGCTGCAAACCTGTATAAATGATTGCTTTCCTTTTTGTATGTAAGTGTGTGCCAAGGATTGGAAGTGTTGACCTCGCGAGACTTAGTTTCTTTATTGCCGTTCCATTTACTGCCGTTCCTTTTATTGTTGTTCCATTTCTGAAGTTGCTGTTCATTCTGTTTTCTTGCTGTTCCTTTTGCTTGTGTTTATTGAAGTGGCATGAGAGGAGGTTCAAGACTGTTGTGAGATACAGCAGACGCTATAATGCTCCCAGATCATGATCCATACTCCTTCATCAGTTTCTAGGGGGATAAGTTACTAATTCCATACCCTCGACCGACGAAGTTGCTGCGTGTGTGATTTCTTTATGCAAAAGTAATTTAGCATTAGCATCTGTTTACTCTTGTATTCCTTAGATCTATACTACGAAGCATTATCCTGACAAATAGCCTCAAATTAAGATGTCCTTTACAATAACAAAACGCTCCCGGATTGACTTGTAATGTGAGATAACTAGAGGTGAAAAAGACCCTTGTTACAGCTCCACATTTTGGCGCCGTTGCAGGGGAAGGGGCATAGCCATTTGTTTTTTTAACAGGGTAGTGTGTGAATCTGTTAGGGGAGAACTGGATTTTAAAAATGGAAGGTAAGAACCTGCGTGCGGAGCATGTAAAAGACCTGCTCCACCGTCCGCTTTCCTAGCAGAATTGATTTAGTAATTTAATTGGAGTGCATGACTAAGCAGAAAAAGCCAGAAAAGAATCAAAAGCCTCCATCCAAAACCGAAAAAGCCAAGGGGTCGGCGACCCTTGGACGAAAGACCTTTATAGACGAAATTTACAAGAAAGCCGGATCTCCGCCATCAGTAGGTTATAGGAAAGTAAACTCTAAACAACCTGCTAGTTCCCTTCAGGCCTCAGAATCACCATCTGAAGCCTTTGCGGAGGTGCACAGTCAGACAGAGGAGCAGGACTTTCAAGAATTTGACAATTCGACTCCTGGACCAGTGCACGAAGGAAATTTTAGCAACCTTTGCGAAGGAGAAGGAGAAACAGGGGAAATCGAGGAACCTAGATCTCCTATTGAACCAAACCAGCCTTTAAATAGTCCGGATAAAGGAAGCGCTGCAAAAATCCTTGTTGAGGGAATTCATTCACCTCAGACCGTAGGGGCCATCATTATCCCTGATAAAGGGAGTGCTGTAAAAACAGTTCCTGCTAAGATTACCCCTCCTCAACCAAGGAATACTCTATTAGAAATTCCTGAAGATTACTGGCATATATTTGATTCCATGGCGCAGAATCAGCCAAATACCCAAACCTCTACTTTGCAATATCCCATAGTAGATTCCGCTGCGAATGCTCCAATGAAGGCAATTCCGCTTCAACATATCCCGACGTTTCATGGACTCACATCAGAAGACCCTGATGCGTTTCTATTCGAATTTAATGTGTTATGCAGGGGATACGATTACACCACTGATCCCCAGAAGCTAAAACTGTTTCCCTCTACTTTGAACGGAGCAGCTCTGAGATGGTTCATGGGTTTAGGTGGTGGAGTCATAAACAATTGGGAAGAAATGAAAGCGGCCTTCTTAAAAAAATATCAGGATTATTGTAGATCAAGAGAACTAAAGGATGAAATCTTTCAAATGTCAGCCAGACCAAATGAAACTTTAGAAGAATATGTAGAACGTTTCCAATATAACTTGCAGAGATCTCCATATGCATCGTTACCTCTGCCCGATAACGTGTTGAAAACTGCATTGATTAGAGGTATGAAGGAGCAATGGATTGAAACGTTGAATATTATGGGAAAAGGAGACATTTATCAGGAAAATTTTGCTGACATCATTGATCTGTGTATCAGGAGCTCAAGAGGCAGCACAAGGATAAAACCAGCAGAATATGATCGCTTCACTAGAGACAATCGAACATCAACAGAAGGAGTATCACGAGTGGAACTTGGAAATCTGTTAGAGAATTTTAAAACTGATATCATGGGGACATTAACTACACAGCTTGATATTGTGCAGGCTAAACAGAAACAAGCAGAGGCGGAACAGAATCTGGCAATTTTCTGCCCGCGGTGCAGGAAGAAACATAGCCAGAAAGAATGCCCGCTCGATACAGTTCAAATATGTGCTATTTGTACCAAGGACCATCCGACTGAAAGCTGTCCCTCGCTCCCTGGTTTGAAGGCGGTGTACAAAGAAGCAGAAGAGGAACCAGAATCAGCATACTTTATTAACCAGCGTCGTCAATGGCAACCTAGGCAACCTGGTATGTTTCAAGATCCCTCCTCTTCTTTTCAATCTCCGCAATTTAATGCTCAGCAACAGAATATGTGGCAAAATCAGTCTCAGCACCCGTTTTCAAATTGGCCGCCTCAAATGTTTCCTACTCCGAACCCTTGGATGAACCAAGCTGGTTGGCCAAACTTTCCTTATCCTCCGCCATATTGGCCAAATAGTTCATATCCTCCGCAGTGGACCCCTTCCACTTCGCAAAGTTCACCCTGGCAGAGCAACTGGCCAAGATCGACATATCAAACACCAGGATCAATTCCGCTCCCTCAACCAACTCTGCCAGCCTTGCAACAAAATCCCTAGCCCAACCTAAGACCGCAGCTCCCAGCCCAACCCAACCCTAACCCAAATAATCGACCAGTTCAATCTCTTCAAATTATAGAATCTTCCGAGATTGAATCTGCTCTGCAGGAGTGCAATGATCTTCAGTTGAGATCTGGGCGAATAATAGAAACTGAGGGACATAGAACCGCTCATATTGAAAACCAGTTACCGATAGAACAGCCGTCACAACAAGAAGAAGTAAGTAAAGACCAAGTTCATCAGCAAGTAATTACATCTTCTCCACCTTTCCCAGAACGACTGGCCATTCCAAGACAAATGCAATATCCGGATTTTGATATTCTGGGAGAACTTCAAAACTTGTATATAAGAATTCCATTCCTTCAGGCTATACAGGATATCCCCATATATGCAAAAACCATAAAAGACCTGTGTAGCAGAAAAACAAAAAGAAATATAACCCCTAACTCTAGAGTCCAGGTAGTCGGCACCTTATCCGACCTCTTATCAGGGAAAGAAACACCAATTAAATATGAGGATCCTGGAAACCCAATTGTCACTGTTCAAGTCTGTGCGCAGACCCTGACCAACGTTTTAGTAGATCTAGGGGCTGCGATTAATATCCTGACAACATCAACCTGCCAGAAGCTTGGAATCACATCGGTAGAGCCTACTTCCACTTTACTAGAGCTAGCTGACCGATCAGTAATAAGACCAGAAGGCACCTTGTATGATGTCATGGTTTCAGTAGACTCTTGGGAATACCCGACCGATTTTCTGGTGATTAATCCAAAAACCCGACTAGATGGACATCCGCTAATTCTAGGTAGACCATGGCTCGCTACTGCTGACGCCTACATTGGATGCCGGCAGGGAAACATGACCATAACCAGAGGACCGGATATCAAAAATTCAATCTTGTACCCGCCAGCCCAGCCAAGCATCACACCTCATATATCGCTGACCAATCTGCGCCCTGCCTCACATATTACTGATAATATTAAACCACCATTAACAGTCCAGGAAGCGCTAGATTTTAAAGATCAAACGGAAGATGATGCCATCAATAAATTCATTAATCAAACAGAATCCACATCGTATACACAATGCTTTATGATAAAAGCGGCATTTGATAACGAATTAGAGGAAGATCCTCTAAAAGATGACAATGACCCAAATATACCTGTAACCTCTGTTGCTAACAGCAAAGTAATACAAATTGAACTGGGCAAAACTTTAAACATTAACGCTAATCTGACACCTGAGCAAGAGACCAAACTCATCCAGCTCCTACGAAAGTATCAGGAGGCATTTGCTTGGGACTATCCTGATATGAAGGGGATTGATCCCCAGCTATGTACACATCGTATCTATATCGAGAAAGATGCAAGACCAGTTCGCCAACCATAGAGAAGACTCAATCCCCATTTAAAAGATGTTGTAAAAGATGAGCTGCAGAAATTATTAGACGTTAATTTTATTTATCCTATTTCTGACAGCAAATGGGTCTCCCCATTTGTGGTAGTACCTAAAAAGAACGGGAAATGGAGGATCTGTGTCGATTACAGAGAATTAAACAAAGCTACACAAAAAGATCACTTCCCTCTCCCTTTCATAGACCAGGTATTGGACACCTTAGCAGGCAAGAAATTTTTTTCTTTCTTGGATGGCTTCAGCGGATATAACCAGATTCAGATTGCCCCTGAAGACCAGGACAAGACTACCTTTACTTGCCCCTGGGGAACGTTCGCCTACCGAGTCTTACCCTTTGGATTATGTAATGCTCCGGCCACATTCCAACGGGCTGTTCTTAGCATCTTCGCAGATTTAATTAATGATGGATTGGAAGTCTATATGGATGATTTCACACCATATGGAGATGACTTTGATCCAGCCCTGGACACTCTCGAAAAAGTTCTAGAGCGTTGCATCGCTACCAGGCTTTGCTTGAGTCACGAAAAATGTTACATGATGATGACAGAAGGACTCATTCTGGGACATTACAGCTCAGCAGCTGGCATTCAGGTAGACCCGGCTAAAATTCAAATACTCATGCTTATCCCAACCCCCACTAATCAAACAGAGGTACGCAGTTTTCTTGGTTTTTCTGGGTATTATAGACGATTTATACAACATTACTCACGTATTGCCGCACCTCTACATGCATTAACTGGAAATGTTGATTTTTTGTGGACAGAAAAATGTGATCGAGCCTTCACAGAATTAAAGAAGTTGCTATCTACAGCTCCAGTTCTCAGAGGACCTAATTGGAATTTACCATTCCAAATTTCAACCGACGCCTCAGACACAGCAATCGGTGCAGTGTTGGGCCAAGAAGAAGAGAAAAGACCATACTCTATCTATTACATCAGCAAAAATTTGGCTCCGGCTGAATTAAATTACACTGTCACCGAAAAAGAATTTTTAGCTATGATACATGCTATTAATAAATTTAGACACTATATTACAGGCTATCCCGTTATTTTGTACACAGACCATTCTGCTATTAGGTATTTAGCAAATAAGCCTGTTACAAATGGAAGAATAACCAGGTGGTTGATCTTGTTGCAGGAATTCGACATTACAATCAGAGACCGACCAGGGAAGGAGAACCCTATAGCTGATTTTCTTTCACGAATACCAAAATCAGTTGAAACAGCAGCAGTTGAGGACCAATTCCCAGATGAACACTTATTTGCAGTCGCTGTTCAGACTCCCTGGTACGCTGATGTGGCTAATTATCTTGCAGTAGGTAAGCTTCCAAAACATTTAACTCCCAATGAACGGAAACAAATCGTTGCGAAAAGCAATCGATTTTTGTGGGTTGGGGGCTATCTGTTTCACACAGGCGCAGATATGGAAATCAGAAGATGTATTCGAGAAGACGAAATCTTTGATATCTTGAAAGCCTGCCATGACGGGCCATGTGGAGGACATTTCGCTGAACGAAGGACAGCACACAAAGTATTACAAACGGGATATTACTGGCCTACAATCTTCAAAGATGCAAAAAAATTTGTCCAGGCCTGTGATAGTTGTCAACGTGTAGGACGACCTGGCCCAGCAGACGAAATGCCTTTGCGGCCTCAATTGGTGATCGAACCTTTCGAACGCTGGGCTCTGGACTTTGTCGGACCCATCAACCCCCCATCAAACCAAAAGACTTACATTTTGGTGGCAACTGAATATGTTACCAAATGGGTTGAGGCGGAGGCATTACCCAGAGCTACAGAGGAGTCGGTAATTCAGTTCTTGTTCCATTTGTTTGTACGTTATGGTCTTCCAAGGGAAGTGGTTACAGATCCAAGGGATACTTGCATGTCTTTCCCTGAGATCTTGCAGGGAGTCTAAAAGCTTGAATTTTCCATCCATTCTTTGGGGACCATACACATTTGTAACTAGGTAGACTTCCTTATATCCCACTGGCTGAATGACCACTGATAGATAATCCCTCGCTACCTCTACATCTATAATGTTAATTTTTGGGGGCTTCTCAAGCGTGAGAATGCCACCTGCAGTATTGTTTGCTTTGAATTCCAGAAACTCAAATTTATTGAGCCATTTACTGTGAATCTCTTTTATTTTCTGAATGGAACATTTAGTCTCCCGGATGAAGATTACATCCGGTGCTGCTTGTTTCATTCTATTACTCAGTAACATTTGTTTTCTTTTACTGCCTAGGCCTCTAATATTCCAAGAAGTGAACTTCATTATTAAAGATTTGTAAAGGAGTAACTGGATAGGTCTTTCATTTTACTTGAGTCTATCATTAGTTTTCCACATTCCATCAAAAGCTCATCATGCTTTTTCCTGCCTCTTTTCTTTCCTAGGTATCTCGGAGCCAAGCCCGGTGTGGATTTCATAGCTTTCACACCTTCGATGTTCTGCCTTTCATGGTTCCCCTACTTTTCCAGCCCTGTGGTCTGAGTTTTCCATAAGAACGGTTGTTGAACTCTATTGAACTCCTCTGGAGGTAACGAATCCACTCCCTCCCTAGTTCCTTGTTTCAGGAATCCTTCTAGATCTAGATTCTCTTTCTCAAGAATCTCCTGTAGTCCGTGGTCTTCCATTCCCATCTCACTCTGGGTCATTTCTAGATCCATCTCCAATTCTGTGTCACTTATCATTTCTACTTTCTGTTTGTTAATGGTTTGTGTTTGCTCCTCCTCTTCTTTGTTCTCCTCGTTCACTGGAGTATATCCCTTGGCCTGATCTGCTTTCGTTATCCCCTCTTCCTCTTCTAGTGCTTGAAACCTATTTTGACTGGCTTGTTGCCTGTCATTTTGATGTGTCTTCAATCCCCTCTTGCTCCCTTTTCCTTTCTGGACCACTTTGTGAAAGCTTTCAGTGTCTTTCATGGCATTGGTTTCACTAGTATTTTCAGTTTTACTGAGAAGGCAATCTCGAAATAGATGCCCATGCTCATGAAATTTACGACATCTGAATGGGATGCGCTCATAATCCACTGTTTGTACCCATTCTTCATCAAACACTTCCAATATTACCTCATCCGGCAGAGCTCCAGAAAGATCCATCTCCACACATATTCTTGCAAAGGATGTGTATTTTCCCCTTCTGGTGGCCTCAGAAGCTTTGACAAAATGTCCTAGCTTATTTCCTATGGCAGATAGGGATTCTAGTTGCTAGTAATCCAAAGGTAGAGAGTAGAGTCTTACCCAAACTGGGACCGAGGTAAAAGTTTCACGTTCTGGGACAAAATTCATGATCCAAGGTCTCATATACAGGCCTGCTACTGCATAAAAGTAGGGCCCTCCTTCAAACACTCTGTCCTTATCTTCAATGTTTGCAAAGACTACAGTAAAGAATCCCTTTGACCCAAGATGTAGTTCTATGCTTCCTTTCAGTTTCCAGACGTATTTAATCCATATTTGTAATGCTTTTTCAGTGGGCCATAAACCCATGAACTTACAAATGATTGCATAAGTCTGCATGTGGTCCCTATGCGCCTACAGAGCATGGTCATTCAAAACTACTCTAGGAGTGATAATAGTCTTGGGCTTGCATGGTCCCCTTTGAGTTTTGTCTTTTATGCCCTGTTCCTTGTCTGCTTCCTTGCTTTCTTTAGTATTTCTATTCGCCTTAGATTTAGAGCCCTCTTGCTCCTTTTCTCTGTTTCTTTGCCTTTCAGTTGAAGGATCTCTATCCTCTTCTATTGGTTTTTTTCCTCTGCTGGCCACTGCCTGTTTGTAGGAGGGAGTGGAGCTCCCTCCTTTACGGCCTTCCATGGAGAACGAACTCTGCTAAACTGTAACCCTAGCTCCAAAATCGCCCTCTACTCCTGTCTAGTCTGTAGCCAATACAAATATTAACTCAATACATGTCCAAGCCACTTGAGAGTCATTGGAATGTAGCAAAATGTGTTTTGAGGTATCTACAAGGTACTATAGACTATGGTATTATTTACACTGATTCCTCTAATGCTAGATTGATAGGATTTACATATTTAGACTGGGCTAGAAATATAGACGACCGCAGATCCATAACAGGCTATGCATTCAACATTGGATCCAGGGTGATTACATGGAGCAGCAAGAAATAGAACACAGTTTCCTTATCTTCAGCAGAAGCAGAGTATCAAGCCATGTGCGCAGCAACGTGTGAGGCAGTTTGGTTGCGGAGACTTCTCCAGGATGTCGGGGAAGAACAGAAAGATGCAACAACAATCAGATGTGACAATCAGAGTTCAATCAAACTTGCTAATAATCCAATGTTTCACAAGAACACTAAACACATTGATACATAATTCCACTTTGTCAGGGAGAAAGTGTAATAAAAATAAATCCATCTTGTATATTGTAATACATGTGATAATGTTGCAGAAATTTTCACTAAGCCTCTTGGAAAAATTAAGTTCGAAATGTTTAGGGAGATGTTAGGCATATTTGTGAACCCCTTCTCCATTAAGGGGGAGTGTTAGAGATAATGGAGATAATCTTAGGATAGTGAATTAGTTCACGAGACCTCATGATAGGAATTAGTTTCTATTTCTTAGGTTATGGTTCTAACTTCCCTAAATCTATGATTACTATATAATGTGTGATGTATATGTAAAATGTAGAGCATTCTGTAGAGCCAGACTCTCCTCGTTCACACTCTCTTTCGTAGAGCTAACCAGTGATTGTGTTTTATTGATACAAACATTGCATTTTTAACAAAGGAGGATGCCAAAAATCTCTAAAAACCTGCAAATGTTTCACATCGAGGTGGATTTGTCGCGTTTGGAGTTAGATGCTTTTCAACGGAGTTACCATTGTTTATTTTAGTTATATTGGCTATGATTTCTCCTCAATCTTGGCTGATGAAATAAAAAATCCTTCCAATTGAAGTCTTGGGATCTGTTGTCATTGTTTCCCTTCTTTATTGCTCTCTGCTTTCTTACACCTTAGGATACGACATGTGGCTAATATTGCTCAATGAAGAAATTTAAATGTTTTTTTTCTTTAAAACTTCATTGCTAGTACCAGAAACTCTTGGTTGTGCAAAAAAATGTGGACAAACCTCATGTGGTGTTGTGAAAAAATTGCAGATTGATGCATGAGCTACCTTCAAAGGACAACCAGGAGAGCCATTCAAGGAATTGGGAGGGTGGAGGTGGATGCCTAATGTGGTGGAGTTCGGGATCACCAGAGGAAGATCTTCGATTCAAAAATTACATCGAAGTTCACAGTTAAGACAGGAAGACGATAGTTTCAAGGAAAGTGGGTTTGAGACCCCCTCTTTCGAATAAAATTATATTTCACATTATAGAAAAATTTAGGGTTTTTTTTATTCAATGGAATTCAATTAAAAGCACGAGTTTATGTGTATTACTTAAATAGAAATTAGTTGGTTTAGTTTTTTAATGTGGAGATTACTTTTTATTTAGTTTAAATAAATAGAAATTAGATGATTGATGTGGAGATTAATTTTTATTTAGTTTAAATTTGAAAAGTTTGGAATGAAATAAAAATGACAAAATAAACAATGATGAATTTATATTATTATGTTTTTACAAGAAAAATATTAGAGAATAAAAAATAAAAAAAAATCATTGATTAGATTTTTATAGAACATATGTTAAGTAAAATAAAAATAAATATTAAAAATCAAATAAAAAATAATTTAAAAATAAAACCATCATAAAAAAATTCCAGGACATAAATGACCCTTCAAATTTAACTTTTGATAGCCATTCACATCTTTCACATAATATGGTCCGCTTCCGACGATCGTAGGAATGAGCCCCGAGATACCATCACCATCCTTGTGTCCTCTGCCTTTGATATTGTTTGCCACCGCCACCTAGGAAACATTTAAGATATTTGTATGCATAATACTCATAATGGACACGTCATTTGAATTATAAAACCCGCGTAAAAAAAATTGAAATCTGAATATCTGATTGGGAATGGCTGAATAAGTTTAATCTATAGAGTTTTATGTTCCACAATTTTGTAAACTCAGCACATGTACAAACATACACCTTATAAAAATGGAGGAACGATCCATTTTCTTTATTCAACTGAATTCTATTAAAGAATTCACTCTGATTTGGGAATTTACTCTTCCAATAAAAGAAAAATGGCAATAGAGAAATTAAGGAGAGTGGTGCAGAAATTGAAGGACGCTCACACAAAATGGTTAAAGAAGCCCTTGGAAAGAACCAGTCCGTGTTCGAATCTTGATGACGTCCATGCGCTTGCCATTGTAAGTGATTTCTGCGTATTCATCCCTGCCACACCACCTGTTATCACATAGATAGTCAATGTCAAACTAGGTCGAATATTCAACATTATGTATTACCCGAGGGACACCGAAGGAATTTTCGCGATGGCAGGGGTTACATTCTGAGCAAAGAACAACCGCATGATGAAAACCAGAAAAAGGATGCGAGACAAGCATAAATGCGCGGGGTTGAGGTTCTTTTATCTCTTCACCGGAGTCATCCATCCTGATGACGAACCAGAGGATGGATATCGGAAGTAGAATCAGTAGAACATACATTTCCCTAAGCTTAAATGTACATATGGTAAATTAGAATGTATGTGGCGATACGAAGTAGGGATTGCAACATAATTTCATAAATTTATATGCAAATGGACTCCGTGTCAGATTCTCAGCTGAAATAAACTTAACAAGTAAAGACATGTGTGAAACCAGAGACTCGATTATGAAAGTGTCCTCTACTCATGTTCCTGCGTTGAGGCAGGCATCTAACCAAAAATTGCCCAAAAGCCTCCCAGAGAAATTCTGCTCGAAAAAACCACCACAATTCTACATGGTGGGAAGGAGCACAAAAAGAACACTACACTGTTATCAAAGAAGAATACTCTAAAGAAAACTCTGAATCACGAGAAATCGAGCAAGAAAGAAACAACTCTCAAGACAAGCAGGGAGAAAGCCCCGCCCAACAACAAAAAAGTGAACTCGACAACCCCTCAAGCATCAACAGTTATGAGGGTTCGAATACCGCACAAAATAAATCTTCATTTAACAGCAAAGAAGATCTCCTAGACCAAACTTCTTCTCTGACTATCTTCAAAAGGACGAACACAATAGATCGTGAAGCTAAGACACCAATGTCCCAAGAACCAGAAAAGATGAAAGAGATGCAAAGAAAAGGAGCAAAACAATTAAAAACTAAGAAAATTATAGGTCCGATAGACTAATTTGGTCTCAGTGGACATTAACCACTATCATCATCATCATCATTATCATTATATATGGTTTTTTTTTTTTCTCTTTTTTTCTATTTTTTTCTATTTTTGGATATGAGCTAATTGTTTTAAATAATATTATGCTAAATTTCATAATCTTGTACGAAACATTTGTTAATAAGTCCAGAGGCTGTATTATTTGGGTACCATTCGTGGGATTGCTAATAAACTTTTTAGTGAAATGAATAATTACTAATTTTGGATTGGAATTTGAATTCGAATGGATAGTCACTGTGTTTGGATTCGAATTGAATTAGAGAGGGACAAAAACTTAAAATTTTCAAAAATGTTTTTTATATTTTTAGTTTATCATAATTTTATATATTTTTTAAAAATTTAGATATATAGATTTTTTTTAACAATGATGTCTTCGGATTATTTTCTTGGAGATTTATTTAAAATATAATAATTTTAGGGATATATTTCAAAAAACAATTGCACTGGCTTATTTTTTTTAAAAAAAACTTTTCAAAATTTGTTCACTTTTAAATCTTTTGGGATAGAAAAATATTTAAAAAATTAGTCTAATTTCATATTTAAAAATTAATCACTTTATTTAAATTAGCCCACTTTCATTGATTCATATTCTCTCACTTCATACTCTATGGGCTTTCTAGCCTTTCTTTATGGGCTTTCTAGCCTTTTTGGTGAGTCTATAGTTCCCGAGGTTTGACAAAGGAACGAGTTCCCGAGGTTTGACAGAGGAACAATGGCCGCCACTGGGGGTTAAATTTGATGGGTCCCCTTATCCATCATTAAATTTTTTAATGACGATTTTATTTTAAAATATCCTTTCACATGACTTTTAATATTCACTTTTACACTGCATAATAATTTTAAACCACCTTCAAGCTCCAACAATGTTCAGACCTCACACTCTAGCTATGTTTAAAATTTTAGAAATTAAGCAAGCGGAGGATGTCTCAACTCACAAACTCTAGCTATGTTTAAAATTTTAGAGATTAAGCAAGCAGAAGATGTCTCAACTCACACTCAAGGTTGGAATTTGACTTTTTCTTTTAATAGACAATTCTAGGTAAAAATTTCACAAATCCATCAATTTTATTAGTTAAAATTTGCAAAAGAGTTACAAAAGCCATCAAGTTTGGTTTTGAAATTCCTATTCTCACCATGACTAATTTTTTGAGATTTTGAACAACTTACTTAACACTAAATACATTTAAGATGCTCACATGATGAAGAAGTAAAATTGAAACTAAAATCACGAGCCTCTAATTCAATAGGCTTAGGTTTGATGAGGGGCACACAGGAAAGTCTGTTGATTTTGTTTGGTGCCCATAAAATGTCTCAACGGGATCAACAAAATTGAATTCACTTGATTCAAAAATTCTTTCACATTGTAATGTACTTTGTTGAAGATAAGTGCATCTGTTTGTTGTGTTCTCTACGAGATTTGTGGGATAGTCTGGTTGTTGCAATAGGTAGCAATGTGATTTCCTTGCAGTTTGATGAAATAGTCTCCTCCTTGCTATTCAACGAGATGAAATGGAAAAATACGGAGGGCGGGAATGGTGATGCCTTGTTTGTACGAGGATGATCCCAGAACATAAACAAAAATAAATCCTCGAATGGGAGATCTAAATCTAGAGGGAGATCTAAATCTCCAAGAAAACTTGTAAAGGTGTGTTGGAAATGCAGAAAGGAATGGCACTTCAAAAAGGACTGTAGATGTAAAGATCCTAAGAAAGGAAAGGGATTTGATGATGCTCCTTCTGCAGAGGTGAAAACCACCTGAGAGGAAGGTGCAGATGTGCACTTGGCTTCTTCTTCAAATACACATGTAGATCATGAGGCATGGTTGATTGACTCAGGTGCATCCTTTCACTTCACTCCCCATAGGGAGTGGTTCTGTGAGTATGATAAATATGATGGTGGTGATATCTTCTTAGGGTATGACAGGAAGGCTAGAATCATTGGTCATGGAAAATTCAAGTTGAAGTTCTAAGGTGGAAGAATTAGAACACTTATGGGTGTTCTGCATCTTCCTGCATTGGCCAGAAATCTGATTTATGTAAGCAAACTCGATAATGCAAGTGTAAAAAAAGTGTTTGAGAAAGATACCTGCAATATGGTTTGAAGAGAACTGGTATTGATGTGGGGAGTTCGGATTGGAACTCTGTACAAGCTTCAGGGTAGCATTGTTATTGATGAGTGCAATAGTTCTTTGGTTCCTGAAAGTGGAGCAGAAAATCTAGTGGTCTCTAGAGAAAAGCCCATGCTATGGCATCAAAAGCTTCAACATATTGGAGAGCAGCGCCTTCGAATACTTCATCGTAATGGTATGTAGAATGTATGTCTAATTTCTCTCTAGCTTTTGATTTATCTGAAAATTGTGTATATGGGGAGAAGAATCGGGTGAGTTTCCCCTCTAGTGCCAAGAGGGAGAAACGAATATTAGAGTTTGTGCACAATGATATGTTTGGACCTGTGTCGGTTCCATCACTGGGTAAGTTTGTGTACTATGTATCATTTATAGATGACTTCTCAAGGAATACATGGATATATTTCATCAGGAAAAAATCTGAATTTTTTTACAAGTTTAAGGAATTTAAAGCTCTAGTGGAAAACCAAATAGAGAAGAAAATAAAGGCGTTGAGGAAAGATAACAGTGGAGAGTTTTGCAAGAAGGAATTTGAAAACTTCTGTAAGAAGTGTGGTATAGCACGACAGAAGACTACTCCATACAAACATCAGCGAAATGGAATTGCAGAAAGAATGAACGGGATGTTGATGGAAAAGGCAATAAGCATGCTTAGTGGTGTCGAGTTACGACAAGAATTCTGGGCAGAGGCGGTGGAGACTGCATGTTACCTAGTCAACAGATCACCTTCATTAGCGTTGGAGGATAAGACTCCAGAAGAAGTATGGACTGGTAAGAAACCCTCTCTTTCACGCTTGAGGGTATTTGGATGTGATGCATATATACATTTTCCAAAGGAGAAAAGAACTAAGTTGGATAGTAAATTTTAAAGGTGCATCTTTATTGGGTATAAGGATGGTTTAAAAGGTTATAAACTTTGGAAGGCAGAAGCAAAGAAGGTTGTGTACAACTGCGATGTGGTGTCTAAAGAGGTGAAAGATTTTATTAAACATGAAGTCCTATGAAAGGAACCTGATAAGATAGAGTTTGAGCTAAAAGAGGAGGAATCAGACTCTATAGCAGAAGAGGAATTAGAAGATGAAGAGCCACAAACTACAGTTGTGAGAAGATCACTTCGAGAAAGAAGGTAACAAGAAAGGTATAGTCTAGTTGCTTCCTATTCAAATTTTGCTTTATCTATTACAGATGATGATTCTGGAACTCTCAGGGAAGCAGTAGATTCAGAGGATGGAAAATCTGGACAGAGGCCATGGTTGATGAAATGGCATCTTTGCACAAAAATGAGGCTTTGTATCTAGTGGAGTTGTCAGCTGGAAGTCAACCCATTGGCAGGAAATGGATGTTTAAGAAGAAGATGAATGTAGTAGGCAAGGTGGAGAAATACAAAGCTCGGTTCGTAGAAAAAGGTTATTCTCATGTGTCAGGAATTGATTTTGGTAATATTTTTTCTCCCATTGCCAAAGTAGCTTATATTAGATTACTTTTATATTTTGTTGCTGCTTTTGATTTTAAGGTAGAACGGATGGATGTGAAGACAACATTTCTTCACAGGGATCTAGAAAAAGAGATCTACATGAAGCAACCTGAAGCCTTTGCGGTGAAAGGTAAGAAAGAACTGGTATGCAGGTTAAAAAAGTCTCTGTATGGGTTAAAAAAATCACCAAGGATGTGGCATCATAAAATTGATACATATATACGAGGACTTGGCTTCACCAGAAGCAAATAGTAAATTTTCAAGGTGCATCTTTATTGGGTATTAGGATGGTTTAAAAGGTTATAAACTTTGGAACCCAGAAACAAGAAAGGTTGTGTACAACTGCGACGTGATGTTTAGAGAGGTGAAACTTACCAACGAAACCTGAGAAGATAGAGTTTGAGATAAAGGAGGGGGAATCAGACTCTATAGAAGAGAGAAATTAGAAGATGAAGAGCCACAAACTCCAACTGTGAGAAGATCAGTTTGAGAAGGAAGGCAGCTAGAAAGGTATAGTCCAGCGGCTTCGTGTTCAGATTTTTTTATTATCTATTACTGATGATGATTCCAGAACTGTCAAGGAAGCAGTAGATTCGGAGGATGGAAAAATCTGGAAAGAGGCCATGGTTGATGAAATGACATCTTTGCACAAAAATGAGGCTTGGGAACTAGTGGAGTTGTCGACTGAAAGGCAACCCATTGGCAGCAAATGGGAGTTTAATAAGAAGATGAATGCAGTAGGCAAGGTGGAGAAATACAAAGCTGGGTTGGTAGCAAAAGGTTATTCTCACGTGTCAGGGATTGATTTTGGTGATATTTTTTCTCCCGTTGCCAGGGTAGCTTCTATTAGATTATTTTTATCTATTGTTGTTGCTTTTGATTTTGAGGTAGAGCAGATGGATGTGAGATCAACATTTCTTCACAGGGATCTAGAAGAAGAGATCTACATGAAGCAACCTTAAGCATTTGCGGTAAAGGGTAAGAAAGAAATGGTATGCAGGTTAAAGAATTCTTTGTATGGGTTAAAAAAATCGCCAATGATATGGTATCATAAATATGATACATATATACGAGGACTTGGCTTCACCAAAAGCAAACCAAATCACTGTGTGTATTTTAAATTAATTGGTGGCCGTGTTATTTATTTGGTCTTGTATGTGGATAATATGTTGTTGATTGGAAATAACAAAGAAATTATCCTGGAATTGAAGGCCCAATTGTCCTCCAAATTCGACATGAAAGATCTTGGTTCTGCAAACTGTATTTTGGGCATGAAAATTAAACGAGATCGGGCAAAAAAGAAGCTTTGGTTAAATGAGAGGAAGTATGTTGAGACAATATTGCAAAGTTTTAATATGCAAGATAGTAAACCGGTGAAGATTCATATTCTCGTTGGTGTAAAGCTATTCGTTGAACAATGTCCCAAGACACAAGAAGAGGAAAATGACATGTCCCGTTTTCCATATGCAAGTGCAGTCAATAGCCTGATATATGCAATGGTCTATACTAGACGAGACATTGCACATGCAGTGGGAGTATTGAGTAGGTTTATGTCAAAACCAGGGAAGGAGCATTGGACAACAGTGAAGCAGGTTTTCAGGTATTTGCGTGGCACTAGTGATTATGGTATGTGCTACCAAGGAAGACTAGGATTAGATAGAGTTTTAGACATCCATGAATTTTTTGATGCAGACTTGGCTGGAGATCTGGATCAAAGAAGATCTACAAGTGGATATGTATTTAACCTGTTTAGAAGTGAAGTCAGTTGGATAAGCAAGAGACAGTCTATAGCACTTTCAAATAGAGAAGAAGAATACATGGCAGCGACTCATGCAAGCAAGGACGCAGTTTGGTTGCAGATATTGTGTTCAACAATGAGCTATAAGGATAGATTGTGACAGCCAAAGTGCAATTTTCTTGGCAAAGAACCCTGCTTACCATTCAAAGACAAAGCACATTAATGTTCAATATTACTTTGTGAGGGATATGTTTGAGGACAAAAGGGTGTCACTGGTAAAGGTGGACACTTTGAAGAATGTTGTAGATGGATTGACGAAGTCTGTGAGCACTGAGAAATTTTCTTGGTGTAGAGAAACAATGGGTGTTACAGGGATGGACCAATGACTAAGCTCTCCTGTGGCCCCCCGTGGAAAGAAAACAACAAGTGGGAGAATTTTGTGTGTGTTTTATATTCTTTCCATGACTAGCCCCAGGCGTAAAACTCGGGGCTTAGAGGGGGTCTAGAACAACACCCCGAAAAAAAAAATAAAAAAAAAATAACCTATGGTTTTGTGCATGGGTTTTGTACATGGTTTTCTGTCCATGGTATCTTGTAGATCTGGTCAAGGGAACTACGATTATGTTCTAATGCAGGGTTAATGGATTGGGGTTTATGGATTCTTCGACATGTATATAAGTATTGTAACATTGAAAGGAATATAATGAAAAATCAATCTGGTAGTCCTGGTGTTGGGATCTGGGGGAAAATCTTTGTGTATATCTATTTTATATTTTATGCTCTCGCCATTGTTTATTTTCTGTTTTTAGAATTTGTATGTAGGTAATTTCTGTACGAGGTTAAAACCTACAGTCCTTATGAGTGCATTTGCCCCAATTGGAGCAACAAATGAAATTAACATGGCCACGCCCATGCTTGTTGAGGCCACCATTCCTTCTTTTGAACGTCATGGTGAAAAATTTGCACAACAAAACCTGTGCACATTCTCTCCTCCTTCTCGCACACCGACTGTCTTTGCGGGTACCTTCAAGAACTAAAATATCAAACAAAGCCAAAGACTCTGCGGTGGATTTTGATGAAGTCTAGGGTTCAGGTAAGGGTTTTACACATCAAAACGTAAAGAAAACAACAATATTTTGCAGGAGGAAAATGATTTTGTAACCTCATCCTTACCATTGTGTAAGCAATTCTAAATCCATTGTCAGTTATTGCTGCTTAATTTTCTTGGCATTGACATGGGATTGAAGGGCTCAAAATTCGTTTT
This sequence comes from Pinus tabuliformis, assembly GCA_031772625.1. Taxonomy (NCBI): domain Eukaryota; kingdom Viridiplantae; phylum Streptophyta; class Pinopsida; order Pinales; family Pinaceae; genus Pinus; species Pinus tabuliformis. The sequence continues at coordinate 168,617,900 of CM062805.1, read as the reverse complement.
TATGAATAGAAGGTGTTTGCCATTATGTACAAAACAAAAAGGTGACAGAAATATCCAGAAAAAACTGAGGAAATTTTTTTCTTCTTCATTAAATTTCTGAACACACAAGAGCTTGCGTAGGTGAACCCTGATGCACATTGATTATATGATCTTGCCAGATCCTCCAACCATGGGACGAGTAGATTCACTACTACGCTGATGTAAATACATGTCGATTTTATATATATATATTTGAAACTTGTGATTTCTATTCATGTTTGTCATTATGACAATTTTCCAAATTATTCATAAGTGACGGCTAAAAAAGGCAAATACGTGTAAACGGATGTCAATTTCAAAGTTTGGCCGCCACCAATGTCCTATTATAAGAACACAATTAAAGATTTAGTGGGTGCTACACAGTTCCTTAATTTGAAATTTGAAATATTGCATACCCACTTGTCTTTTTCTTCCCACTTGCCATCGCACGCATCTCTTTGCTTGCTTCAATTGTAGGTTTTAACCATGTACAAAAATTACCTGCAAACAAATTATAAAGGACAGAAATTATCCAATGTCGAGAGCATAAAACATCAAACAAATATACACAGATATGTTTCCCGTGGATCCCAAAACCGAGACTACTAAATTGGTTTTTCATTATATTCTTTTCAATGTGACAATACATATATATACATGCTAAATCATCCATAGACCCCAATCCATTAACCATGAATTAGAACATAACTGTAATTCCCACCAGATCTACAAAATACCATGGGCAGAAAATCATTACCCAAAATCATATGCGAAACCCATGCACAAAACCATAGGTAGGTTCGCCCACCTAATATAGTGTCGAAAAAAAAAAATAGAGGTGTTTCCCCGGATTCAGGGGGGCTACCACCCCCGTACTAACCCCGGATTGTAGGGGATGTCGCCCCCTTGTGACCCCCCTGATGGGCGCGGCACAACAAAAGAGTAATTACCACCATGCACAAAACCATAGATAAATTCGCCCATCTAATATAGTGTCAAAAAAAAAAAATTACGAGTGTTTCCCCGAATTCATGCAGGGAGGCTACCACCCCATACTAACCCCCCAACTGTAGGGGATGTCACCCCCTGTGAACCCCCTTGAGCACGGCACAACGAAAGGGTAATTACTGCCCCCTCTCACCCCTGGCTTGGCGCCTGTGACTAATAGTGGAAAAAATATAATACACACCCTGCATCAATATGGTGGATGGAAAAGCATTATATTACATTGGTAAGAAATGGAAGAGAGCATACAACGATAAACCCAAATTGACTGAGTGGCTCATGGATCAACTCGAAGATCGTGTTCCCCAAAACTCGTGCGGAGTTTCTACCCAAAAGGGTCATCTGCATATGGAAGTTGTCTAGGGCTCCCTAGCTCGCTTCCAGCTCCCTGCTATGGAGCTTAGTTGATTTAAAAGATGACTATATTGATACAGATATTTCGTACACCAAATTCGAGAGCAATGTCAGGAATCTTGCGAACCAGTAGGCTGTGTCATCGCGGAAGTTCTTATACTGCATGGAGAACACGATCACTCTGCGGGTAGATAACCTTGATTCTGTGTGTGAAGCCTACGACGAATTGTATCAGAAATTATGGGAGAATCTTAATTTTTCAAGTGTTCAAAAGAGGCCTCGCCAATTGGTTGCACATATTGTCTTTCGAATTTCCTATAAACTGATTTCCCTAGATATCGATTGTTAAACTCATCTTGGACACAACGAGAGATCACAAGTAAATTTGGAATTATTTCGTGCACGAAGAATTGAGTGTAGGAGGAATATATTTAAGAAAGGTCTTAAACAACCAAGACAAACATAACTTCGCATCATCAAGGAAGAGTGTGCTTTTTATTTGTTTGTGGGGGAACTGTTATTGGGGATAATTCTAAACGTAGTTCATTATTGTGTTCATACTCGGAAGCTCTGATGTCAAACTAAGGCTCTCAACCTCAGATTTAAAATGTGGATACATTGTCTACAACAAAAGTAGCACAATGATGCTTTCCAAAATCACGACGGACAATAGTCCTTTCTGCATTTTGCGTGGTGTTTGGCCTATCATGTCAACAACCAAAACTGCACAGACAAAGATTTTGTTGGACTATTCAATTATTCATGAGGTTCATAAAACAAATAATATGTTTTTAATAATTTTCGTACATGAGATTCATAAAAATAAATGAAATTTTTTTAATATTTTTCTTCATTTTGTATAAAATTTTATTTGTGAAATATTCATGGTTTTTACATTTTATTTTATGGAGTATTATTTTTAAAAATAAAATTTTATCATATCATATTTATAATTATTTATATATTTTTCTCTGTATAATTCTATTTAATATTTAAAGTTTTATATCAACTTTAATATAGTGGATTGGATAAAAACACTAAAGATTTTGGAATACAATTAAGGTGAATCTAAATAAATAATAGTATTTAAAAAAATCCATTTTAACTTATCATCTCAAAAAATTAACAAAATATTATTGTATTTAATAATTAAATTCATATACTTTTAACAATAATATGAAAAATAAATAAATCAATCAATCAAAAATTACATTCACACAAATTCCATTTCCTCACCCTTCGTTAGTTAAAGGATAGAGACAAAGGAGTTCAAAAGTTGCAATACAAGGCAATGCATTACTTCCTTTGAGTAAAATCAAGTATTATTTATAAATATAAAAATTAAATATAATAAAATATTTAATTATAACCTTTTTGTGCATCGAGTGTTTTCCATGTAGATAAATAAACCAGCATAGAAAACATATAAATCAAAACGCAAAATATACATATAAAATCCCGAGAACTTGAGACACTACAGAGTGTTCGATTTACACACGATTGCACATAAATATATCGATAAAGGAGGATATAATGATTTTTTATACTAGCTTTAATATCAAAGCTGCACACAAAAAATACATTATTAAGATTGAATACTTGTAGTTTAAAACACAAAACACTTAATTCAGTCACATGTGCCATCAACCGATCATGCACCGGAAATGTGAATCTCCAAACAATTAATTAAAATACTGAGTATTTGAATAGTCCAACAAAATCTCAAATATATCAAATTTCAAATGTAAATGGGACACAAACACATGGGGCACTTCCATTTTCTTTGTCTTCGCACTTTTGGTTGTTGACGTTGTGGGCCAAACACCATGCAAAATGCCGAAAGGAGAGTGATCTTATGTTGGTTTTGGATTCGTTAATTTACCAACAAGAAACAAATGCTGAAAAATAGAAAATTGAAAATTACATTCAAAATAATACAAAATTTACATGGTAAAATTTTGATAGTGTGTCAAGGAAATTTCTATGACGCAAGGGATTGAAAATCTTATTAATTAAAGATGATTCTGTTAGAAATCTGCAGTTTCTAAACCTTAATGTGACCCGGTTAAAAGCATTAAAGCATTAAAGCGTTAAAAGCATTAAAGCATTAAAGCACTAAAGCTATTTCTAATCTAAAGCATTAGATCTTAAGCGTTGAATTGGTATATGATGGACGTACCAGATTAAAGTTAAATATTATATAAAGGATTGGGTCCTCTCTCTCCCACACACAAGAGTTGCATTCTATTCCATCAAGAAGCACATAAAGGAAGTGAGGGCAAGAGGAGAGAAACCGAATTCTGAAGAAGAGGAGCAGAAGACAGAAGACAGAAGATGGCAGCCATTACTTCTTCCGCTGTTAATCAAGGTATGTCATCTTAAACAAAGATCATATTAAGTTTGTCAGTGAAATATTTGGTATTGATGATCTTTGGGCTGTAAGTTAAGATTTCTACATTTGGTATCAGAGCCACAATCAATAACTGAATATTTCCTATGATTGCAATTGATCTGTTCTGTGCTTTACTCATGTGAGCCTTCGGGAAACTGTGGGGGTGAGGATGCTTTCTCTATGTTCTTCACATACTTGAACACTTAAAAATTAATCTAACCCCGAGTTTAGCTCGAAACAATTCTCTGCATTTTAACTTGCTTCGCTCAAGGTAATCGTGGGGGTTTCGGTAACCTGTAAGGAGGTAATGCTATCCACCTTCTCTTCTGCTATCCTGAATTGACTTGGACAAGAATTTAGTAACATTAATTGAGCCAGATGGCATCTAACGTCGGTATCAAACAGTGAGGCTTAAGCTTGGTTTTTCTTTTACCGGCCTTCCAGATCATAAACTGAATACGTCATCCAATTTTGTTTCATAACCTGCGCTGCCATAATTTGATCTGAACCGATCATTTTAGAAGATTATTCTATTGTGGAGAAGCCCTGTGATCTTTAAAAGTTACAGGGCTCTTGGTGCTTGGTGCGCAAAGATCTACCAATTTTTATAATTTATAAAGTCGTGTGTGAAGACTCGCCTTTCGGGAAACCTGAATTTATAGTGGGCATTACGCCATAATACCTTTGAATGGATGCTTTGTTAATAGATTTAATTGAATTGGAGACTGAAAGTGGTTACAGCCCCATTTAGTTGACCTCGTCCTCGCCCCTGTTCATCGAATATTTTGGGTTGCATCCGCAAACGACAAATAGATGTCAAAGTGTACACGGGTTTGCTGGGTGGCTGGACTTCGTCCGATACACGCTCTTGACATTTCTTGCAGAGCTTTTAAATTTATGGAGTCCATCAAATTATATATAAAGTCTACGCAGGCTCGATTCCGTTCTATTTACGCGTTTGAAATTTTGTGCACCCATGAATCTGTACCGGAAAGTTACAATTTCGATTGATGTTTGAAATTTCTGGCTCAAACATTTTAGCAAATGATTTGGTTAGCCTACTCTATGCTTCCACGTTTTCCATATGTAAACCCGGCTTCGTGATTTCTTGTTGCATTTATATGAAAAGCTTCAAAGCCTCCGTGTAACATTAAACCAAGAAATTCTCTTAGGCATTTTGTCAAACAATTTGCTAAGATGTTAATGATTTCACCTCTGTGCTCTGAATGTGGTCCATGCAAATCGTATTTCATGACCTTTGAAGCAATCAGCGTAGTCCATGACACTACATTTCGTTGCAGAACTTTGTCAAACACATTGCATGCATCATCTATGCTTCCGCTTTGCAATACATGTTTAAAAGGATGTTTAGGACAGAAATGTTTAGGACAGAAATATCTGGTTTGAATTCCTTGTTACTATTCATATGGGCGTCTTCCCTTCAATCCAGATTGAAATTATTGACACATTTATTTTGATCATGAAGGATTAAATATTTGAATAATTTTGATGATGAAACGTTGATTTTACACAAAAGTGAATGCTTGCATTATAGTTTTGCAGTGTTTACAAATTAATGAAGGGAAAAATAATGTGACGCGTAGCAGGGACAAATATTTGAAAGTGTGCATTCTTTAATTGTCTGTGCATGCATGGTTTCAATGCCAAAAAGACTTAATGGTAAGCGTAAGTTTTAGAAATGCATGATCTGAATATTTGAAGTATGAAATAAAGGGGTTTCAAGTTTCGTGCATCATTCACTGTTTTGGCTTTGTACGGTTAAAGTTTATTGGTACAAAATAATTGTTTGAAATTTGGGCATAAAAGTAATTGCTCTATGAATGATTGTTTTGCATACATTAATGATTGTTTATGCACATGAGATTTATGATTTTGTTAATCACCAAAGTGGTCAAAATCAGAATGTTGTTTTGCATAAGGTATGCGTTATAAGTTATTTGTGCACATGAGATTTATGATTTTGTTAATCACCAAAGTGGTCAAAATCAGAATAATCATTTAATGCATAAGTGACATAATGATTATTGATGGAAATTGCCAGTTATAATAATACCAATTAAGAACTGGCGTCACTAGTGATAGAACCTGAGAACTTACCCAAAGGAAAGTCTTGTTCTATAACTAGTTGACATGATGAGGTTTGATAGATATTTTGATTAAATAAATTGATCATCCAAAGATGTCAGTTCTATTTAATTGAATATATTTATTACCTACTTATGGTTTGGTATTTAATTATGTTAAGTATAAGATAGTATCTACCCAAAGGAGTGCTATATTATACTATTATGTCTACATCTGAATCGCGTTAGTTATGAGCTTATAGATATTTCAATTTTTATTTTGCAGAAGTTACCATGAATACACATGCTTCATCTGTTACATTGTTCACTGGTGTTAATTTTTCTGAATGGAAAGAACAAGTCAATTTCCATTTAGGTATACAGGATCTTGACTTGGCACTCCTTGTGGATAAGCCTGCTGCTCTTACAAGAGATAGTACTGAGGCAGAAAAATCACACCATAAAGCATGGGAACGCAGTAACAGATTGAGCCTTATGTTTATTAAGATGACTATTGCTAACAACATCAAGTCAACAATTCCACAAACAGAAAGTGCTAAGGAATATATGCAGTCTGTGGAAGAGCGTTTTCGTTCAGCTGATAAGTCACTCGCTGATACTCTTATGGCAGAACTCACGACCATGAAGTTTGATGGGTCGCGAACTATGCAAGAGCACATTATAGAGATGACTAATCTTGCAGCAAGGTTAAACTCCCTGGGAATTACAGTAGAGGATTATTTTCTTGTCCAGTTCATCCTGAACTCGCTACCTTCTGAATATGGACCTTTTCAGATTAACTATAACACTATAAAGGATAAGTGGAATGTTAATGAATTGGCCAGTAGACTTGTTCAGGAAGAAGGACGTTTGAAAAATCAAGTGAATCACTCAGTAAGTTTTGTGAGTAATAAAGCTGGTAAAGAAAAGAAAGGAAAATCAAGTCATTTCAAGAAGGAAAAGGCACCTGCTGAGAATGGGCAGGATGAGGAAAAGAAGGAACTAAAGGGTGTTCGATGCGTTCGATGTCGTGTCTGTAAAAAGAGACTTATCGTCTAATTCTAGAAAGTGGATATGTGTTAAACTTATACAGTACCCTTTATGTACCTTCATTATCTAGAAACCTTATTTCCGCAAGTAAATTGGATATTTCTGGTTTTAGATGTATGAATGGATCTGGTTGTTTTGATTTATATAAGAATGCTGATAATGTTGGTTCTGGTATTCTAATTGATGGTTTATATAAACTGAATAATATTGGATGAAAACGTAGCATGTTGAATGAAAATTCTGCTTTTTCGTGGCATAAACGACTAGGTCATATATCCAAAGAAAGAATGATGAGATTAGTAAGTAATGAAATTTGTCAAATTTGGACTTTAATGATCTAGAATTATGTGTGGATTGTATTAAAGGTAAACAAACCAACTATAATAACATAATAAGAAAGGAGCCACTAGAAGCAGCCAGCTTCTTGAACTAATACACACTGATATTTGCGGACCTATGGACACTCTAGCCTTTAATGGAAAAGTATTTCATCACTTTCATTGACGATTTTTCCCGTTATGGTTATGTCTATTTGCTTCGAGAAAAATCTCAATCTGTCATTGAGAATGGTGAAGTCAGTGGGAGTACTAGAAGAGAAATAGTAGAAATAAAGGAAACAAGGGTAAATGTTACATTACCTAGAATAGTTCCTCCATCTACTATTACTCCAAATGTTGTTCCAGCTGTTGTATAACAGCATGATAATGATGAACAACATATAAAATGAAGAAGTACTTCCTGAAGGAAATGACTTACATAATGTTGATATGCATGAACCACAACAAGTAGCATTAAGAAGACCTCAAAGAAATCGTAGGTCAGCTATTTCTAATGATTATGTGGTTTATATGCAAGAATCAGATTATGATATTGGAATCAATAAGGATCCAGTTTCGTTTTCACATGTTGTAGAAAGTAAAGAACAATTGGTGTGTAAACTTAAGAAGTCAATATATGGGCTTAAACAAGCATCCCGGCAGTGGTATATTAAGTTCAATACCATTATTACATCTTTTGGTTTTAAGGAAAATACGGTTGATCACTGTATATACCGAAAGATCAGTGGGAGCAAGTTTATTTATCTGGTCCTTTATGTTGATGACGTCTTGCTTGCTGCAAATAATTTAAGTATATTGCATGAGACTAAGGAATTTCTCTCAACGAAATATTACATGCTCATCCAATGAATCGGAAGTGATTGGATATAGCGATTCAGATTTTGCTGGATGCATCGATACTAGAAAATCGACTTTTGGTTACCTGTTTATGTTTGCTCAAGGTGCCATATCATGGAAAAGTGCGAAACATACTATCGTTGCTTCATCCACTATGGAGGCAGAATTTGTGGCATGTTTTGAAGCCACAATTCATGCATTATGGTTGCGGAACTTTATTTTAGGACTTGCGGTTGTCGACACCATTAGCAAGCCGCTGAAAATTTATTGTGATAATTCTGCAGCAGTATTTTTCTCAAAGAACGACAAGTACTCTAAAGGTGCCAAACACATAGATCTGAAGTATCTTGTTGTGAAAGATGAGGTTCAGAAACAAAGAGTGTCAATCATGCACATCAGGACAGAACTTATGATTGTAGACCCTTTGACGAAAGGGTTACAACCAAGACAATTTAAAGAACATGTTCAAAGAATGGGTCTTGGTTGTATTAATGATAATTGATGTGTGACATTCTGAGCTCTTTTATGTGTTTCTGATATACAATTATGTGTCTCTTGTTTTAATGAAGTAGTACGTATTTTATGTAATTTTAAACAAGAAAGAGTCTTATAAAGATATTATGTTTAATCATTATGATATAAGACATTATGTGGACCATTATGCTGTTTTATATAAATTATGAGTATGAATTGATGGATTGCTGGTATTGTAGTATATGGAAGGGAATGCATTGAATTAATAGTGCACAACCGCCATAACTCTCAGAAATTTATCATAGTATGATGTTCAACGCTTAATATTATGAATAATCGGGTCAAGTGGGAGAATGTTAGAAATCTGCAGTTTCTAAAACTTAATGTGACCCGGTTAAAAGCATTAAAGCATTAAAGCGTTAAAAGCATTAAAGCATTAAAGCACTAAAGCTATTTCTAATCTAAAGCATTAGATCTTAAGCGTTGAATTGGTATATGATGGACGTACCAGATTAAAGTTAAATATTATATAAAGGATTGGGTCCTCTCTCTCCCACACACAAGAGTTGCATTCTATTCCATCAAGAAGCACATAAAGGAAGTGAGGGCAAGAGGAGAGAAACCCAATTCTGAAGAAGAGGAGCAGAAGACAGAAGACAGAAGATGGCAGCCATTACTTCTTCCGTTGTTAATCAAGGTATGTCATCTTAAACAAAGATCATATTAAGTTTGTCAGTGAAATATTTGGTATTGATGATCTTTGGGCTATAAGTTAAGATTTCTACAGATTCTCCTTAGTTACAAGGCTCTGAGGCAATCCCAATTAATATGGGCTACTTTGTTACATAACTTCTTCCTATTATAAAACTGATTAATAATAAAAATTGATTTACCCACATAACTAATCATTTACATTGTTGTCACTTTTCAACAATCTCCACCTTGACAACAATTTTCCTAATTCCTTTCCCATGCTCATTCATCATCTCTTTTGCAAGCCAAGAGAAGTCAAACACCATCGAAGCTTCTCTACTGTAATTGGCTTCATGAATATGTCTGCACTATTCTCCTGCATATGGACCTTCTTGAGAGCTATGTTTCCGTCATCAATCACATGTCTGACAAAATGATGTCTTACATCAATGTGCTTGGTCTTGTTGTGATAACCTGGATTTATAGCAAAATGAATAGAACTCTAACTGTCACAGAACACATTCACTTTCTCCTACGTCCTTCCAATCTCATCAAGTAGACCTTTTAACCAGATTGTTTCTTTACTGGCATCTGAAGCAGCTATATACTCTGCTCCGGTAGTGGACAAAGCAATTGTTTCTTGAAGCTTTGACATCCAACTAATTGCTCCATGTGCAAGATTAAAAACATAACTTGTAGTAGATTTCCTTTTTTGTAAATCACCTACATAATCAACATCAACATATACGCAAATTGATCCTTCACTACCATTAAAGATGATGCAATGGTCACTTGTGCCTCTCAAATACCGAAGCACCTATTTCACTGCTGGCTAGTGTTCTTCTCCTAGATTTGCCATGAACCTGCTCACAATTCCAACTTCATGTGAAATGTCAGGTCTTATAGATACCATGACATACATTAAGTTTCCTACCACATTTCCATATGGTACACGAGACATATACTTCATCAGTTCTAGGACTCAAAACTGAAGAAAGTTTAAAATGGGAAGCTAATGGAACATTAACAGGTTTCACATTGTTCATACTAAACTTTTCAAGTACTCTTTCCACATACTTCTGTTGTGATAAACAAAGCTTTCCATTTTTCTTGTCTCTGTATATCTCCATGCCCAAGATATGTTTTTTAGCTCCAAGATCCTTCATATCAAACGTCTTAGAGAGTTGGGTTTTTAACCTATTAATCTCTTCCATGTTATTTCTTGCAATAAGCATATCGTCAACATACAAAACCAAGATAATGAATATGTCAATGAAACTCTTGAAGTATACACAATGATCATACTCACTTCTAGTAAAATTCTGGCTCACCATGAAGGAGTCAAACTTCTTGTACCATTGCGTGGGAGACTGTCTTAGTCCATACAATGATTTCCTAAGCTTGCAAACTAATCTTCTATTGCGGCCTTGTACAAAACCTTCCAGTTGTTCCATATAAATCTCTTCATCCAAATCTCCATGAAGAAAGGGTTTTTTAACATCTAACTATTCTAAATCAAGATCAAGTAATGTAGTTAGTGCCAACACAATATGAATAGAAACAAGTCTTACGATTGGTGAAAAAAATCTCATGAAAGTCAATACCTTCAACCCCAGAATACCCTTTTGCTACTAGCCTCGCCTTATACCTCTCGATATTTCCATCAGGATTTCGCTTCAATTTGATGATCCATTTGCATCCGACAACACTTCTCCCTTCAGGAAGTTCTACGAGATCTCAGGGTGTGTTCTTGGCTAAGGAATCCATTTCTTCGTCGATAGACCTTTTCCATTTTTCACTATCTGCATCATCCACTGCTTCCTGATAACAAGAAGGTTCCCCATCTTCAGTAATCAATGCAATAGATCAAGCAAAATCTTCATACCTTTTGGGTGTTTTCCTTTCCCTTGTAGACCTTCTTAGAGTGACTGGTTACTGAACTGGTTCTGGAACTTCAACAGTTTCCTTTACATCTTCTTCATATCTTTCTTGAGAAGTCTCTCCTTCCTTTCGATTTTCTGAAAAAGGTTTAGCTTCCAACTGAATTTGTTGATTTGGCAATACCTGTCACTATTCACAATTTTCAACATCTGATTTTAGAAGAGAAGACTCATCAAATGTTACATCTCTACTAATGACTATCTTCCACAAAGAAGGATCCCACAACGTCTATCCTTTCATCGCATAATCATACTCAACAAAGACATAACATTTTGCTTTTGGGTCTAACTTTGAACGATGATTCTTTGGAATAAGAGCATAGGCATCACAACCAAAAATCCTTAAATGTGAATAATCACAAGACTGACCTGACCAAACTTCTTCAGGAATTTTACAATTAATTGCAACTGAAGGTGATATGTTAACTAAATAACAAGCAGTAGATACTGCTTCTACCCACAACTCCTTTTGCAAGTTAGCATTGTTGATCATGCTTCTGGATCTTTCCATAAGAGACTGATTCATACGTTCAACAATGCCATTTTGCTGAGGAGTATAAATAACAGTTTTATGTCTAACAATCCCTTCATCCTTACAGTATTTTTCAAATTCTAGGGAAGTAAACTCACCGCCATTGTTAGTTCTTAAACATTTAATTGATTTTCTTGTTTTCTTTTCCACCATACCTTTAAATTTCTTAAAAATATTAAATACATCAGATTTTATTTTTAACATATAGACCCAAACTTTTTGGGGGAAATCATCAATAAATGTTAAAAGTATAATGCACCTCCATAAGATACAGTAGGCGATGGTTCCCAAAGATCAGAATGAATATAGTCCAAAATTTATTTACTATTATGACTTCCAGTTTTAAACTTTTGTTTACATTGTTTTACATACACACAATGATTACAAAAATCCAACCTCAAGGATTTCAAATCAGGAAGCAACTTGAGATTCATCAGTACCTGAAGGCCCTTCTCGCTCATGTGACCCAGCCGTTAATGCCATAGGCAAGTACTTTATTTTTACTTCTCTGATACAGTCATTGCCTCACTGACCTGAGTACTTCCTTTGAGTCTGTAAAGCTTTCTGATCTTTTCTTCCTTCATAACAACCAAGGCACCTTTTGAAACTTTCAACACTCCATTCTGACCTGTAAACTTGTAACCTTCCAAGTCCAACACTACCAAAGAAATCAATTTTTTTCTCAATTCAGGTACATGTCTAACATCCGTTAATGTTCTAACTGTATCATCATACATTTTAATTCTGATATTTCCCATCCCAATATTCTGAAAAGATACATTATTTCCCATAAACACAGAACTACCATTCAGAGCTTCATATGAAGTAAACCAATTTCTATGCAGACTCATGTGTGAGAAGCACCAGAATCTAACAACCAATTTTCATAATTCTGAGAGAAATTACAAACAAGTAAATCTTCATCTACCATACCCCATTCAGCAGATAAAACTTCATCAATCATACCTAACTCAACTTGATTTTCTTCCTTCTTTGGGTTTTCAGACTCCTTTTGTTTCCAACAGTCTTTCTTGAGGTGTCCAATTTTGTTGCAGTACCAACATTTGGCTTTACACTTTTTACCATTTGATTTTGATCTAGAAGAACTCATTTCTTTCTCCCCTCTTTCCTTTAACCGACCTCTGACTACCATGGCTTCTAGTGTCGAGATGTCAATACTAGACTTCCTCTATACTTCTTCAAATAACAGAGCTCCCACAACTATATCAAATTCCAAAGAACCAGTTGTGTGAAAATTGATAGAAGTTACAAAGTGGTCCCATGACTAGGGGATAGAACATAACAGGGTGATATATTTGTCTTCTTCCTGAAATTTAACTTCCATTTCTGATAATTAGCAAATAAATGTATTAAAAACATTTAAATGTTCTGCAATTAGCAAATAAATGTATTAAAAACATTTAAATGCTCTGCAATTTTAGTAGCCTCCTTCATTCGAAGACTGTACAATTGCCTTTTTAGATAAATTTTCTTTGCTAAATATTTGATCATATACAACGTATCCAATTTTGCCCATAAACCTGATGTCTATGTTTCTTGAACAATATTGAAAATAAATTCATCCGCCAGGCACAACCTGATGGTACTGAGAGCTTGAGCATGCAAGTCCTCCCAGTCCAAATATGTCATGCCAACAAGTTTCTTCTTCACCTCGTCTAATGCTTTGTGCAACAGATTGAAAATAAATTCATCCGCCAGGCACAACCTGATAGTATTGAGAGCTCGAGCATCCAAGTCCTCCCAGTCCAAATATGTCATGCCAACAGGTTTCTTCTTCACCCCGTCTAATGCTTTGTGCAACAGATTGAAAATAAATTCATCCGCCAAGCACAACCTGATGGTACTAAGAGCTCGAGCATCCAAGTCTTCCCAGTCCAAATATGTCATGCCAGCAGGTTTCTTCTTCACCCTATCTAATGCTTTGTGCAACCCTTGTTGCACAAGAAAATCGCTAACTTTTAGTTTCCATAAAGCAAAATTGTTCTTGCCGGTGAATTTCGCCACCTCAAATTTAACATTCGTCATTTTTTCCATTTCTTCCTATAGGGTTAATAAAATCATGCTTCTAGATTTTCCTTCTAAGGTTTATTAGTTCACTTTCTTCTTTCAACTAGGGTTTCTTTGAATTTGATTTCCTCTCATTTTTTACAACAACAAAAATACTATGATTATGTTCCCCCTTTAATAAATTTTCAGGGTTTCCACAATATTTCAAACCCTATTCCAATTTTTTATATCCTTTTCAGTTCAGAATTTTAGAAAAAAAAATAAAAATAAAAAATTAATAATAATAATAATTAATTAATAGCCCCAAGGGTTAGCTCAATTGGTCAAGCCAGGGCCTCGCCAATGGGAAGTCACAGGGTCGAAACCCGAAAACTCTTGGGGTCAGGTCAGTAAATAGGTCGAGGGGTGTGACCCCCTTCGGGTGGGGTCCACCCTAGCATTGTTTGATCCTGGACGTAGCGAACCCACTGACCATGGGTATCCGTGAACCAGTAGTGAAAAAGAAAATAAAAAAAATTAATTAATTAATTAATTAATAATAAATAAATAATAAATAAAAAACAAAATAAAAATAAAAAATTCCTTCTTCCTCTTTTTTTAATAAACCATACTCATCCTTAGTTCATAATTTCCCTACTCCAATAAAAAAATTATCTTTGTTTCTATTGTCAAAGAAAAAAAAAATACCCGAATTTACTTAAAATGAAAGCTCGGCTTCAGACACGGGGCTCTCTGTTGCTCTCATCTTATTGAACCGACCTCCTCTAGAAAAATGTGATTTCCTTTCTCAGCGGGCAGGGTTTTTTTCCTATCCTCTCTAACAGACTTAGTGGCTCAGCGTTTTAAAAATTTGGAATGGTGTGGCGGTTCCCTTACTCTCCAGCGGCACCGAAAGTCTCCTTGACGGCGACAGCAACTTGGACTTATTTCTCTCTGGAAAACTTCAAATAGCTTGAGACATATCCTTATGCACTTTTCCTTTCTCTCCGCGTGACTAAAAATCAATGGTGGCTTACGACTGCAGTTTCTTCTAAAAAATAGACTCATGCACAATGGTCTCGGCAAGCTCCCTCAAATGAATGACGGATTATGGGCTGCACAGAATAGTCACGGTTACGACTTTCACCACAATTTGATGCTCGACGAACTTCCCAGGCTCAATTCACACTCTTCCTTTCACCCTTTACACAGACTCTGACTCAGCACACAGGCTTTGATACCACTTGTTGGTTTTGGAGTCGTTAATTTACAAACAAGAAAGAAATGCAGAAATATAGGAAACTGAAAATCACATACAAACTAACAAAAAGTTTACGTGGTAAAACCTTCATAGTGTGTCAAGGAAACCTACACAGGGAAAGGGATTAGAAATATTATTAATTAAATATGATTCTCCTTATTTACAAGCCTCTCGGACAATCCCAATTAATATGGGTTATTTTGTTACATAACTTCTTCCCGTTAAAAAACTAATTAACATTAAAAATAGATTTACCTAGATAACTAATCATTTACATTGTTGTCACTTTTGAACAGTCTGCCATGATTCTCGAAAGAATCATTGTGCTATTTTTGCTAGACAATGTACCCACATTTAAAATATGAGGTCGAGAGCCTCATTTTGACATTGGAACTTCCAAGTATGAAGATAATAATTAACTACTTTTAGAATTATCCCCAATAACAGTTCCTCCCCAAAAAATAACAAGCGCACTCTTCCTTGATGATGAGAAGTTATGTTCGTCTCTGTCATTTAATACCTTTCTTAAAGATATTCCTCCTACACTCGATTCTTGGTGCATAGAATAATTCCAAATTTACTTGTGATCTCTCATTGTATTCAAGATGAGTTTCACAGATTGGTTTCTAGGAAAATCAGTTTATAGGAAATTCAGAAGACAATATCTGCAACCAATGGGTGAGGCCTCTTTTGAAAACTTGAGAAATGAAGAGTCTCCCATAAATTTTGATATGATTCGTCACAAGCTTCACACATGGAATTGGGTTATCTGCCTACCGAGTGACTATGTTCTCCACATGGTAAAAGAACTTTCGCGACGACACATCCGACTGGTTTGCTAGATTGTTGACATTTCTCTCGAATTTAGTGTACGAAATATCCATATAGATCCAGTCGTCTTTCAAATGAGTGGGGAGCTAGTAGATCTTCACAGTGGGGAGCTAGTGGCGGGCTCGGGGCCCTGGACGACTTACATATGCATATGACCCTTCTAGGTAGCAACTCCACAAGAGTTTTGACAAACACAGCGTGGTCCTAGGGAGTGATTAAATAATCTACCTATTCCATGAGCCACTCATTCAATTTGGGTTGATCGTGGTATGCCTTCCTCTAATTTTTTACTAGTATAATATAATTCTCCCCCACCCAGAACATTGAAGCAAGCAAAGATATGTGTGTGAGGGTGGGTGGGATGAAGAAAGCAAGTGGATATGCAATATTTCAAATTTAAAATTAAGGGACTGTGCAGTGCCCACTCAAAGCTTTAATTGTGTGTCCCAACATGACATTAGTGGCCACCCGGAAAGGAGAGAAGGAGAGAATCAAAATCAGTGAAAGTGGGCTAATTAAAATAGAGTGCTTGATTTTTTAAATATGAAATTAGATTGATTTTTTAATTTCTATTTCAAAAGATTTAGAATTGAACAATGATTTTTTTTATAATTTTGGTAGGACCTTCTTCATTCATCAAAAAGGGAAGATTACATCCATGATCAGGTGGTAAGTTGGCCTCAATCTGCCCAGTGGGAAACCAAATTTGTTGGCCACTTTACCGCAATATAAACCAACCAAAAGAAAAATAGTTTAAGATGGTCTTTTAAAGCAATGTATGTCTAAGTATCCTTATCTTGTGTAATATATAAATATCTACTACATAATATCATTGTCTACCTATCCTACATTTGTACTTAACAAAAATAGAAGAACATACTGACTAAATATACTACTAATCATCAGAAGAGTCTATAGGAGCTAGATCTTTCGCACTCGAGCCAAGTAACTATGTTTGAGGGAAACACAAAATATGCTTTTCAATATGGCTAAAGTGGGTATTTTGTTGTTGGATCTGAAACTGGATAAGCTAAAATTATTTATGAAATTATGGAAGAATAGGGCTTGTCTTAGCCGAAGCAGCCGTGAGAGGGGACAGGGCTCTTGCTACAATTTTTTTCATTAGCCAATACAGGTAAACAGTCTATTTGTACTCGGAGGATCGACCTCTGGTATGACCAAGGTCGGGATTTAACTCCAACCATTCCTTAGTATCTAAATTTTCTTGAGCTTCTTGTCGGTTCAAGTCCACTTCCCACCCAGAGATAAGATATCGAACCTGAGGTTGAGTGCCTATCTGATAGGCCTGGGCTACTGTTGGGCATTTTTAAATGGAGAAATACCAAAACCAGCAAAATATTCACCACAGAGACGATGCTCTGTTTACTCTGTCCAAGATCTTTTGACAGGGAACCTCTTAAAAAAAATTAACTCAGAACACAGTCCATTACACAGTCACAACACATTTCTATTAATTTAAAATTGAAAGACTGATACAAATTCCATCCTCTGTGAAAAGAGGGATTCACAAAATAAAACTCTGCTTCTCTCACAGATTTTCCACTGCTGTGGATATTACATAAACAGCTTCAAAAACATTCCTGTGTTTTTCATTGCCAGACAAAACACTACAGCACTGCTGTGCATATACAAAAAGATAATCGCACTGCTATGCACCAAGACAACACACACTGCTTTTCGCAGCCACCATACATACCACACATAAAAAAAACTTACGCCCGCACTTACATAACAACATAAAAAAAACACGTATTGAAAATATAACGTGTGCCCATAACAATATTAAAGGGCCTCACCTAAACTACATAAAACATATATATATAAAAATATATAATAATATATGTGGGACGTGTGCCCATCACCATATTAAACATATGCCCATGACTAAAATTAACGCCTCCACCTAATATCTACGAAGACACATTAAAGACCATTGATTCCACTACGGCGGTCAACGGAAAAGTCATTCACTCCACGTAAAAATTGATTTGACGCGGGCAGTGCAACTTCGGGAAGTCAACGGCAGTGATTGAGCGCCCAGATGATCCGACGTGGTTCGCACACCAACCTCAGGCAAACCAATCGACCTTTACCGTCCGGGGAAAATGGTTTTGGGCGTCGTACAAGAGACGCGTGGCGCCATGTGAATGTGTTCGGAGCCTCAGCTACGGATACCGCCTTTGGTGAATGGCGGTGCGGGGAGACCGGGTGGTTTTCCAGAAGACCACCGCGCGCTGTAAAATTACAAATTTAACACTCCCCTTTAATTTTAACAGCCGCGCGTTCAGTCATTCCCAAGCATTTTCTCAAAAATTCAAAACTCTTCTGAACCAGTGGCTTTGTCAAAATGTCTGCAACCTGTTCCTGGGTCCTGCAATGTTCTAGGACGATTTCGCCATTGTTCACCAATTCTCTGATGTAGTGAAACCTTGTATCGATGTGTTTCGTTCTCTTATGAAACACTGAATTCTTTGACAAAGCAATAGCTGAGCTATTGTCACAAAAGACCACTGTTGCTTTTGCCTGCTCTTGGCCTAAGCTTCTCAACATCCTCCTCATCCATACTGCTTGACATGTTGCTGCTGTCGCTGCCACATATTCAGCCTCTGCTGTAGACAATGCTACAATGGACTGCTTCTTAGAAGCCCATGAAATGGCTCCTGAACCCATATTAAAAACATAACCGGAAGTGCTCTTCCGATCATCTACACTTCCAGCCCAATCGCTATCTGTGTATCCAACCAAATCTGAATGTTCTGAGGCATGATATAGAATTCCAAACATTTTAGTGCCTTTCACATACCTCAAAATTCTCTTTGCTGCCTGCCAATGTGCCTCCTTTGGCCTCTCCATAAATCTGGAAATTAAACTAACAGCATACATTAAATCAGGTCTAGTTGCTATTAAATACATAAGGCTGCCCACAATGCTTTTATACAAGCTAGGATCAAAATCCTTGCTGTTGTCCTCTCTGCTGAGCTTTAATCCCATCACTGTGGGAGTGATGGCTGCCTTGCACTCTTGCATGTTAAATCTGCCCAAAACTTGATTTACATATCTTGCTTGAGATATAAAAATTCCTTTTTCATTTTGATCTACTTCTATGCCTAAGAAGTATCTCAACAAACCCATGTCAGTCATTTCAAATTCATTCTTCATGACTGATTTAAAATTCTCAATAAGATAAATATCATTTCCAGTGAAAATAACATCATCTACATACAAGACAACAATTAAAATTTTACCATCTTTTTCCTTGATGTAGACTGTGGGTTCTCCTTCACATTTGTCAAATTCATTATCCAATAGATATGAATCTATCCTGCTATACCATGCTCTTGGCGCTTGCTTCAGCCCATAAAGAGATTTCTTCAATTTGCACACTTTGTGCTCTTCACCTTTCTTCTCATATCCGAGAGGTTGTTCCACATAGACCTCTTCCATTAACACTCCATTTAGGAATGATGATTTCACATCCATTTGGTAGACTTTCCATTTGTTTTGTGCTTCTATGGACAGCACTTCTCTCACGGTTTCCATTCTTGCAACCGGTGCGAAAGTCTCCTCATAGTCTCTCCCATACTGCTGCTTGTAGCCTTTGACAACCAGCCTTGCTTTATGCCTTTCAATCTTGCCTTCAGCATTGCTCTTGGTCTTGTAGACCCATTTAACACCAATGACTTCTTTGCCTTTTGGTAGCTCAACCAAATCCCATGTTTTGTTTCTTTCTATGGCATTGATTTCCTCATCCATGGCTTCTATCCATTTTCTATCTTTAATTGCTTCTTCGAAATGAATAGGATCATCAACATGACAATACAAGGCAAATAAGGAATTCATTCCTTCTTCATAAATGTCACTTAGATTTCTAAACTTCTTACCTCGTTCACTTGGTGTGCAAGTGCTTGAAGATGCACTTGAATTTCCTCCTTGTGGTGTGCTTGGAGAAGCACTCTCATTGATCCTCAATGGTGTACCTTGCTGTTCTTGTGTTGGTGCTGCTGTTTGGGGATTCATTTCAGCCACCTCCTCTTCATCCTCATCATGAGACAAACAGTTTTTAACATTCACTGTTTTCTCTATGCTTCCATCCCAAGCTTCCTCTTCAATGAATTGAACATCCCTGCTGACAAAGAACTTCTTGGTAGATGGGATATACAGCATGTAGGCTTTGGATTCATCACTGTATCCAACAAGGATACATTTCTCCCCTTTGCTGTCCAACTTCTTCCTTAGCTTATCTGGAATGTGTGCATAGGCCACACACCCAAAAACTCTCATGTGGGTGACTACTTGCTTTCTCCCACTCCATGCCTCTTCTGGCACTTTGTTCATGACTGCCTTTGTAGGACACCTGTTCAAAATATAAACTGCACAATGTACAGCTTCAGCCCAATACTCATTTGGCAAATGCTTTGCCTTCAACATGCTCCTTGCCATCTCCATGATGGTTCTGTTCTTCCTTTCAGCAACTCCATTTTGCTGTGGGGTGTACCGAGTTGTGAACTGTTTATGAATTCCATTTTCTCTACAAAACTTTAGGAATTCATTTGAGATATACTCACCTCCTCTATCAGTTCTCAATACTTTTATGTGCAGCCCGCTTTGGTTCTCCACAAGTGCTTTGAAGTTTTGGAATTTCTCAAAGACTTCACTTTTGTTCTTGAGGAAATATATCCAAGTCTTTCTTGTAAAATCATCAATGAATGTCAAGAAATATAGGCTGCTAGCTAATGATGGAGCTTGCATTGGTCCACACAAATCTGAGTGGATAATCTCTAAGGGTGCCTTTGCCCTTATACTTTTCCCTGATGGAAAACTCTCTCTATGTTGTTTGCCCAATATACAGCCTTCACAAAGGCTGTCCGGCTTCTCTATCAATGGTAATCCCTTTACCATTCTTTTTCTGCTCAATAAGTTTAGACCTCCAAAATTTAGATGCCCGAATCTCAAGTGCCATAACCAATTCTCATCCTTTGGCACGCTTTGGAAGGCCTCTTGGGTGACTGCTGCCATTTCCCTTTTGTTCTTCATGTCTGCCCTGATCCAGAGAGGGAACATCCTGTTCCTTGTCATCTTCACTTCAGCAATGCATCTTTTGCTGGGTGGTATATCCATGATGGTGCACACATCATTTACAAAGTAAACATTGTAACCCTTTTGGATAAGCTGTCCAACACTCAATAGGTTACATCTCATTCTGGGGACATAGTAGACATCTGCTATGGTTTTCCTTTCTCCTTGTTTTGTAAATATTTTTACCTCCCCTTTTCCCATAACAGACACTTTGCTATCAGTTCCTAGTGTGACCTCTGATTTCAAATTCTGATTTAAGGCTGAAAAGAGGGCTATATTCCCTGTCATATGGTTGCTGCAACCTGAGTCTAAAAACCATATGTCCTCACTATGTGTTTCAGCCATGTTACAAGCTAACAGGACATTTTCTTGACTGTTGTTTTCTCTTGTAACATTTGCATTTTGTCTGTTGTTCATATCATGTTGTTTCTTTCTACAATCACTAGCATAATGTCCATACTTTTTGCAATAATAGCATTGAACATTAGATTTATCATACCTTTTTCCTTGAACCTGATACTGATCTCTTTGTTGGCTGCTGCCTTGACCTTGGTTCTGATTTGGATTGCTGCCTCTTCCTTGTGCATTTGATGGGCTGTTCCTTCCACCTCTGTTCTGGCTTCTGCCTCTTCCTCTTCTGTTTCCTCTTCCTTGACCTCTTCCTCTTCCAAAGGACATCTGGGTCTTGAAGGCTTGCTCAAGGGATGAGTTTTCATTCCTACTCAACCTCTGCTCATGAGTTATCAGTGATGCATGTAGCTCATCAACTGAATAGTTTGAGAGATCCTTTGTCTCTTCAATGGTTGTGACTATGGCATCGAACCTTGAGGGTAAGACCCTCAATATTCTCTCCACTATTCTTCTATCTTCAATTGTTTCTCCATGAGTTCTCATTTGTGTGATTACACCAATCACATGAGTGAAGAATGATTCAATGTTGTCTGACTCCTTCATGTTCAAGTTTTCAAAATCCTTTCTCAGCATTTGCAATTTTGCTGTCTTCACTCTCTCCGTGCCTTGATAGGCTGTCTTGAGAGTTTGTCATGCTTCATGTGATGTTGTAGCTGCTGCTATCCTTGGGAATATACTCTGGTCCACTGCTTGATACAACAAGACAATGGCCTTTGCATCCTTCTTCCTATTGAGCTTCAGCTGATCCTTCTCTCCCTGAGTTAATGCATTGAACTCAGTTTCATCTGCTGGTTCCTCAAACCCATATTCTACTAGTTCCCATATATCTTGAGAGATGAACAAAGCTCTCATGGTTATAGACCAGTAGTCATAGTTCTTCCCATTAAAGTGTGGGAGCTGGGTGTTGAACATACCCATGCTTGTGCTTGCCATTCCTTGCATCTTGAACTATGGTCTTAAATCCTTGACTGTGATTTTTTTTTTTTTTTAAAACTGACTGTCTTCAACAATAACAAGAGAAATGCTTTTGGGGAATACCTGAATCCTTCGTTGTCTGAGTCTTCTAACTGCCTGAGAAGTTTTGCTGCTGCAACAACCTTCTCCCTTCAGCTTCTTTAACTTCTTTAAAGAGCCTGGTCCTGCTCTGATACCACTGTTGGGCATTTTTAAATGGAGAAATACCAAAACCAGCAAAATATTCACCACAGAGACGATGCTCTGTTTACTCTGTCCAAGATCTTTTGACAGGGAACCTCTTAAAAAAAATTAACTCAGAACACAGTCCATTACACAGTCACAACACATTTCTATTAATTTAAAACTGAAAGACTGATACAAATTCCATCCTCTGTGCAAAGAGGGATTCACAAAATAAAACTCTGCTTCTCTCACAGATTTTCCACTGCTGTGGATATTACATAAACAGCATCAAAAACATTCCTGTGTTTTTCATTGCCAGACAAAACACTACAGCACTGCTGTGCATATACAAAAAGATAATCGCACTGCTGTGCACCAAGACAACACACACTGCTTTTCGCAGCCACCATACATACCACACATAAAAAAAACTTACGCCCGCACTTACATAACAACATAAAAAAAACTTACGCCCGCACTTACATAACAACATAAAAAAAACACGTATTGAAAATATAACGTGTGCCCATAACAATATTAAAGGGCCTCACCTAAACTACATAAAACATATATATAAAAAAATATATAATAATATATGTGGGACGTGTGCCCATCACCATATTAAACATATGCCCATGACTAAAATTAACGCCTCCACCTAATATCTACGAAGACACATTAAAGACCATTGATTCCACTACGGCGGTCAACGGAAAAGTCATTCACTCCACGTAAAAATTGATTTGACGCGGGCAGTGCAACTTCGGGAAGTCAACGGCAGTGATTGAGCGCCCAGATGATCCAACGTGGTTCGCACACCAACCTCAGGCAAACCAATCGACCTTTACTGTCCGGGGAAAATGGTTTTGGGCATCGTACAAGAGATGCGTGGCGCCATGTGAATGTGTTCGGAGCCTCAGCTACGGATACCGCCTTTGGTGAATGGCGGTGCGGGGAGACCGGGTGGTTTTCCAGAAGACCACCGCGCGCTGTAAAATTACAAATTTAACAGCTACCTCATGAAGGAGCCCATAAGTCATTCTATGACCTCGACCGTGAGAAGGACATGGTTGGCGCTGACTACCACCACACTGAATCCCCGCACGACGACCCTAACCCAGGTCCTCCCATGTCTTGGTGTCTCCTCCGAAGGAAGGTCGCACCATACTGTTAATTTGCTTACCACTATGATAAAATAGAGAACCAAGATGGCATCCTGTGAACCCTAGCACATAGCTGGTGCCTAGGTGACAAACCTGAAACATGTAAGAGATAACACCTAAAGGTATAACACAAAAAATTCATAGAACTAAAAGCTTCGTACAAATAAAACGAATGTTTTCCATTGTTTATGATATGGGTGAACTTGTCAGTGTCATCATAAGAACAATGACTTTTTAAAATCTATTTATTAGAAGGATTTTAGATAAATAAATATAAATTTTACCAAAAAAAATACTTTAAGTTTAAATCTTAAAATGAAAATTTTTGAAAAAAATAAGGAAGTGCAATTTTTCGCATAATATTGTCTGGTACAAGATTATGATATTTAGCATAATATTGTTTAAAACAATTCAATAATCCCCAAAAATAGAAACAAACTAGAAATTAAAAACCATAAATAATTTATACAGACTTCTGAAATTATTTCACAATCCCTAATTCGTATGACTGCATACATCCTAAGTTACCATATGTACATTTAAGCTGAGGGAAACGTATTAAGTTCTATCGATTCTACTTTTGATTTCCATCCTCTGGTTCGTGATCAGGATCGATGACTCTGGTGAAGATATAAAGGAACCCAAACCCTGGTCCCACAAGCTTTTTCTAGTTTTTCTAGTTTTCCTTTCTTAGAATGTACCGCGTGTGATCACAAAAATTTCATCTGGTGTCCCTCAGGTAATACATGATGTTGAATATTTGATCTAGTTCGACATTGAAGATATGTGGGGTAACAGACAGTGTGGTAGGGTTGAATATGGAGAACTCACTTATGCATGGATGTAATTAGGATTTGAAAAACAGACCAGTTATTAATTTATTTCCGAGGGCTTCTTTAACTAATTTCTGCACCACCACTCCTTAATTTATCTGCTGCCATTTTTCTTTTATCGAAGGATTAAATTCCAAAATCAAAGTGAAATATTTAATCAAATTCAATTGAATAAAGAAAATGGATCATTCCTCCATTTTTATAAGGTGTATGTGTGTCCCTGTGCAGAGTTTACAGAATTATGGAACCTAAAAATCCATGATTAAACTCATTCAACCATTTTGGAATTCGAAATTCAAATTTACAATTTTTGTTTAGGAAGGTTTTATAATTCAAATTTAGAATTCAAATGACGCATTCATTATGAGTATTATGCATACATAATATGTATACATTGTATATCTTAAATGTGATCTAATTGATGATGGTGGCAATCAATATCAAAGGCAGAGGCAATGTGATGAATGGCGATGGTATCTCAGGGCTTGTTCCTCCGATCGTTAGAAGCGGCAGGAAATTCCGGTGAATTCCTCATGCCATTGTATATCCATATCATGTGAAAGATGTGAATGGCCATGCACTAAGGCCCCATCATTGACTTAGTGCATGGCCACACCCTAGTATAACCATATCATGTGAAGGATGTGAATGACCATGCACTAAAACTTAATCATTGGCCTAGTGCATTATCGTTATGAATTTCCAATCAAACTGAAGGGCGTTTGAAATAGTGCATGGTATTGACTTTTTCAATACATTGAATTCATCATACTTTTTCAATACATTGAATTTATTATTTTTTTTAATACGTGGCAAAATTATACATCACTGGTTCATACACTTTAAGTGAAATGTAAGGTACACAGTGTAAGCATGGTTTCCGTATAAAATATTTTAATTTCATTCTTAATTTCAAAATTGCAAGTATGAAGTTCGCTTGGGTAGTTCAATTAGCAATCCCTTGGAAATGAAGTCTGACTCAAGTAAAAGTCTTGGGTTCAAATCTTGTGCTATTACCCAAGAAGTTGGACATGATGAAAATGTAGTCCTACCAAAACAGTAGGATAAGATTACAATGTAAAGTTGATCTTTAATTTGGAATGCTCAGATTTTAAGATTTTTTTGTATTAAATATATTGTAGGCATAGGTTATCTAGCATGTTATTTATAAATTTAATACTTTGAATTAGCATAGTGTTTCGATATTCTTTTATATTACTATATTTTTTTAAGTGTGTAGGTGGTGGTGCAAGGAAAGAAACTTCACTTGAAATTTTGTATATTGTGGTTTATTTTTATAGATTGGATGATCAATAAATAATAATATTTTATATTTTTTTGAAATGTAAAAAAGGATGATGGAGAAGTAATAATATGAGGCTCTCATGTATTAATGGTAATATTTTTCTTATATAAAAAAAATAACATTGTATTGGTTTATGAAATCATCTATATTATGTTATTTTTAAATTATGCTTGCATCAAGAAATTTGAAGCCATATTTTATCATGGATATTATTAACTTGTAAGCAGAATTTGTTACAATACCATGGGTAAGTGTTATGACTTATCAATACCACTTTCCAAAACCATAACTCATTTGAAAATCAAAATATTTTAATTTAATTTAATTTTATGACATTTTTATAAAAAATTATTGTTATGTTAAATTTGTATATTAATTTTTAATATTATATTAATTTAAAATTATATTAAAATATATTTAATTCAAATGTTTATTATATATATATATATATATATATATATATATATATATATATATATATATATATATATATATATATATATATATATCAATAAAATTATTATTATTATTACTTTATTTTTATTTTAGCGTAAAGAATGGGTATTAACTAACAACATTGCATGTTACACTCATGAATTTAGTTTTTTTATTATAAATTAAATTTCTATGCTAATAGATCTTTTAGTGAAAATCACATAAGGGAAGATTTTTGCTTTTGGAACCATCAAGTGTGGTTCATCTTCATGGCAAGATGAAGAATCTTGGACTCAAATAAATACATGTAGAGAGATGTTTTCTAGCCTTTATAATATAACAACTAGTTTGACTAAAAAATTATGATTAATAAACAATTTTTTTAGTAATAATTGATAAATAGTTGTAAATAATGAATTAAATTAATTTTAATATTATAATTATTAGTATTTTAATCAAGAGGAATGTCATATAGCTAAAATTAAATAATAATATGGTCAAACTAATAAATTAATAACACTAAGAAAGAATAAAAATAAATAGAAATTATGAATTAAAATGAATATTTTATTATTAATAATATTTAAATGAAAAGGAATATCCTATAGAACTCGCTAAAATATCTTGAATTAAATTAATTTTATTACTATTATTAATATTTAAATCAAGTCTGCTTGGGGTAGCTCAATTGACAATGGTCATGGAAATGAAGTCTCATTGAACCAAAAGTCTTGGGTTCAAATCTTGTGCTATCTCCCCTCTCCCCAATCGAGGTGAGAAGTTGGACATGATGAAGATGTAGTCGTACCAAGCTTACAAAAAAACATTTAAATCAAAAGGAAGGTCTTATAGAAATAACTAAAAATGAATAATAAAGTCAAATTTAATTGTCTCAAACAAAAAAACTAATGGATAGAATAAAAAAGAAAGAAATAATAATAATAATAATAATAAATATAAAATGAAAAAAAAAAAAACTAAAGAAGACAGGGCAAGAATCCAACTCTTGCTAATACTCCAACCATCGTCTCTATTCGGATTGATAGGCCTCCTTTCAATTTCCAAGGCTTCCCTAAACTTACGGTGATGAAAATGATCAATTATTGCAATGACCCTGGCCTCCTCAATGCAGATGTGATGTTTTTTTATTTTCCGCAATTTCTGCCAAAGCGGAAGAGCGAGACCTTCCATGTTTGATGTCACCTGCGTGCTCAAGAATCCCCTGATTTATTGATTGGCCAGTTTCACCAATGTATGGAGTCCCATAGAAGCATGGGATGGCCTATCTTTAGGGTTCACAAGGTCCTTCACTAATCTTAGTGAAATTCAAATTGTTTTTAGGGGCTTAAAAGTCAAAGGAACCTTATGTTTCTTCAGGATCCTTGCAATCTTGTCCATGGTCCCTTGGATAAATGGAAGATTCCCTCGTGAAAACCTATCCTTAAGATATTTTTTAATTCTAGGACCTTTTTAAGCCTTAATCAAAGCTCTAAGACCTTAGTGCCTACTATAACCATTCTTATTAAAAACATTAAGGAGATGGGTCTTTCCCTCATTGAGGCGGTTTTCATTAGAAACTGGTGACGCCCAAGTGGCTAAGGTTTTGAGAACACCAAGCTTCTGACCAAGGAAATGATGTGAATTATCATGAAGATATTGCTCAGTGTGAATCCCTTAAAGAAGATTTCTAAAACAGTTTCTCTAACCATGAAATCTAGTAGCACGGTTAGCTCCCTTAGCTAGAAGCTTATTGAGAGTAGCCTTCTCTCCCCTAGGATTTTCGGTCTTCCAAATATTTATAAAGAAGGGGCTCCCCTACATCCCATTGTTAACACCATAGGAGGGTTAACATATCTTCTTGCTAAGTTTTTAGCCAATAAGCTAAATCCTCTTGTTGGTCGGATTGAATCTTTCTTCAAAGATTCATCTTCATTTCTCAACGAGTTAAAGGGTATAAGGTTGGATCCTAGGTGATAATTTGGTGAGTTTCGATGTGGTCTCCTTGTACACTAACATTTCCATTAACAAGGCCATTAAATTCATCAAACACATTACGGATCCAGATATAGCTTATTTGGTTGAAATTTATCTTACCTCTACTTTCTTCAATTTTGAAGGGGAATTTTATGAACAAACTTGTGGTGTAGCCATGGGTTCCCCCCTTTCCCCCATTATGGCTAATCTGTTCATGGAGGACTTTGAATCCAAGGCCTTGTCCTCAACTTTATTCCAACCTAAGCTTTGGAAACGATTTGTGGATGAAACTTGCATCATCTGGTCTCATGGTTAGGAAAAGTTGGAGCTCTTTTTCCAACATCTTAATAATCAATCTAGTTCCATAAAGTTTACTATGGAATGTGGAATCGATGGTAGTCTACCTTTCCTCGACGTTTTTATTTCAAAAAGAGATGATGGTTATTTTTCTTTCCAATTTTTTCGGAAGAAAACTCAAACTGAGCAATATCTTCATGCGAATTCGCATCATTTACCTGCTCAAAAGCTAGGTGTTCTCAACACCTTAGCCACTTGAGCGTTACGAGTTTCTAATGAAAATCATCTTTGTTAGGGTCCAACCCTAAACCCTTTATTTATGTAATAGGGTCAAGTCATAGTTATAGTTAGTTAAATAATCAATAAAGCTCGTATTAATAATTGTAAGTGGTTGACCCGCATTTAAGAAAGGGACTAGAGTTAGTTGCAAATGGGCCATGGTATTAGATAGATGGTATTGAGAGAACCATGGTAATGACCCATGGTATTGTATGTATGAATCTTATATAAAGGATAGAGACTCCCCATTGAGGAATATATCAAGTCTTATTTTGTAATCGAGCTTTGCTCTACTGGAGGTTGCCCCCTTGAAGAGGAAAGTGAACATTGCCTTCATCTCTGAATAATAAAATACTTGGTGTTTTTCTCATTTTGTTCTGTGTTCTGGGTTGTATTTCTTCGCATATTTTGTATTCTGGAATTTCTCGCAGGTCGAGAGCATAACAAGTGGTATTAGAGCGCTTTCTAGGGCCGGTGGTACCTCCATTTTTCGCAGAAATGTTTTTAGGCTAGAGATGTATTATGGCGTCTTTAAACCATGGGATTTTTCATTGAGTGCATGAACTTGCGGATTTGGGGAGTCATGCACACAGGAAATGCAAGAGGTGGTCATGCTTGTTGGAATCCCTTGTAACCCCTGTGGGTACCCCTTCGAGTAGTAGCGCATTAGACAGAACTGCGCACGGACAACCTTCCACGTACCCTCTGGGTATATCGAAAGCCCCCTAGGCTCACCTAAAACCTCACCTTAGATAAACCGTCGGTCGTTTTGCTGCTACAGTACACCGAGAATAGCACTTAGGGAGATTACTCGCGCATACGATAGGGTAGTCAGCTAGTACGACTAAGGGTACAGTTGATCCTCCTTAGTTAGTTCTTTGAAAGATTGGGCCGAGTACTATTGTTGGACCCTTATGTATATTGTGATCTATGGAACCTGACACTCCTTTGAGACCATAGTTCCCTTGACTCTCTGAAGATCACCCAGTATCTTATTTTGCAGATCAGATCTAGCAGTTGGGGTTTTGTCGCCTCTGCAACAATTAGATCCACCAGTTGAGGTTCTACCACCACAGTACCATTCAGATCTAGCAGTTTGGATTCTGTCCCCGCCACAGTCCAACTCACATTCAACAGTTGGGGTGTTCACAGGCAGATCTAACCATTTGCGCAGTGAGGCTTCTGGCTCCTCTAGCCTGGGGTGATTCTCTCAAGACATTAAGCAGGATCAATTTTTCTGGAATTTGGCCACTGCAGTATTGATAAGCAGGGAGTAAAACTCCATTCAGAGTATAAAAAAATAAAAATAAAAATAAAAGAGTCTAAGGGCTTCCTGGGATGCTTATAAGAGACTTAGCCCATAAGAATCAGGATGACGAGTTGATCGTAGTGGTACCATTCACTTGTCAGCTTCAATTTTTGGGTGGTCCCAAATTTTTTCAAAGTGATGACAAGTGACCAAGATCTGTGTATGGTAGAAACCAGAGCTCAAGCCATGGCCAACGAGAAGATTGAGCGCCTTGAAAAACAGTTGGATTCTTTCAAGGAAATAGCGGACCAGATGCAGAAATTCATGGAAAATTTCAAAGTGAGCACGTCGGGGTTGCATCCAGAGGCACATGGTCTTAATGAAGACCTTGAAGGAGAATCTAGCCATCATATTCACTTCCATGGAAATCACCAACATTCCCACCCTCGGCCACCCAAGCTGGACATGTATAAATTTGATGGCTCTAATCCGACAATATGGTTAGCACAAATGGAATGATATTTCCTTCCGAATGATATGCAGGATGATCAAACTAAACTACGTGTGGGAGCCCTTTACGTGGACCAAGAGAGATGGAAATGGTGGCAGTGGCATTGGAAATGCTATCCCGGGATCATAACTAGGCACGTGTTCTCAAAATCTCTTTGTGACCGCTTTGATAGAGACTCTAATTTTTTGGTCGTCTTACTAAGCTCCGACAGACGGGGACAGTAAAAGAATACATTGCAGCCTTTGAGACAATGTCCATCCACACAAAAGGTCTAGGAGATGAATTCTACTAGGAATGTTTTATAAGTGGTCTCAAAGAAGCCATCCAAGCACATGTTCGGATGCACCACCCACCTACATGGATAGACGCTTGCAATAAGGTTGTCAAAGTGGAATGTGCTTTAGCTGCCCAGTCTCCTCATCCAAATTTCATAGCCAAGGGATCCCCCACCCAAACACTTAAGGTTCAAAAGGTGTCTCTGACAGAAATGGCTAAAAGAAGAAAACAAGGATTGTGCTACTACTGTGATGACAAATACTCCCCCGGGCATAAATGCAAGGAACCCAAATTATTTCAAATTGATGTTACTAATCATAACTCATCTGAGGAAGCCCCACCCCTTGAGGGACCATAGGAAGAAGTTGAGGAAACCCAGCAGAACAATGAACTCCCAGCTACGCCAAAGGAACCAGTTATCCCGCTACATGATTTGGCGAGCATTTATGTGCCCCAAACTCTTAAAATCAGAGGCTTTATTAAACATCGCCCTGTAGTAGTATTGATTGATAGTGGCAGCACTCATAACTTTATCCATCAGTGAGTCACCGAAGTTGTTCATTATTTTGTCAAGGTAGTCTCTAATTTTCAGGTCCACATTGCTGATGCGGGGAAAATGAAATGTGAAGGCCGCTATGAAAATATCAAACTTCAGATGGGAGACTACCACCTAAAGACCCACATGTTTACGATTAACATGGGTGGTTGTGACATTCTCTTGGGTGCTGAATGGCTTCGCACACTAGGCCCAATCACCATGGATTTCTAGGAGTTATATATGAGCTTTAAGTAGAATGACCACATGCATACCCTTCGTCGACTCCGGGCAGGTGCTCCTTCTATCATCAACTCGCATCGCATGGAAAAGTTGTTGAAAAAGGGCCATCATGGAGTTATCGCCCAATTTAATGCCATCCAGGCCATCGAGCCCACTACTCTTCATATTCATCCTGACATGCAATAAGTCTTGAATCGACACCAGCAGGTATTTGACAAGCCTAAAGAGCTTCCACCCTCTAGAGGGGAACATAATCATAGAATCACTTTGGTCTGAGGGGCACAACTGCTAAATGTGCGGCCATATCAATATCCTTTCACCCAAAAGAATGAAATTGAAAAAATCATCAAGGAACTCCTTCAAGCCAGTGTCATTCGTCCTAGCATCAATCCTTATTCATCACCAGTGGTCATTGTGCTCAAGAAAGATGGGGAATGGCGCATGTGTCAAGACTTTAGAGCCCTCAAGAAGCTCACAGTCAAAGACAAATTCCCTATCCCAGTTGTTGATGATCTGTTGGATGAACTACATGGTGCTCAATTCTTTACTAAGCTAGATCTTTGCTCTAGTTATCACCAAATATGCATGAAAGAAGTAGACATTCCCAAGACTGCTTTCCGCACTCATGAAGGCCATTATGAATTCTTGGTCATGCCCTTTGGTTTTTGTAATGCCCCATCCACTTTTCAAAGCCTCATGAATCACCTGCTAAATCCATATCTCCGAAAATTTGTCCTCATTTTCTTTGATGACATTCTCGTCTCCAGCCTCACCTGGGAAAAACATCTTTAACATGTAGACCTGCTCTTGCAACTACTCTGAAATCATAAATTATTTCTCAAATTGTCCAAGTGCTCTTTTGGCATGGAAGAAGTCGAGTATTTGGGCCACATTGTGGGTCGTGAAGGTGTCCGGGTGGATCCGAAAAAGATATAGGAAATACAAAATTGGCCCCAACCAAAAACCTTGAAGAGTTTAAGGGGATTCTTGGGTCTCACCAGCTACTATCACAAATTTGTCCACAATTATGGTCGCATTGCTAGACCCCTCACTAACCCTCTCAAGAAAAATTCATTCCTCTTGACTGATGCAACACAACAGGCATTTATGGCTCTCAAACAGGGCATGTGTTCCACTCCCATATTGGCACTAGCCGACTACACCAAATCTTTTGTGATTGAATATGATGCTTCAGGTATTGGTATTGGTGTTGTCTTAATGTAGGAAGGTTGACCCTTGGCCTTCCCCAGCCAACAACTGAGTGAGAAACATTTGGGACAATCTACCTATGAGAAGGAGATGATGGCCATCTTACATGCAGTAGATACTTGGCGCCTATATTTATTGGGGTGGCATTTCCAAATCTACATAGACCATCAAAAGCCTCAAATATTTTTGGAGCAATTTCTATCCTCGCCTCAGCAAAGTAAATGGCTAGCCAAAATGCTGGGATATGATTATGAGATAATTTACAAGAAAAGGCGTGACAATGTAGTAGCGGATGCTTTATCACACCAATTTGAGGATGAAAGAACCCTGCTATCAATCTCTCTTCCCATACCAGATTGGATTGAAGAAGCCCGCAAGGAATGGTTTTCACATCCCTCTCTCTCCCAACTCATTAATAACTTGAGGGAAGATCCCAATTCCTCAGTTGGCTATTCTTAGAAGGATAAGATTCTTCGCTACAAGGATAGAGTAGCTATATCACCGACATCCACCCTCAAAACGTGCATTTTGGAAGAGTTGCACTCATCTCCCACTACAGGACATGCAGGCTTTCAGAAGACTTATACTCACACTCGTCGTTCCTTCTTTTGGACAGGCATGAAAAATGACATTCTTACTTTTGTAGCTGAATGTGATGTGTTTCAATGCCATAAAGGAGAAATAGTCAAGTCACCAAGCACCTTACAACCATTGCCCATCCCTGCCTCAATCTGGACAGATGTTTCTGTGGATTTCATTACTAGTCTTCCGAAGTCAGGCAACAAGTCAATCATCATGGTGGTTGTGGCCAAAATTTCTAAATATGCTCTTTTTTGCGCTCTACCCCACCCATTTACCCCCACTTTGGTGGCTCAAGATTTCATGGACCATATCTTCAAACTGCATGGCATGCCCACTTCCATTGTGTCTGATCATGACTCGAATTTCACTAGTAACTTTTGGCAAGAAATTTTCAAGATACAAGGCACCTAACTCCAGCTAAGTACTTCCTATCATCCCCAAACTGATGGTCAAACTGAATCTGTCAACAAATGTTTGGAGACATACCTAAGGTGCTTCACTTCAGAAAAGCAACATCAATGGGTACAGTGGCTACCTCTAGCTGAATTGTGGTATAACACTAACTATCATGCAGCCACCAAGATGACTCCATATGAAGCAATGTATGGTCAAATCCCACCTTCACCTACTTTTTATATCCCTGGATGCTCTAAGCTGCAAGCAGTGGATCAACTCCTACAGAACCATGCAACCATGCTAGCTCGTTTCAAAGATAATCACCATGAAGCTCAGAATCACATGAAGCAACAGGCAGAAGGGGATCAGGTATTCTTGCGGCTGCAACTATATAAGCAAACATTGCTCAAAGAAAATGGCTATCAAAAGTTAGCTCCAAAATTCTACGGACCTTATCAAATACTTCAGCGCATTGGATCAATAGCCTATAATCTAGCCTTGCCACCAACTTCAAAAATCCATCCAGTCCTCCATGTATCATGCCTCAAGAAAGTGATGGGGAACAATTGTAGAATTCAAACTAGTCTACCTGAATTGGATGAAGAAGGTTCACTCTGGCTCCAACCTGAACAGGTCCTCGATACGCGAGAATGACATTTACGTAGCCACACGATCAAGGAAGTCCTCGTCAAGTGGAAAGACACCTCTCCAGAAGATGCGACATGTGAACCAACCACTATTCTTCAACAGTTTCTGTAGTTTCAGCCTTGGGGAAAAGGTTTTTTTTTATGGGGGAGGGCATGTTAGGGTCCAACCCTAACCCCTTTATTTATGTAATAGGGTCGAGTCATAGTTATAGTTAGTTAAAGAGTCAATAAAGCCTGTATTAATAATTGTAAGTGGTTGACCCACATTTAAGAAAGGGACCACAGTTAGTTGCAAACGGGCCATGGTATTAGATAGATGGTATTGAGAGAACCATGGTAATGACCCATGGTATTGTATGTATGAATCCTATATAAAGGATAGAGACTCCCCATTGAGGAATATATCGAGTTGTATTTTGTAATCGAGCTTTGCTCTACTGGAGGTTTCCCCCTCAAAGAGGCAAGTGAACATTGCTTTCATCTCTAAATAATAAAATACTTGTTGTTTTTATCATTTTGTTCTATGTTCTGGGTTGTATTTCTTCGCATATTTGGTATTCTAGAATTTCTCGCAGGTCAAGAGCATAACAGTCTCAACGAGGAAAACACCCATCTCCTTAATGTTTTTAATAAGAATGGTTATAGTAGGCACCAAGGTCTTAGAAATTTCCTTAAGGCTAAAAAAGGTCCTAGAATTAAAAAAGATCTTAAGGATAGGTTTTCAGGGGTGCAGCTTCCATTTATCAAAGGGACCATGGACAAGATTGTAAGGATCCTAAAGAAGCATAAGGTTCCTTCGACTTTTAGGCCCCTAAAAATTATTCGAAGCTCACTAATATCTGTGAAGGACCCTGTGAACCCTAAATATGGGAAAGGTGTTTACGCCATCCCATGCTCTTGTGGGACTCCGTACATTGGTGAAACTTGCCGCTCAAAAAATCAGAGGATTCTTAAGTATGCAACTGACATCAAACATGGAAGGTCTCTCTCCTCCACTTTGGTAGAACATGCAAAAAAGAAAAAACATCACATCTGCATTGAGGAGGCTAGGGTCATTGCAAAAATTGATAATTTTCATCAATGTAAGTTTAGGGAAGCCTTGGAAATTGAAAGGAAGCCTATCAATCTGAATAGAGACGATGGTTGGAGTATTAGCAGGAGTTGGATTCCTGCCCTATCTTCTTTAGTTTAATTTTTTTTTCATTTTATAGTTATTATTATTATTTCTTGCTTTTTTATTCTATTCATTAGTTTTATTGTTTTAGACAATTAAATTTGACCTTATTATTCATTTTTAGTTATTTCTATAGGACCTTCCTTTTGATTTAAATGTTAATAATAATAATAGAATTAATTTAATTCAAGATATTTTAGTCAGTTCTCTAAGACCTTCCTTTTTATTTAAATATTTTTTTTTGTAATGTTATAGAAATTATATTAATAGAAATTCACAGAATTTACACAGATACAACAAGTGATAGGACTGCCACAATGCTCTGTGTCAAGGAGCCAGAAAAGTCTATTTTCATGGTAGAACATAAAGCCAAAATTGTCTACTAACTAGAACAAAACAAGACAGGGCTTTAACAGACAAGGTATATATAGTAGCAACAAAACAAGACAGACCAGAACCATACCAAAATAGATCATAAACAAACTAAGGACCTTTTGTCCTAAGCTATTAGGAATAGCTGCATGGGAATTCTTAGAATCCACAGACACATCCTCGTTGGCTAGAGGATCATTCTCAGCATCATGACATTAAACACATTCACTGTCACGAACACAACCACTACCACGAACATCGCCTCGACTATGAATATGTGCAGACAGAGAGTTGTCTAATGGAGCTGGAGGAGTGTAGGGGCTAGAATGGGAGCCCTCAGCCGAGTCAACATGTGGTGGAAAAAACAGCTTAGCCAGCCCTGGCATGTCGACTTCCAAGGCCCCAACCACCATACGAACCGCAAAAACCAGTTTAACCATGAGAAAATCAATAGCAGAGACCCTGTTCTCCACAATTTTACGCACCTCGTTCCTTTCATGGACAACCCATGCCAAAGCCAAACATAGTGCCTCCACCTCTGAACTTTCCACCTCCATGGCTTCCTTCTCCAATGCAACTGCTTGACGAAGGAGCTTCGGTAGGAGAGAGGGGCAATGATGGGCAGAACCCCTTCGACGACGCTGTTGAGACTTGCCCCTGTCCATTTCGTCAACCCCTACACCTGTCGATCCTTCTTCAACCTCTGCAAGATCACATGCCACCTACAAGTTCCCACAAAACTTGGAAAAAGTCTGCATGAAGTCGTACTCCCCCAAATCAACCGCCATATTGCAATTTTCCATCACACCACGACCTCCCTCACACGTAGAGCAGCCTAGAGGGGGGTGGTGAAGTGATGTGAGGGACGTCGACAACATCCCTCGTTAATTACCCATTCACTGCATGTCATCCACATAGTTCGTGAACTCTTACTGCGTGACACCCGGATCCAGGACCTTTTGATTTAAATATTAATAATAAAAAAATAATCAATTTAATTCATTATTTCTATTTATTTTTATTTTTTCTTAATGTTATTAATTTATTATTTTGACCAAGCCCACGGGGCTTTGGATTGACAGTGAATGGGTGCAGTGTTAAGACACTCCTTGTGATAGGTCACCGGTTCAAATCCCCCGTGGGTACTTAGGTTAGTCTTAACTAGAAAATAAATAAATAAAATTATTATTTTGACCATATTATTATTTTATTTTAGTTATATGACATTCCTCTTCATCAAAATTCTAATAACTATAATTTTAAATTAATTGAATTCACTATTTACAAGTATTTATCAATTACTACTAAAAAATTATTTATTAATCATAATTCTTTAATCAAACTAGTTGTTATATTATAACGGCTAGAAAACATCTCTCTACATTTATTTATTTGAGTCCAAGATTTCGTTCTTCATCTTGTCCCGAAGATGAATGATGGTTCGAAAGACGTCAGCAAAAATCTTCTCTTATGTAATTTTCACTAAAAATATTCTTGACATATTAGTTATGGATCACAAAAACTTAAAAGTCAGAAATTAAATCTATGGTTTATTTAATAAAAACAAAACATCAACTCATCATATTTTTAAAATTTACTGTAAGTTGGAAAGGTGGAGAAGCTAAAACATAAAAATTCACCCAAAACACACGAGTTACGGCTCTTCTATTGATCACACAATACTTAATGATTACAATGAACCTAGTGAATGGTATTTAACCCTTTCAAACTAGCGACTTGCCTAAAATAACTTGACATGCAACCACACACTATAAGTTCGATTATGAATTAACTCAACTTGACTCAATTCTCAATTAACTGACTCTCCAACTTTAGCCAACTCCACATGCGAGAGTAATTAGCTTATTTTAACACTCCCCTTAATTATGACCACTAAAATAAAACTGACGCATAACAACTCAAACATGCATGTTGGTCTATGTCTCAACTAGGCTTACAACACCCAAGTTTCTTCTATGAAACTCAAACACATATTTTTCTAATGACTTAGTAAATATATCAACCAATTGATCACTAGATTTACAAGGCTTCAAGTGAACTTCTCCATTGCTCACAAGTTGATCTGGATTTAAACAGGAACGCAACAAATTACAGAGATAACCATATACACAAAGATGCAGTGGAAATAATACTTCATTTCATTAATGGAAAATACTGAAATATGGTTACAACCAGAAATGGAAATAAACTAGCTAGGGCAATGGTAGCTTATCTCTGAGAAGAGACGTGATGGCTACATGCCTCTGAACTGTGTTACAATGAGGCTCGAAGGCCTATTTATTGTTGAGAAACAATGGAAAACCCTTAACATTCCAAAACCTAACCCTAGGAGATGAAACGCCAAACTGTGGGCCCCGTTTGGGGGTAAGTTGGTACGTCAACTTCCCGGGGTCGTAACTTTGGCATATGATCTCCGTTTGACGCATATAATAGCTCATTAGAAAGATCTATCCGAGCACTATCATTGTTGGAACGGGAAACATCGATCCATCTCATGGACCCATGTTGCCCCCGGATTCCCCAAAAAACGTCGTTTAGGGCCTCAAAACGGCTCCGGAAGTTCAGGACCCCAAAAACTGCTAAAAATAGTAAGTTGTGCTACAATTAAGAAAACTGAAAATGCTGAGAAAGACAATGGTGGGGGTCCAGGTGGACTTGGCAGGTGGCCACCAATATCCACCTGGATCATTCCTCCCCCCTTAGGAAGCAATGGTCCCCATTGCGTTGAGCTCCTCCATGAGATGAGGAAACTTCTGCTGAACTTGTTCCCTGGTGAGCCACTTGCCTTGCTAAAGGAGTTGGCCTGCTTTGACAGCTCGATACAGTTGGATATTCTGTTGGCGAGTGTTCTTGATCTGTGTGTCCATGATCCGATCAGTTGCAGCTTGTTCCATGCAATCTGGATTTAATTCTGTGGGTTTGAGCTGTTCTGCAATGTCGGATGTGTCTAGCAATGGTGGAAAGTATGGCCGAAGGCGGTCCACATTGAACACTGGGTGCAGGCCAAGGAATGGGGGAATGCTGAGCTCAAATGCATTGTCTCCCATAGCCTTGGTAATGGTGTAAGGACCATATCGGAGTGGTCTCAATTTCCGATAGGCTCCAGTAAGGCGCTCCTTTTGCAAATGCAACCAGACTTTGTCGCCCACCTGAAACTTGTGTGGCACCCGATGTTGATCATGTCGCTGCTTGTACTTGGCATTTGATTTCTCAAGAATGTCATGGACCTGCTGGCGAATATGTTGGATGTGCTCAATGAAGCTGGTGGCCTTATCTGTTTCGGACTGGACATGAGCTGAATTCATGTGAGTAGCTGCAAGTGGCATGGCCACATCAATGGGGCATAGTGGCTGGAATCCCAAACCCACCTGAAAAGGGCTATGGCCAGTGGAGCTGTGAAGAGCTCGGTTGTAGCTGTGCTGAACATAGGGGAGGCTCTCGTCCCATGTGTGTGGATGCTTTGAGTTATACATGCGTAGAATGTGCACAATCATCCTATTGACAACCTTTGTCTGGCCATCAGTTTGAGGATGGAAGGCTGTGGACTTCGTGAGTTTGGTGTCCAGCATTGACCAGAGACTGGACCAAAATGTGCTGAGAAACCGACTGTCCCGATATGAGATGATAGACTGTGGGATCCCAAAGTGCACCCACACTCGTTCAAAGAAGAGTTTAGCAGTGGCTTCCGCTGTGATATTCTTCTTGCAGGCCACCATAATGGCCATCTTCGAGAACCTGTCGACAACCACAAAAACACAGTCATTTCCATGCTTAGTGGAAGCAAGGCCTGACATGTAATCCATGGAGATGGATTCCCAAGGTCGACTAGGGGTAGGCAACGGGGTATAGAGGCCGTGCTTCTTAATTGCCGGTTTGGCAATGGCACAGGCAGTACATGATCGGATGTACTTCCCAACATCCTGTCGAAGATTCGGCCAATAGAAATAATTTTGCAGTACTGCCACTATTTTCTCGACCCCGAAATGCCCAGCAACCCGACTGTAGTGTGCTTCCCAAATAATCTTGGCACACTCGCTTGAAGGAACACAAAGGTGACCGAGGTGGCATAATAGGCATCCTGGAGGTGAAAATCTGCAACCTGCCGACCCTCCAAGAGTGTCTGGTATGTGTGGCCGAATTCTGGGTCACTTTTGTAGATAAGTGGCCAATCAGAAGTCTCGTGCCCACAAGAGTTGAGCACGGTGGTTAGCGCCATGATCGGTGGTCGACTGAGGCAATCTGCAACATTATTGGTGCTGCCCTTTTTATACTTGATATTCAAGTGAAACTGTTGCAGGTATGTAGACCACTTCTGATGGTGATCATTCTGCAATTTCCCTTGGGTCTGTAT
This sequence comes from Pinus tabuliformis, assembly GCA_031772625.1. Lineage (NCBI taxonomy): Eukaryota > Viridiplantae > Streptophyta > Pinopsida > Pinales > Pinaceae > Pinus > Pinus tabuliformis. The sequence continues at coordinate 168,577,583 of CM062805.1, read as the reverse complement.
GAACTGCAGAGGTCGATGGTCTGTGTGGATGATCGTTTCCTTCTCCAAAATGTAATGCTTCTATTGTCGGCAGGCTTGTACAATGGAATACATCTCTTTATCATAAGTGGGGTACTTCCGGACTATGTCTGAAAGTGTTTCACTATGATATGCCACATGATGTCCATGTTGAGTAAGGACTGCCCCAATAGCATAGTCAGAGGCATCTGTCTCGACCTTAAATGGTTGTTGTAAATCTGGTAACGCGAGCACTAGTGTCATGCAGAGGCGATCCTTCAACTCCCTGAATGCCTTCTGTTGAGATTTAGACCAAAAGAATTTTGCTTTCGCCCCGCCCTTGGTGACTTGACTCAAGGGCTAAGAAATATGAGAAAACCCCAACACAAACCTGCGGTAGAAGTTGGCAAGACCTAGAAAGCTGCGGAGCTCTGTTAGAGTGGTTGGAGAGGGCCAATCCCGAATGACTTGGATCTTGGCTGGATCGACATGCACCCCCTGTTCATCAATGATGTATCCCAGATATTGAACCTGGGTCATGCCAAAAGTGCATTTCTCCAAATTGGCACACAGCTTGTGTTGCCACAGTGTTTGGAGAACCTGTTGGATGTGGTGGAGGTGCTCTTCCCAACTCTGGCTGAAGATCAGAATTTCATCCAAGTATACTACTACAAAGGAGTTGGTGAATGGCCGCAAGATGTCATCCATTAGCCTCATAAAGGTTGCAGGAGCATTCGTCAATCCGAAAGGCATGACCAACCATTAGAAGAGGCCCTCCTTGGATTTGAAGGCAGTCTTCCACACATCGGAGGGTTCGATTGGTACCTGGTGATATCCTGACTTCAGGTCGATCTTGCTGAAATATTTCGCCCCCTTTAGTTGGTCTAGGAGGTCATCAATTCACGGGATCGGGTACCTATTACGGACAGTGATCTTGTTCAGCGCCCGATAGTCAATACAGAGTCTCCACGTCCCATCCTTCTTCTGTACCAACACGATCGGGCTCCCACAGGGCGATGAACTCGGACGGATGTGACCTTTCTGCAGGACCTCCTGAATCTGCCTCTTGATTTCATCGTTCTCCAGAACGGAGCGCCGATAAATTGTTCCATTGGGTAGCGGCGCACCTGGGGTCAGATCGATGGAGTGCTTGACTTGACAGTGCAGAGGAACCCCTTCTGGGGAGGTGAAGATGTCCTCGTACTCCTCCACAATCTTGTCCATCTGTAGTTGTCGTGCAGAGGGGCCCTGTTTGGAGGCCACGGCCACTGTCTTTTTCTTTCCTTGAGGGCGTATCATCAGGAAAAAAAATTTCTTGGTTTTGGAAATGATCTTACTGCATTGTTTTGCAGTAATCAAAGAGAGGGCGGCAGGTGGTGCTACCTCTGGTATCCTGAACAACTTATTTCCCAATGTAATAATAACAGCACGGGGCCTTGATTCATACACAGCATGTCGCTTCCACAAGTATGGTTGTCCTAGTAATACATCACAAACTTCAAGGGGAGCAATGTCACACAATACCTCATTCGTGAAGGGCTTGATGTTGTATGGAAGGTGACACTGCTGGCTCACGCAAAGATCTCGTCCTTGGTGAAGCCACCCAATGGTGTATGGTTGTGGATGTGCTATGGTCGGTAAGCCCAACTGCTTCACGACCTCTGTCGAAATGAGGTTCTTTTGACTCCCTCTATCAACAATGAACTGTATCGGGGAGCCCTTTACCCACATCTGGGAGTGGAAGAGACGCTCCTCCTCCTCTGGATCTTCGGGTTCATTTTTCTGGATCTTTGCGGTAGCAACAGTGGCGCTGGGGTCCGCATCAATGATCTGCTTCCCTTTTTCATACCCCTTATCGGGTTCTGACTCAGAGTTGGAACATGCATCTGATTCTGAGACCTTTAGCTCAGCCACCAGTGACTGCTTGGCCCGACACTCACTTGTGTTGTGAGTGGAGCTCTTATGGAACTCGCACCATTTTCCAGTGTCCTTTTTCGGCTTCGCGGCGTTGTTCTTTGCTTGCAGCTTCGGCTGGTTGTCTTGGGCTGTCCCGCCTTGGATTTGTCCTTTGTTCTGTGGTTTAGGGGCACCTTTCCCCTGCTTTGGATTCGCAGATCCAAAGTCTCGCTTCTTTTGTTTAAACTTCTGCTCGACCTTGACGGCATACCGGTATGCTGCGCCAAGCGAGGGGAGGTTTAGGAATTGTATTTCTTCCTGGATGTACTTGTGCAGGCAGCCACGGTATTTGAGTATCAAATGTTGCTCCGAATCCTTGGTACCCAACTTTGTGCGATGGGTATGGAAAAGATTGGTGAACTCTGGCACGTCTTGGTCCCTTCCCTGCCGCAGCGTGGTCCACTTTATGTATTCATCCTCATAGCTCCCAACAGGGTAGTACTGCTCCTTGATGGCATCCCGGAACGAATCCCAGGTGGGTGCGGCTGAAAATAGTGAGCCAGTACTTTCATCCTTCTGCTCGCAGTAGGTTTCCCACCAGTCCTTGACGTGGGGGGCTACTTTGAGGAGAGTAAAAACAATCTTTTCCTGACTCGAAAATTCATGAACAGAAAAATAACCCTCTAGCATATTTAACCATTTGTCTACGACATCTGCGTCTATCTGACCCTCGAATATGGGGATTGCAAAATTAACTTGTACCTTAAAGGGTGTGGCGTTTCCAGAGTAGCTGCTGGAAGCCGATGCGTTGCTTCTGGGTAGCCGCTGAAGGATCTGGGCAAAGCTGTCCATCATCGCGTTCCGTTGTCGCTCGAGGGCTTCTTCGAGCAAGATTTTGATGGGATCTCCTGCCCCCTCGTCTTTCTTCTCGTCTGCCATGGGAGGCCGTCGGGATTTGCGAGGCTGGTCTTGCAAAGGTTCAACCAGTTCAAGCCCTAACTCCTTATATCCCGACCTTGTTGGGGACATGCAAAGAAAAACAGAGAAAAAGCAGACCGCTCTGATACCACTGATCCAGATTTAAACAGGAACGCAACAAATTACAGAGATAACCATATACACAAATATGTAGCGGAAATAATACTTCATTTCATTAATGGAAAATACTGAAATATGCTTACAACCAGAAATGGAAATAAACTAGCTAGGGCGATGGTAGCTTATCTCTGAGAAGAGACGTGATGGCTACATGCCTCTGAACTGTGTTACAATGAGGCTCGAAGGCCTATTTATTGTTGAGAAACAATGGAAAACCCTTAACATTCCAAAACCTAACCCTAGGAGATGAAATGCCAAACTGTGGGCCCCGTTTGGGGGTAAGTTGGTACATCAACTTCCCAGGGTCGTAACTTTCGCATATGATCTTCGTTTGACGCATACAATAGCTCATTAGAAAGATCTATCCGGATTCCCTAAAAAACGTCGTTTAGGGCCTCAAAACGGCTCCGGAAGTTCAGGACCCGAAAAACTGCTAAAAATAGTAAGTTGTGCTACAATTAAGGAAACTGAAAATGCTGAGAAAGACAATGGTGGGGGTCCAGGTGGACTTGGCAGGTGGCCACCAATATCCACCTGGATCACAAGTTCTCTAATAAAGTGATATCTAGTATCAATATGCTTGCTCTTTTGATGAAACAAACTATTCTTGGATAGTGCAATCGTTGAGGTGTTGTCACAATCTATTGTTGTTGATCCTTATTGTTTTTTCTTGAGTCCATCAAATACTCTTCTACATAATGTTCTTCTGCTAATGAAAGTGTCACAATGGGCTGCCTCTTAGATGCCCATGAAATCACACCTAACCCAAGATGGAACACAAAACTATAAGTCCTCTTTCTCTCATCCAAATGGCCTGCAAAATCACTATCTGTGTATCCAATTAAATCCTTCTTTTCTATGCTTGCATACATTATGCCACAATCTCTAGTTCCTACTATGCATCTCAGAATTTTTTTTCCTGCACTACAATGTGTATCTTTTGGAGTCTCCATGAATCTAGGAATCAAACTCGCTCCTTGCATTATATCTGGTCTTGTAGCTGTGAGATACATGAGGCTACCAACCAATCTTTTGAATAGAGTTGGATTGGCATCTGAATTTTCATCATCATTGCTTAACTTTATACCTGTTACAACTAGTGTAGGGACAGGTTTGCAATTTTCCATCCTGAATCCTTTCAACAAATCTTTGGCATATTTATTTTGACAAATAAAAATTCCTTTTTTCAGATTTCTCAACTTCTACGCCAAGAAAAGTTTTCATGAGACCAAGATCTGTCATCTCAAATTCTTTCATCATGGCTGCTTTAAATTCATCTAACTGAAAATCACCTGTAAAAATCATGTCATCAACATAAGAAAACAATCAAAATATGTCCATGCTCATTTACCTTTGTGAACAAGGTACGCCCAATGTTGCTTCTACAAAATCCATTCTTGATCATGTAGTTGTTAATTCTGCTATACCAAGCTCTAAGCGCTTGCTAGAGTCCATAGAGCGCTTTCTTCAACCTGTAAAATTTATCTTCGTTACCTTCAACTTCTCCATTCAAGAATGTTGATTTCACATCCATCTGATATTATTTCCACTTGTTCTGAGCTGTTGTATCTAGAACTTCTTTTACAGTATCCAAACCGGCTACAGGAGCAAACGTTTCTCCAAAGTATATTCCTGGTTGCTGTGAGAATCCTTTTGCTACATGTCTTGCTTTAAATCTGTCAAATTCACCTTTCTCATTCAACTCTGTCTTGTACACCCACTTTACACCAATGAGATTTTGTCCTTTGGTAAATCAATCAAATCCCATGTATTATTATTTTCAATAGCTTCAATTTCTTCATCCATGGCTTGTACCCAATTTTCATCTCTGATTGCTTCTTCAAACGAAGAAGGTTGGAATGACAACAATGTAAAATTTGAACTAACATCCAAATCATCATAAATATATTTTAGACTTCTCATCTTTATCTTACCATTGATTGATTCATCACCTGATTGATTGTTAGGAGAACCTCGATTTGTTGATCTTCTTGAAGATCCATGCTGCTCAGAAAATCTTGGAGTCCTTGTTGGTGTGTCTCTGTTTGGTGTCTTCACCTGTGATTCTTGCTACTCCTTTTCTGCTACATCATCTTCTTCCATTAGTGGCACTTGTGCATCAACTGTTTTGTCTATACTACCATTCCATGACTCTTGTTCTTTGAACACAACATCTCTACTAATTATGGTCTTCTTGGTGACAGGGTTATACAATTTGTAAGCTTTTGATTTCTCACTATAACCAGTAAATATGCATTTTTCACTTTTATCATCCAATTTGCCTCTTCGCTCTTTAGGCACATGTGCATAAGCTACACATCCAAATACTCTGAGATGAGATACACTGCAAGACATACCTGACCATGCTTGTTCTGGTACTCTGTTCATCACACTCTTTGTAGGAGATCTATTGATCACATAAACAGCACATGAAACTGCTTCTGCCTAATATTCATTAGGCAAGTTTTTGCCTTTCAACATGCTTCTTGCCATGTTCATAATTGTCCTCTTCTTTCTCTCTGCTACACCATTCTACTACGATGTGTACCTGGTTGTAAATTGTCTTCTGATTCCATGTTGTTTGCATTAATCATGGAATGCCTTTGAGTCATATTCTCCACCACGATTTGACCTCAATACCTTGACATGTCAATCACTTTGGTTCTCGGCTAAGGCTTTGAATTCTTTAAACCTTGCAAAATTTTCAAACTTCTGCTTCAAGAAGTAAACACAATTCTTTCTGCTATAGTCATCAATGAAAGTGAGGAAGTAACTACTTCCACCAATCGACTGTGTCCTTATAGGTCCACAAAAGTCTATATGCACTAGCTCAAGAGGTTGCTTTGCTCGGTATGCAACTCCCTTTGGAAAACTTTCACGATGTTTCTTTCCCAAGATGCAACACTCACAAGTACTAGCAGGTTCTTTGATGGGAGGTAATCCTCTGACCATCTATTTCTGTTGCAACAATCTTAAACCAGAAAAGTGCAAGTGTCCAAATCGAAAGTGCCATAACCAATAATCATTAGAACATGCAACTGTAAAAGAACTGACCTCATCATTGTAATTCATAACTAGAGGAAATATTCTATTCCTCATCATCTGCACCTTCGCTATCAGCTGCTTGCTTGGGGACTTGTCATATATAACACATTCTTGACCTTGAAACATAACTTTGTATTGACCAACACTTAACAAATTATGTTTGAGGCTAGGAGCATAATATACCTCTAAGATTGCCTTCAGCTCCCCCTGCTTGGTCAGAATGTCGACCACTCCTTTGCCATCTACATCCACAGTCTTATCAGTCCCCAATTTTACCTATGTTTTCACAGATTGATCCAAATTTGCAATCAAATTCTTGTTGCATGTTATGTGGCTAATGCAACCACTATCTAATAGCCGCACAATATCAGAAGGCTCATGCAATGTATGGAAAGCTAGGAACATGGAGTTAGTACTCTCTCTAATGACATTAGCTCTCTGGTTCCCTTGATCAGGTATCTTCTCACTGCAATCACGAGCATAGTGACCAAATTTATTGCAATAATAACATCTCACCTTTGACTTGTCAAATATTTGATTATTGCTGAAGTTTTTGTTGTTGCTTCCATTTTCATGTTCATGCTCTTCTCGGCCATCTCTCAGACCACCATATTTTCTGCCTCCTCCTCTGCCTCTCAATCTACTTCTGCCTCGACCTCTGTCTCTTGAAATAGAAACCTGACTTTTTGAAAGCGGTCTCTAAAGTGGAATCCTTATTACTGTCTATCCATGCCTCATGTGATAGAAGTGATCCCATCAACTCATCAATTGTCAATGTTGTCAAATCCTTGGCTTCTTCTATAGCTACTACCACAACATCAAATTTCGTAGACAAAGATCCGAGGACCTTCTCAACCACTGTTTTATCTTTAATTTCCTCACCATATATTTTTAATTGATTTACGACTGTCATGATCTGATTCATGAAAGGATCGATGTCCTCTGTCTCCTTCATCTACAGACTTTTAAAATCTCTCCTAGTATTCTGCAACTTAACAATATTGACTTTAGCCATACCTTTATAGCTTGTCACCAAAGTATCCCATGCTTCATTTTCTGAAGATGTAATCATAATCTTCTGGAACACTGCTCGGCCACTCCCTGTTGGATAAGCTGCAATGTTTATGCAATCTTCTTTTTGTCTTTCTTCCATTGTTCCCTCTTTGCATTAGTGAAAGATCATTCTTCTACTTTATTCTTAGGTTCTGAAAACCCAGGCTAGACATAATCCCAAACATCATGAGCCTGCAACGTGGTCGTCATCTTAATAGCCCACACATCATAATCTTTCCGTGTAAACAGTAAGAACTGACGCTGAAATAAGAGAGAACCATCCTTCTTCAAAAACCCTATTTCTTTTTTTTCTTTTTATAAACTTGCAAAACTCCTAAAAAAACTCATTATGAATAAAACCCTTGTTATCTTTTTTTTTTTTCTATAAAAAAAAAATCTTTTAAAAGATAATTTATATATAAAAAAACCTTTAATATAAAAACTTTTGTTAAAAAAATAATTATATAAAAAAACCTTTATAAATCAATAAAGTTTATGGATTCCCTTCAAATAAATAATGTTCTAATCAAAATCGTTTCTTAACAAACTTCCACCCACATGACTATTTTTTTGAAAACACTCCACGTGAGTTAAACATACATACGCATTGTAATGAGCCACTTAAAATAAATCGTATAACCGTGACCGTTTCAAATTTCAAAGGTTGCCTTCTTATTATCACTGAATCCACCTTTTTTCTATACGTGACAGGGCTTGTGATTATTAGTTAAACAAAATTTGCGCAGTTAAGTGTGAAATTTGCGCGCTTTTTAACTGCTTGACAAATTTATAACGTAATTTTAAAAAAATTAAGTGGATTTTTTTTCGTGGTCTTTTTCTCACTCTATTTGCACTCACCACTGATTTTGTGATCTTTTTTTAATTCCTATACTAATTTGTTGAAAAGGCAGAGAAGCTAAAACATAAAAATTGACCCAAAACATATGAGTTGCGGCTCTTCTATTGATCACACAAAACTTGATAATTACAATAAACCGGCTGAAAAGTATTTAACCTTTTCTATCTAGTAACTAGCCTAAAAAAACTTGACATACAACCACACATTATAAATTTGACTATGAATTAACTTGACTTTACACCTCCTCATATAAAATTAATTAACTTATTTTAACATACAACAATGTAAAACATCACATCTTTAAAGTTGACAATAATACAGCAATATAAAAACATCACCTAAATTAAAATACATCGATCATCCAAATTTTAAACATCGATAATTGACAAAGGGAATTGCATAGAGAAACACACACTTTGTATCTATTGAATACGTAATATCTGCTCATGAATATATATATATATAGTTAGTACCTGTGAGATTAAAAAAAACAAACAAACAAATGACCATTGAATTTTCAGACCCGGGAAAATAAACTCTTTATGTCTACTTAATGCGGAACACTTGGTTAGTTGCAACATTACAAAATGCAGCGACAGAAGTACATGGTCTGCCTTAACTCTTTTTATTGGTGGATTCCGTAATCATATCTATTTTGATCAAGAGATTTTGGAAAATGAACGTTGGGCTATGCCACCAGTATAATCTCTTTAAATGAACAAATATCGGATGGTACTTTTGAAACCGAGAGGAAACAAAAAAAGCATACAGTGCTAAAGGCATACAGAAAGCATACAATGGCAAGGAAACAATAAAAAGAATCATATATATTTTGTGATGATGGTCAAGTGAATTTGAAAAATAAATGCTTTATGGGCTTTCTTCTTTTCAATCAATTGCCTAACTATTGAGGTATTGATGTACAGAGAGTAGCAAATGCGTAGCTTTTAGTTACATGTGAGGTATTCAGACGAGGAGGATGAAAATATTGATGCTGAGCGCGCATTCCTCCCATCTCTTCCAAACATATCCATTTTTATTTTCTCATAATGGCAAACCTTTCCTTACCAGCGCCTGTCGCCACGTTCTTTGGGTCTGCATCCACCTCCACTTCCTTCTGACATGGCAACTCCAACGATTATGCATACCACGTATTCATAAATCACCGCGGGCCTGACGTCAAGAAAGGCCTCGCAAGCCATATTTATCGTTGTCTTTCCTCAAATGGTTTAAGATCCTTTCTTGACACTGAGGAACTACAATGGGGCGACACCTTAACACCTTAACGTCCTCAGTCCAAGTAGCAATTTTTTCTCCAAGATATGCTGAGTCCAGTTGGCGTCTTAATGAGCTCCTCCAAATGTTGGAGTCGGGGTCCACAATTATTCAGTCTTCTATGGTGTCCATCCTTCAGATTTGTGGTGGACAGAGGGCGGAGATGGAATGTATGCTAGAGCCCTAAGCATCCTCGACTGCATACCCCTGTGTACGCGGGAGCAAGCTTAAAAAGAAAACGACAATTGATTTTCTAACCAAAAAATGGATGCCACGACATGACTCCAAAACCATTCAAAAATGTAGAAAAGCTCTTTTGAATGTCTCACAAATAAGCGGTTTTGAGCTAAACGGGTGTAACGGGTAAGGACCTCCACTTTTCTCTCTTATACTCTTCGTTCTCTCTATTACTCTATGTAAATAACACTTTAATTTTGTAGCCTTTCTTTACTAGTCATTTCATTGTGAATATTATTATTAAGTCACAAGGGGAAGCTCGTCGATAAGGTCGTCGAACAAGTTTTGAAAAAGGTTAATAGAACACTTCTGAATGTTGCTAAATATCTTGTTGGTTTGGACGAGAAGGTAAAGGATTTCATATTTTAGGTTTCTGCGATGTTTATACTTGTGTAGATCATTTTTGGGATTTATCTTGCAATGCATCTCAAACATCTATTTAATGAACTGAATAATAGATCAGTGTTCCATAAATCTTTCGCATTCTGAAGATGAACCACCGTTGCTGGTTCCATACGTCGATCATAACAAAAACCTAATGCGAGATGAATCCAGAAGATGATCTACACAAGGTAAAGGATCTCGAAGCGATAGTTTTATCCCTATTGGAAAAGCGGAGGAGCTAAAACACAAATTCACACTCAAAACACATGAGTTGCGGTTCTTATAATGATCACACAAAATTTGATTATTACAATGAAGTCGGTGAAGGGTATTTAACCTTCTCGACTAGTGACTCACCTAAAATATCTTGACATGCAACCACACACTAAAAGTCATTTATCACTTAACTTGACTCAACACTCAACACTTAGTTAAGTGACTCTCTAATTTTAGCCAACTCCTCATGCGGGAGTAATTAGCTTATTTTAACACTCCCTCTTAATTACGACTGTTAAACTAAAACTGACTCATAACAACTCAAACATGCATGCTGGTCAATGTATTAGCTAGGCTTACAACACCCAAATTTCTTCTATGAAACTCAAATACATCTTTTGCTAATGACTTAGTAAATATATCAGCCAATTGATCACTAGATTTACAAGGCTTCAAGTGAACTTCTCTATTGCTCACAAGTTCTCTAATAAAGTGATCTTTAGTATCAATATGACTGCTCTTCTGATGAAACACATTATTCTTGGATAGTGCAATCGTTGAGGTGTTGTCACAATATATTGTTGTTGATCCTTGTTGTTTCTGCTTGAGCCCATCAAATACTCTTCTTAATCAGATTGCTTGACATGTTGTTACATATTTTACTTCTACTCACGAAAGTGTCACAATGAGTAGCTTCTAAGATGCCCATGAAATCACACCTGAACCAAGATGGAACACAAAACCAGAAGTGCTCTTCCTATCATCCAAACTGCCTGCAAAATCATTATCTGTGTATCCAATCAAATCCTTCTTCTTTGTGCTTACATACATTATGCCACAATATCTAGTTCCGACTGTGTATCTTGGAATTATTTTTCCTGCACTCCAATGTTTGTTTTTTGGAGTCTCCATAAATCTTGAAATCAAACTCACTACTTGCATGATATCCGTTCTTTTCACTGTTAGATACCTGAGGTTTCCAACTAGTATTTTGAATAGAGTTGGATTGACATTTGATCCTTCGTCATCCTTGCTTAACTTTGTACCTGTTGCAACTAGTGTAGGGCCAGGTTTGCAATTCTCCATCCTGAATCTTTTCAACAAATCTCTAGCATATGTATTTTGGCAAATAAAAATTCGTTTTCCAAATTTCTCGACTTCTATGCCAAGAAAATATTCCATGAGACCAAGACCTGTCACCTCAAATTCTTTCATCATGGCTGCTTTAAATTCATCTAACTCAAAATCACTTGTATAAATCATGTCATCAAGATATAAGCAAACAATCAAAATTTGTCCATGCTCATTTACCTTTGTGTACAATGTAGGCTCAATGTTTCTTCTACAAAATCTATTCTTAATCATGTAGCTCTCAATTCTGCTATACCAAACTCCAGGCGTTTACTTCAGTCCATAGAGAACTTTCTTCAACACATAAACATTATCTCCGTTACCTTCAACTTCATAACCTAGAGGCCGTTGCACATAAATTTCTTCTTCTATAAGACCATTCAAGAAGGTTGATTTCACGTCCATTTAATATACTTTCCACTTGTTCTGAGCTGCTATGGCTAGAACTGCTCTTACAGTATCTAATCTGGCTACTGGATCAAATGTTTCTCCAAAATCTATTCCCGGTTGCTGCGAGAATCATTTTGCTGCAAGTCGTGTTTTAAATATGTCAATTTCACCTTTCTCATTCAACTTTGTCTTGTACACCCACTTTACACCAATGAGATTTTTGTCTTTTGGTAAATCAACCAAATCCCATGTATCATTCTTTTCAATAGCTTCAATTTCTTCATCCATGGCTTGCACCCAATTTTCATCTTTGATTGTTTCTTCAAACGAAGAAGGTTGGAATGACAATAATGCAAAATTTGAACTAACATCCAAATCATCATAAATATCTTTCAGACTTCTCATCTTTCTCTTACCATTGCTTGATTCATCACCTGATTGATTGTTAGGAGAATCTCGATCTGTTGATCTGCTTGAAGATCCATGCTGCTCAGAAAATCTTGGAGTCCTTGTTGGTGTGTCTTTGTTTGGTGTCTTCACCTGTGATTCTTGCTACTCCTTTTCTACTACATCATCTTCTTCCATCAATGGCACTTGTGCATCAATTGTTTTGTCTATACTACCATTCCACGACTCTTTTTCTTTGAACACAATATCTATGTTAATTATGGTCTTCTTAGTGATAGGGTTATACAATTTTTAAGCTTTTGATTGCTCACTATAACCTCTTAATATGCATTTTTCACTTTTATCATCTAATTCGCCTCTTTGCTCTTTAGGCACATATGCATAAGCTACACATCCAAATACCCTGAAATGAGATACACTACAACATATACTTGACCATGCTTGTTCTGGTACTCTGTTCATCACACTCTTTGTAGGAGATCTGTTGATCACATAAATAGCACATGCAATTTCTTCTGCCCAATACTCATTAGGCAAGATTCTTCCTTTCAACATGGTTCTTTCCATGTTCATAATTGTCTTGTTCTTTCTCTCTGCTACAACATTCTGTTGCGTTGTGTACGTGGTTGTAAACTGTCTTCTGATTCCATGTTGTTTACAGTAGTCATGGAATGTCTTTGAATCATATTCTTCACCATGATCTGACCTCAATACCTTGATCTATTGATCACTTTGGTTCTCTGCTAAGACTTTGAATTCTTTAAACCTTGCAAAAGTTTTAGACTTCTGCTTCAAGAAGTAAACCCAAGTCTTTCTTCTATAGTCATTAATGAAAGTGAGGAAGTAACAACTTCCACCAATCGATTGCATCTTCACAGGTTCACACAAGTCTGTATGCACTAGCTCAAGAGGTTGTCTTGCTCTATATGCAACTCCCTTTGGAAAAAATTCATGGTGTTGCTTTCCCAAGATGCAACACTCACAAGTACTAGCAGGTTCTTTAATGGGAGGTAATGCTCTGACCATCTAATTTTGTTGCAATAATCTTAAACCAGAAAAGTGCAAGTGTCCAAATTGAAAGTGTCATAACCAATAATCATTAGAATATGCAACTATAAAAGAACTACCCTGATCACTGTAATTCATAATTAGAGGAAAGAGTTTGTTCCTCGTTGTATGCACCTTCACTATCAGCTACTCACTTGGGGGCTTGTCATATATAACACATTCTTGACCTTGAAAGATAACTTTGTATCCTTTTTGTGTCAATTGATCAACACTTATCAACTTATGTTTGAGACCAGGAACATAATATACCTCTGAGATTGTTTTTGGCTCCCCCTACTTGGTCAGAATGTTGGCCACTCCTTTTCCATCAACATCCATAGTCTTGTCATTCCCCAACTTTACCTCTGTTTTCACACATTGATCCAAATTTGCAGCCAGATTCTTGTTTTCTTCCATGTGGTTACTGTAACCACTATCCAATAGCCACACATTATCAAAAGGTTCATGCATGGTATGGAAAGCTAGGAACATGGAGTTAGTACTCTCTCCAGTGACATTAGCTCTATGGTTCCCTTGATCAGCTATCTTCTTCCTACAATCATGAGCATCGTGATCAAATTTATTGCAATAATAACATCTCACCTTTGATTTGTCAAATCTTTGATGATTGTTAAAGTTTCTGCAGTTTCTTCCACTTTCATGTTCATGCTCTTCTCGCCCATCTCTCCAACCACCATATATTTTGCTTCATCCTCTGCCCCTCAATCTACTTCTGCCTCGACCTCTGTCTCTTGAAATAGAAACCTGACTTTTGAAAGTGGTCTCTAAGGTGGAATCCTTATTTTTATTTATCCTTGCCTCATGCGATAGAACTCATCCCATCAGCTCATCAATTGTTATTGATGCCAAATCTTTGGCTTCTTCTATGGTTGCTACCACAACATCAAATTGGGTAGACAAAGATTTGAGGACCTTCTCAACCACTGTTTGATATTTAATTTCTTCACCATAAAATTTTAACTGATTTACAACAGTTATGACTTGATTCATGAAAGAATCGATGTCTTTTGTCTCCTTCATCTGCAACCTTTCAAAATCTCTTTTGGTATTTTGCAACTTAATAATATTGACTTTGTCCATACCTTTATAGTTTGTCGCCAAAGTATCCCATGCTTCATTTGCTGAAGACGTGATCATAATCTTCTGGAACATTGCTCGGTCCACTCCCTATTGGATAAGCTGCAATGTTTGTGCATTCTTCTTTTTGACCTTTTTTTTCCATAGATCCCTCTCTGCATTAGTGAGAGCTCATTTTTCTTCTTTAGTTTGAGGTTCTGAAAACTCAAACTGGACACAATCCCAAACATCAAAGCCTGCATCGTGGTCGTCATCTTAATGGCCCACACATCATAATCTTTCCCCGTAAACAATGAAAAATGGAGCTGAAATTTGAGAAAACCATCTTTCTTCGAAAATCTTCTTTTAAAATAAAACCCTCATTTTAAACTTTGCTAAACCCTTTTAATAACTTTTATAATTTTTTTTAATAAAACCCCTTTATAAAATTCTCCTCCTTTTAAAATCCTTTGAAAAAATATCATAAAAATAATTAAATTTTTTTTTTATAAAATCCCTTAACTCCACTTAACATATAACAAAAAGTATGTCACGTCTTGTTCCAAAGGCTTAATACCCACGTGCCTTTTATGAATCTTGAATCTCGTGAATCAAACCCATGTGATTTTCAAAAAATTAATTACATAAACTTTATAACTCATAAAAATGAGTCATTAATCTAGCCCGCGTGACTTTTTCTTCGAACCTTTTTGGAACAATTAACCCATGGAACCTACCAACATAACATACCCTGTAATAAACCGCCGCGGGAGTTGTTTGACCTTAGTCAAAATATACCGACACCGCACCTTTCGACAGGCCGGGGAAGTTCACGGTCCAAGTCGATTTTTCAATTCTTTACGGGCTTGCGTACCTCTCAAACATAAAAACTGTATAATTAATCGTAGTTAAACGATATTTGTGCGGTTTTTACACTAATTAAGTGTGAAATCTATGCGTTTTTTAACAGTTTAACAAATTTGTAACACACATTTATAAAAAAAAATGGTTGGCTTTCTTTTATTAATCGTTTTCTTACGGGCTCTACAGCACCACTGATCTTGTGATCTTTCCTCAGCTCCCATATCAATGTGTTGAAAATGCAGAGGAGCTAAAATACAAATTCACATACAAAACACAAGAGTTGTGGCTATTTTATTGATCACATAAAACTTGATTATTACAATGACCCCGGTGAAGGGTATTTAATTTTTTTGACTAGTGACTCCCCTAAAATACCTTGACATGCAAGCACACACTAAAAATCGTCTATCATTTAACTCGACTTGACTCAACACTTAATTCGCTGACTCTCTAATTTTAACCAACTCTTCATGCCGGATTAATTAGCTTATTTTAATAAAACCACACACTAAAAATCGTCTAATTAGCTTATTTAACTCGATTTGACTCAACACTCAATACTCAACACTTAATTCATTGACTCTCTAATTTTAACCAACTCTTCATGCAGAATTAATTAGCTTATTTTAACAAACCCAACACCAAAGTGGGAAGGCTCGAGTGATGGATATTGTGGATTTTGGTGGGGTTGGAAAAACTACCCTCACAAAAAAATTCTTCAATGGACACAGATCAAATTACAGTCGATTTTTCTTTTTATCTGATATCAGCTACTAAATCTTTACATTCTCTTCAGAGTAACCTTTTTAGAGATTTGATTCACACGGATGTACAAATAAATAACACTGATGAAGCCACAAAGAAGCTCAGAACACATATCTCATCTTCTCACCGGGCTCTCGTAGTTCTAGATGATGTGGATCATATCGACCAACTGGATGCATTATTTTCACCAATCAAAGATTCCATTCATACAGAGAGATTAATTTTAGTGACATCTCGCAACACGGATCTTCTTACAAGCTTAGGTATTGTAGAGTCATTTATTTACAAGTAGACCGGCCTTAATCGACAACACTCCCAAAAACTCTTTTTCTTACACGCCTTCAACCAGCTTTATCCGGTTATGGGATTTGAGAAAGTAGTTGAAAAACTTTTGGAGGTGTGCCATGGACTACCATTATCTCTTAAAGTGATTGGAGCGCTCCTTTGTGGAAAAGACTTGGAGTAATGGGAAGCACAATTCAATAAAATATCCAAGATACTTCCCAACGATATATTGAGCAGACTCAAAATTAGCTACGAGAATTTGGATCCAGAAAAACAAATATTCTTAGACATTGCCTGCTTTTTCATAGGAGAATACAGAGTGACCGTCATAAGAATATGGAACGGCTCGGGCTGGGAAGGATGGATGGGTCTTCACAACCTAGAGAACAGATGTCTTGTAGAGGTGGACGGGGAAAACGGTATAAGAATGCATGACCACATTAGAGACCTCGGCAGACACATGGTGGAGAAAGAACCTTCTGAATGCCCACGTAGAATTTGGCTCCTCAACCTTCTTGGCAATATGCCTCACCAATCACCTGTAAGTAGTTTGAAGCTTCCAACTGACATTCAAAATAGGGTTGTGTTATCAAAATTGTGTCTGTCAAGTTGTGAGCTTTTAAAACTTTGCAAGATTGTCGATCTTGTTTCTAACATGTCGAACTGAACAATTCAGGTGCGTGGAATTAGCATGGTTCATGGAAATGACCCTGAGCAATCTTTCCAAAACCTTGTGGGCAGTCGTTTATTAACTAATATGCATTGGTTGCAGCTTCTTATGGTTGAAGGTTGTTTTGTCAACCTTATTTAGTGTTGGGCAGTTAGCCCAACTAATATGGCTCTGCTAGAAGAATTGTCCTTATGCATCCTTACCTTCCTGGATTAGACTAGAGAATTTAAGAGTTTTATATATAAAGGGGGGAATTTGGAAACGTTGTGGCAACATGAATCCCAGGTAATCATGCTCTTTCTTGACAGAAATGTTGTTTTGTATTTTCTTCACATCTTAGAAATTGTTTGCTCTTGTGTGTTTCTTCATATATAACAATGCCAAAAAGTTGACATCTACCCAGTTCAAAACCGTGAACATTGCAGACACCTTTGTAGTTAAGATAATTGACATCCCCTTTTGATGGTTCCAAAGTCCTTTGGTAAGCTGAAGCATCTAGAATCATTAGTCCTGAGCCAGAATTATGTTGATACTTTGCGAAGAATTTTGTCATATGCATTCATTGAGACAAATGCTCTTAAAGTGCTGTAAAAATATGACAAGGCTACCAGATTCAGTTGAGAACTTCAGAAACCTCATAATTCTTCACTTATCTGGGTGCTCTGCTTTACACATGCTCCCAGATTCAGTGGGGCACTTAACGAACCTTCAAATCTTCACTTAGGAGGATGCTCACTTTGAAGATGCTCCCCGATTCAATTAGAAATTTCATGAACCTACAAATTCTTCAGTTGGGTGGGTGCTCAACTTTGGAGATATTCTAAGGTTCAATTTTGAACTTCAGGAACCTCAGGAATCTTGACTTGAGAGGGTGCTCCGCTTTGCAGATGCTCCCAAATTCAGTGGAGAATTTTAGGAACTTATAAATTCTTCAATTGCACGGGTGCTTAGCTTTGCAGATTCAGTGGAGAATTTCAGGAACCTACAAATTTTTCAATTCCATGGGTGCTTAGCTTTGCAGATGCTCCCAGATTCAGTTGGGAACTTCTCAAATCTCCATTTTCTTTGTTAAAGATAGCTAATTACGCTTGCATGAAGAGTTGGCTAAAATTAGAGTCAGTGAAGTTGAGTTAAGTCATATTTTGGGTAAAGTAGAATTTAGTGTGTGGTTGCATGTCAAGTTATTTTAGGTGAGTCGCTAGTTGAAAAAGGTTTAAATACCCCTCACAGGTTTCATGTTTTGTGTGAATTATTTGTGTTATTTTGTTTCGCTACCTCTTCTGCCTTTCCAACAAATTGGTATCAGAGCCGAGAAAAGATCACAAGATCTGTGGTCACTGTAAAACCAGTAAAAAAAAAAAGCCAAGTGAAAAAATATAACAATATTAAAAAAAATTACATTGCAAAATTGTCTCACCTTTAAAAAATGGAGTTGTCTATAATGCGACTTTTTGGAGATTCCGGTGACGGAATCCGGGGGAAGAAATTGAGGTTAAATCTTGATTTGTTGCAGTTAAAATGGTTTTTTAACTGCATATTTGGATTCAGCACCCTGGAAAACCCCTGGGACGCTTTCATTGTGCAGAAACTAGCTATCAAACTTGAGATTCCAATAAATTCCTGCCGGATTTCGACCAGAAAAACCCGCCGAAAAGACCTTCAAAAAGTCGCGTTATAGACAACTGCTTAAAAAATTAAAGTTGCACAAGTGAGTTGCGAATTTTGCACTTGATTAGTGTAAAAAGTGTGATAGTTTGTAGCAAACTTATCACTTGAAAACGAAATTGGGAAATTTGCATAGTTTTTTCCGTGTCGGAAGCCGTGAGTATTAAAAAATTCAAAACTGTGTGAGCAAAAGGTTAAGCTCTTCAAATGTATTTCAAAAGCTCGTTGTTTTAAAAGTCACGTGGGTAATACATGACAACAAAAAGGCTTTTGAAAAGTCTTATACGAAGCTCCTTTTTGAAAAGTTTGAGAGTGTTTTTTAATGTTTTTTTTTTTATATATAAAGTTTTGTAAAGGTGTTTTTTGTTTGTTTGTTTAACAAACCCTTGAAGAAGGGATTTATAAATTTATCGATAAAATCAATTAAATAAACTTTAGCAAAGTTTAAAAGGGTTTTATTAGTATTTGAAGAGTGTTTTTTAAAAGATGGTTTTAGTCACAATTTTTTCTATTCATAGGAAAAGATTATCACATTTATGTCACTAAGATGGAGACTATGTTGAAGGTTCATGATGTTTGGGATCATGTTTAGTTTGGGTATCCAGAACCTAAGAATGAAGCAGAAGAACGAATCCTCACTAATGCAGAGAAGGAATAATGGAAGAAAGATAAAAAGAAAAATGCACAAGCATTGCAACTTATCAAGCAGGGAGTGGACCGAGTAGTGTTCCAAAAATTTATGATCACGTCTTCAGCAAAAACAACATGGGAGACCTTGGCAACAAGCTATAAAGGTATGGCCAAAGTCAATATTGTTAAGTTGTCGAATACAAAGAGCGATTTTGAAACTCTGTAGATGAAGGAAACAAAGGATATCGATTCTTTCATGAATCGTGACATGATTGTTGTAAATCAGTTAAAAATTTATGGTGATGATATTAAAGATCAAATAATGGTTGAGAAGGTCCTCAGATCTTTGTTTACCAAATTTGACGTTGTGGTAGAAACCATAGAAGAAGCCAAGGATTTGGAAATGGTAATAGTTGAAGAGTTGATAGGATCACTTCCCCCATGAGGAAAGGATAGCCAGAAATAAAGATTCCACTTTAGAAACCACTTTCAAAAGTCAGGTTTCTATTTCAAGAGACAGAGGTTAAGGCAAAAGTAGACTGACAGGCAGAGCACGAGTCAAAAGACATGGTGGTCAGAGAGATGCCCGAGAAGAGCATGAACATGAAAGTGGAAGCAACAACAGAAGCTTCAACAATAATCAAAGAGTTGACAAATCAAAGGTGAGATGTTATTATTGCAATAAATTTGGTCACTATGCCTGTGATTATAGGAAGAGAATAGCTGATTAAGGAAACTAGAGAGTTAATGTCACTACAGAGAATACTAACTCCATGTTCATAGCTTGCAATACCATGCATGAACCTTCTGATAATGTGTGGCTATTAGACAATGGTTGCAGTAACCACATGACATGCAACAAGAATTTGGTTGCAAATTTGGATCAATCTGTGAAGACAGAGGTAAAGTTGGGGACTAACAAGACTGTGGATGTAGATGGCAAAGGAGTGGTCAACATTTTGACCAAGAAGGGGGAGACGAAGACAATCTCAGAGGTATATTATGTCCCTGGTCTCAAACATAATTTAATAAGTGTTGGTCAATTGATGCAGAAAGGATACAAAGTTACTTTTCAAGGACAAGAGTGTGTTATATATGACAAGCCCCCAAGAAAGCAACTATAGCAAAGGTGCAGATGAAGAGGAACGTATTCTTTCCTCTAATAATGAATTACAGTGATCAGGTCAGTTTTTTTACAGTTGCTTGTTCTAATGATTATTGGTTATGAAACTTTCGGTTTGGACACTTGCACTTCTATGGTTTAAGATTGTTCCAGTAAAAACAGATGGTCAGAGGATTACCTCACATCAAAGAACCTGCTAGTACTTATGAGTGTTGCATCTTGGGAAAACAACATCGTGAGAGTTTTCCGAAGGGAGTTGAATACAAAGCAAAGAAAACTCTTGAGGTAGTACATACAGACCTGTGTGGACCTATGAGGACACAGTCGATTGGTGGAAGTTGTTACTTAGGCACACTTTCATTGATGATTATAGAAGAAAGACTTGGGTTTACTTCTTGAAGCAGAAGTCTGAAACTTTTGCAAAATTCAAAGAATTCAAATCCTTAGAAGAGAAACAAAGTGATTGTCCAATCAAGGTATTAAGGTCAAATCGTGGTGGAGAATATGATTCGAAGGAATTCCATGATTACTGCAAACAACATGGAATCAGAAGAAAATTTACAACTAGATACACACCACAACAGAATGGTGTAGTAGAGGGAAAGAATAGGACAATTATGAACATGGTAAGGAGCACGTTGAAAAGAAGAAATTTATGTAATGAGTATTGGGTAGAAGCAGTTGCATGTGTTGTTTATGTGATAAACAAATCTCCTACAAAGAGTGTGATGAACATAGTACCAAAAGAAGCATGGTCATGTATGTCTTGCAACATATCTCATCTCAGAGTGTTTGGATGTGTAGCTTATACACATATGCCTAAAGATTTAAGAGGCAAATTGGATGCTAAAAGTGAAAAATGCATATTTACTGATTATAGTGAGCAGTCAAAAGCTTACAAATTGTATAACCCTATCACCAAGAAGACCATAATTAGTAGAAAAAATCGTGTTCAAAGAACATGAGTCATGGAATGGTAGTATAGAGAAAACAGTTGATGCACAAGCACAATTGATGGAAGAGGATGTAGCAGAGAAGGAGCAACAAGAATCACAAGAGAAGATACCAGCAAGGACTCCAAGTTTTTCTGAGCAACATGGATCTTCAAACAAATCAACAGATCAAAATTTTCCCAGCAATCAATCAACTGATGAATCAAGCAATGGTAAGAGAAAAATGAGAAGCCTGAAAGATATTTATGATGATTTGGATGTTAGTTCAAACTTTGCATTGCTTTCATCCCATCCTTCTTCGTTTCAAGAAGCAATTAGAGATGAAAATTGGGTGCAAGTCGTGGATGAAGAAATTGAAGCTATTGAAAAGAATTATAAATGCAATTTGGTTGATTTTCCAAAGGGTAAAAACCCAATTGGTGTAAAATGGGTGTACAAGACAAAGTTGAATGAGAAAGGAGAAATTGACATATTTAAAGCAAGACTTGTAGTAAAATGATTATCACAACAACCGAGATTTTGGAGAAACATTTGCTCCAGTAGCTAGATTGGATATGGTAAGAGCAGTTATCGCCATAACAACCCGAAACAAGTGGAAAGTATATCAGATGGATGTGAAATCAACCTTCTTGAATGGAATTCTAGAAGAAGAAATTTATGTGCAAAAAACTCTAAGTTATGAAGTTGAAGGTAAAGAAGATAAAATTTACAGGTTGAAGAAAGTGCTCTATGGACTCAAGAAAGAACCTAGAGCTTGGTATAGTAGAATCGATAGCTAAATGATCAAGAATGAATTTTTGCAGAAGTAACATTGAGCCTACCTTATACACAAACATGAATGAACATGAACAGAATTTGGTTGTTTGCTTATACGTTGATGACATGTTTTATACATGTGATCTTGAGTTAGATGAATTTAAAGCATCCATGAAGAAAGAATTTGAGATGACAAATCTTAGTCTCATGAAATATTTTCTTCGCATAGAAGTTGAACAATCTAAAAAGGGAATTTTTATTTGTTAAAATAAACATGTTAGAGACTCACTGAAAAGATTTAGGATGGAAAATTGTAAACCTGTCCCTACACCAGTTGCAACAGGTACAAAGTTAAGTAAGGATGATGAAGGATCAGATGTCAATCCAACTCTATTCAAAAGATTGGTTGGTATCCTCATGTATCTCACAGCTACAAGACTGGATATTATGCAAGGAGTGAGTTTGATTTCTAGATTTATGGAGACTCCAAAAGACACACATTGGAGAACAGGAAAAATAATTCTGAGATACATAGCAGGAACTAGAGATTGTGGCATAATGTATGCAAGCACAAAGAAGAAGGATTTGATTGGGTACACAAATAATGATTTTGTAGGCAGTTTGGATGATAGGAAGAACACTTATGGTTATGTGTTCCATCTTGGTTCAGGTTTGATAGCATGGACATCTAAGAAGCAACATATTGTGACACTTTCATTAGCAAAAGAAGAATATGTAGTAGTGACATCAACAACATGCCAAACAATATAGTTAAGAAGAGTATTTGATGGAATCAAGGAGAAACAACAAGGGTCAACAACAATATATTGTAACAACACCTCAACGATTGCACTATCCAAGAATAGTGTGTTTCATCAAAAGAGGAAGCATATTGATACTAGAAATCACTTTATTAGAGAATTTGTGAGCAATGGAGAAGTCCACTTGAAGCCTTGTAAATCGAGTGATCAATTGGTTGATATATTTACTAAGCCATTAGCAAAAGATGTATTTGAGTTTCACAGAGGAAACTTGGGTGTTGTAAGCCTAGATGAGACATAGACCAACAAGCATGTTTGAGTTTTCATGAGTCATGTCTTAGTTTAGCAGTTGTAATTAAGGGGGAGTGTTAAAGATAACTAATTACTCTTGCATGAAGAGTTGGCTAAAATTAGAGAGTCATTCAAGTTGAGTCAAGTTGAGTTAAGCCATATTTTCAGTAAAGTCGAATTTAGTGTGTCGTTGCATGTTAAGTTATTTTAGGTGAGTCGCTTGTCAAGAAAGGTTTAAATACGCCTCATTGGGTTCATTGTAATCATGATGTTTTGTGTGATCAATTGAAGCCTCCGCAACTCAAGTTTTTCTGTGAATTATTTGTGTTATTTTGTGCCTTACTTCCTCTGCCTTTCCAACACTCTTAACTTGGGTAGGTGCTTAGCTTTGCAGATGCTCCCAGATTTAGTTGGGAGCTTCACTAACCTATGAAGTATTCACTTAAGCAAGTGCTCCGCCTTGCAAACACTCCCGGATTCAATTGGAAATATCAGGAAACTCTAAAAGTTTAACTTGGATGGGTGCTCCATTTTGCAGATGCTTCCAGATTCAGTTGGGAACTTCATGGAACTCCAAAGCCTTCAGTGGAAGTGTTCCTCTTTGCAAATTCTCCTAGATTCATTTGGAAACTTAACGAACCTCCTAAATCTTAACTTGGGTGGGTGCTCCACTTTGCAGATGCTTCCAAATTTAGTTGGGAATTTTACGAACCTCCAAAGCCTTCAGTTGGCAAGTGTTCTACTTTGCAGATGCTCCCAGATTCATTTGGAAACTTAACGAACCTCCTAACTCTTGACTTGGGTGGATTCACCGGATTGCAGATGCTCACAGATTCAGTTGGGAACTTTAGGATGTCAGGATATTAATCACGATGATGTTGATCACTGTTCATTAGTCGGTGGTAGATGGATAGTCGATAGGAGTTAGTAGGAATTAAATTTAAGTCGACAGAGTTACTATTCAATCTGCAGCTCAACCAATGTATAAATTGCAACCTTTGGTGATGAGATCGACAAGGTTTCAGTGTTGAACGTTTTCTCTGATATGGTATCAGAGCGAGGGTGTGATGACTCAATGGTGTAGGGGTTGATTGTGAATAGTTACAAGCCTATGAGTTGGCTTCGTGGAGTAGCGAGCATGTCCACTGAAATTTATGTGCCTGTTAGCTCTGCTACATGTTTGAACATTTTGAGGATCATGGACAGCTTGGCGTTAGTGTTTTTTTAAGAAGGGAGCCCGCAACAGTTAATTTCCTCCCTCCTCCTTCATTTCCCTTATATTTTCATCACTCCCACTATTCTTATTTTCTTCCAGAATCCTTCTTAAACCTATATTCCCTTTCGCTCTCGCTTAATCTCTGTATTCCACTGCCTCTGTTTTGTCCTTCTAAAACTCTGTGTAATCCATGTTATCTCTGTTTTCTCCATAAAACTCTTTCATTTTCATTTAAAACCCCTAAATCTGACAAAACCCTGTAGGGCCCCTTTTCCCTAAGCCCCGGGTGCTAAACTCATGACCCCGCGCCCACATGACCTGCCCCTCCATAACCTTTGCCGCCTTTTTTCTCGCGTGCTAAACCTTATCCACTTCTCCATCATCGATCGCAGCCATAGCAAGATCGACGATAGTCGCAATTTCCCCCACCGAGACCTGCGCACGTGTTAACCTGCGGGGGCAATGGTTTTTATCTGCCACACGACGCTTTATTACTGGATCGCTGCTTGTTATACGGATACCGCCCGACATCGAAAGCGGTGCAGGGAATACCGCCTGCCTGCGAAACTGCCGACCCCCCGCTTGTTAACTGTCGCGCTACTTCCGCTTCCGATAGCCGTCCGATCATCCCCGCCCATGATTCGACGGTCCTCATTCTTCCTGCACATCTGTGCCTTCCCATCGCCTCCCGCCATTAGATCTCGGCTGTCCGCCTAAGCCATCCAATGGCCAACGTTCTTTCTCAGCTCTTCGTTCTCTTTCAATGCAATTTTCGTGTTTTTTGCATGCTCCGCGCTTTCAAGGGATGAAGATGATCGTCCACCGGTACTCTGCACATAAAATCCTTAGCTACCGCATTCAACACAGTGTACGTCTGAAGGATGAAAAGGACGGCCTCGAGTAGATCAAGGTATTAATCAGTCATGGAGTCTTGTACACATTACCTTCCATATGCTCAGAAAAGGACTGCAGAGCACCAGAGAATGTCAAATTAATTCATTGAAGCAGTCAAATTGCAGCAGAGACCCATACCAAATAGTTAAAGTGGTTGGTGGTCCATTATGACCCCTCCACGCATAGAACACAGAGAATTTTTGTAAACAAACTCTATATATACCCAGAAAATAGATGTAATCGAGGTTGATGAATGCTATTCTATTGTAAGGTTCAACTTCTGGAGACTGTAACTATTGTGATACCTGCAGCATCTGGTCTTCATTTTCAGCTAATGCAAGCTTATTTTGCTGTTAATTGCTCACTTTCCACTTCTTCTTCTTTGTTCCAGGCTATGCCTATTATGCATTTATTCATGTGTTGTTGATGTTTAGCATTAGAGGGGCTGTCATCCCACCTCTGTGTTAGAATTTAGCATGTATCATTGAATTTGTATGCAGGTTTCTGTTATTTTAATGCCAGAGAGCTGTCATCCTATCTGTGTATTAGGAAATAGATTTACAGACCTTTTAACTGGTTGCAGCTGGCCATCATAGGGTCCTGTGCATCTGCTGGTGTGATCAGTATTCTCCATCATCACATTTTCCTTAAACTGTGAGTAATTGGTGGTCTAAAGCCTTGTAGTCTGGGGGTGTTCACCCATGTCTGGGGTTAAGCATAGTAGAAGTGGTTATCTGGCTTGAATATGAAGCATGCCTTCCATTCATCCACCATATTTCCAACATTTTTGTTGAGTTTGTAATGTTCTCGAGCATCTCTGATATACAACCTAGGAGAGTTTCTTGGGGTGATAACATTAATTGGCGCCATTGCCAGGGAGAGGAGATTGGAGCTCAACTTCCCTGGGAGATGACACAGTTCCAGATTTTGATGATAGACAAAGTCTGGGCACATTTCTGGTTGTAATCATCTATCTGGCGACTTCTCTGGAGGAAGACCAACCTTTGGTGACTCCACATTGCAGTTCTAGTGCAGTTGGTGAGGCATGCTTG
The DNA here is from genome assembly GCA_031772625.1 of Pinus tabuliformis. Lineage (NCBI taxonomy): Eukaryota > Viridiplantae > Streptophyta > Pinopsida > Pinales > Pinaceae > Pinus > Pinus tabuliformis. The sequence continues at coordinate 168,551,545 of CM062805.1, read as the reverse complement.
GAGAAATCTTCAGAAATCACCAGCTGAACCATTGCTTGATCTTGAGAAGATCGTTCAGTAGAAGAAAATATCGCAATAAGGAGCACCAGGATCAGGTAAGCCTTAAAAGTTCCATGTATCTCTGTTAGTGAATGTCACCTTCAGAGATTCATTCAGCTCCTTAGTCATTCATTTCCCTTTCAGACCTCAGTTGAAAGAAGCATCCATGCTGTCCATCATATTCCTCTGTTTCTGTCATTCTTTTCATTGATTCATTCCACTCAGTCCACCAGTATCCCTTTTGTATACCTCAGTCATGGCAGGTCAGCAAGCCCTTACAAAGATAGAAAGAATAGTTGCTGCTAGGTATGGACCCCTGGTCTTGCCTGTCCCTTTGAATGCCATGCCTGTAGGAGATTATCAAGAATTTATGCCTAAGTTTACTGGTGCAGAAGGAGTAACAGCTGAAGAGAATTTAGAGGCCTTTTATAGCTATGCTGATAACCTAGATATTAATGAAGAGGATGTTTGGATGAGGGTTTTTTTCCAAAGCCTAGATGGGGAGGCTAGAAAATGGTTCAGAGATTTACCCCCTAGGTCTATTGTAGATATTGAGGCCCTAGATGATGTGTTCTTAAAGCACTGGGGGAATAATAATGATCTGCTCTTTTATCATACTGAATTTGGGAACTTGCAGAGAGAAGATGGTGAGCTGTTGTCTGATTTCAACATCAGATTCAATCATATGTACAGCAGAATGCCAGCTGAAGTCAAACCCACCCCTACTTCTGCTATGATTACTTATGCCAATGCCTTCGATTCTTAGTTCTACCTGCTGTTAAGAGAAAGAAGATGTACTTCTTTGGCTGATATGCAAAATGCAGCCTTTGAGGTAGAAGCAAACATCATTATTGGAGATAGACTCGAAGGTGATGATGAAAGGAGAAGACAGGGAGGTGAATCCTCATCATCCTCAGATCCTGAGATCGACATATTGGCCAGGATGATAGAGGCATTAGCCTCTGAAGTTTCCAAATTAAAAGCTGAGCAGTATTCTGAAGAAGCAGGAGCTCCTTGTGACTTTTCTTTTTCAACTCCAAATCCATATAGAGGAGCACATGAACATTTGCAGATTTTGCAAAGAAATAAAGTTACAAATGAGGATAAAGGGGTAAGGCCCCTTTTACAGAATATAGTCATGGAAGAAGAGCTGTTTGAAGAAGAGGAGGAGGTCCATGGTTTGGAAGGTGCTCCTTTTCTAACCAGGGCTGCTTATGAAAAAGCATTATCCATAGGCACTACTCATGAGTTTGTTGTAGCTGCAGAACAACAAGCTTATCAGCGGGAGCAACTAGCAGCAGATCCCTTCATCCTCGAAGAATCTGAGCCCGAAGCCAGCCCAGCTTCCATTGATTATGCAGATCTGCGAATGCACCAGCCTGCTTTTGTCCCCAGCCCAGTGATCAGTAAGGGAGAAGGAAGCTCCCCATCATCTTATGTTTCTCTGTCTGATCAAATGACAATCCCTCACAGTTGCCCCTTGAACACTGAGGCAAGAAATAGCTCCATTCTCAAGGCTGAGACTGATCACCTCAGTTTTGATTTTCTAAAACCTGCTCAGGTGGCCTCCACACAGCTTGAAAGGGCAGCTTATCAGATGACAGAGGAAGAGGATGCACAGTTTTGGGGCTCCTCCTTGGATGTGCACTGTTCTAAGAAAAATGAAGGAGTAATTGATGTCTCTGTGTCCCCCGCACAAGAATACTTTGGTTCACCATTCATATTAGTTGTGTAGACCACAAATGACGCAGAGAAGTACATAGCAACCATGGTTATTTAGCAGGTGTACAAAGGTTCCCATGAAGAACATCCAAGGATGAGAGTATACAGAAAGGGGATGAAATTTGATCCATATCTACCAGATAAGCTCAAATGTCCTAAACTGTTTGAGGTAGATGATCAAATAAATCCAGTCCTGTTGATATATGATGATCCGGTTAGGAGTAGGAGGAATAGTTTTGATGGCCCAGTAGATGGCCAATTTTTGAAAACTTATGATGCTTAAGGCTTCCGAGCCTTAAGAATTATAAGCATGTTCTTTTACAGGTTTTAGTGTAGGCTTAGTTTGACTCCATGCCCAATGGTTACTAGGCATAATTTTTTAAGCTGATTTTGTATGAAGGCATTGGTCTGCAGTTCTTGAGACCTCACAGGGAGGATCTCATCCCCAGAAGGAGCCAATGTTAGCTCTGCTACATGTTTGAACATTTTGAGGATCATGGACAGCTTGGCCTTGGTGTTTTTTTAAGAAGGGAGCCCACAGCAGTTAATTTCCTCCCTCCTCCTTCATTTCCCTTATATTTTCATCACTCATGCTATTCTTATTTTCTTCCAGAATCCTTCGTAAACCTATATTCCCTTTCGCTCTCGCTTAATCTCTGTATTCCACTGCCTCTGTTTTGTCCTTCTAAAACTCTGCGTAATCCCTGTTATCTCTGTTTTCTCCATAAAACTCTTTCATTTTCATTTAAAACCCCTAAATTTGACAAAACCCTTTTAGGCCCCTTTTCCCTAAGCCCCGGGTGCTAAACTCATGAGCCCACGCCCACGTGACCCGCCCCTCCATAACCCTTTGCTGCCCTTTTTCTTGCGTGCTAAACCTTATCCACTTCTCTGTCGTCGATCGCAGCCATCACAAGATCCGACAACAGTCGCACTTTCCCCCGCCGAGACTTGTGCATGTGTTAACCTGTGGGGGCGACGGTTTTTATCTGCCGCGTGACGCTTTATTACTGGATCGCTGCCCGTTATACGGATACCGCGCGATGCCGAAAGCGGTGTGGAGAATACTGCCACCCGTGAAACTGCCAACCCCCCGCTCGTTAACTGTCGCGCTGCTTCCGCTTCTGATAGCCGTCCGATCATCCCCACCCATGATCCGACGGTCCTCGTTCTTCCCACGCATCTGTGCCTTCCCATCACCTCCCGCCATCAGATCTCGGCTGTCCGCCTGAGCCATCCAATGGCCAGCGTTCTTTCTCAGCTCTTCGTTCTCTTTCAATGCAATTTTCGTGTTTTTGGCATGCTCCATGCTTTCAAGGGATGAAGATGATTGTCCACCGGTCCTCTGCACATAAAATCCTTAGCTACCACATTTAACACAGTGTACCTCCGAAGGACGAAAAGGACGGCCTCGAGCAGATCAAGTATTAATCAGTCATGGAGCCTTGTACACATTACATTCCATATGCTCAGAAAAGGACTGCAGAGCACCAGAGAATGTCAAATTAATTCATTGAAGCAGTCAGATTGCAGCAGAGACCCATACTAAATAGTTAAAGTGGTTGGTGGTCCATTATGACCCCTCCACGCATAGAACAACAGAGCATTTTTGTAAACAAACTCTATATATACCCAAAAAATAGATGTAATCGGGGTTGATGAATGTTATTATATTGTAAGTTTCAACTTCTGGAGACTGTAACTACTGTGATACCTACAACGTCTGGTCTTCATTTTCAGCTAATGCAAGCTTCTTTTGATGTTAATTGCTCACTTTCCACTTCTTCTTCTTTGTTCCAGGCTGTGCCTGCTATGCATTTATTCATGTGTTGTTGATGTTTAGCATTAAAGGGGCTGTCATCCCACCTCTGTGTTAGAATTTAGCATGTATCATTGAATTTGTATGCAGGTTTCTGTTATTTTAATGCCAGAGAGCTATCATCCTGTCTGTGTATTAGGAAACAGATTTACAGACCTTTTAACTGGTTGTAGCTGGCCATCACAGGGTCCTGTGCATCTGCTGGTGTGATCAGTATTCTCCATCATCACATTTTCCTTAAACTGAGTAATTGGTGGTCTAAAGCCTTGAAGTCTGGGGGTGTTCACCCATGTCTGGGGTTAAGCATAGTAGAAGTGGTTATCTGGCTTGAATATGAAGCATGCCTTCCATTCATCCACCATATTTCCAACATTTTTGTTGAGTTTGTAATGTTCCCGAGCATCTCTAATATACAACCTAGGAGAGTTTCATGGGGTGATAATAGTGCCTATTAGTTGTATGCTGCGTTCAAGCTTGTGTTATCAATGTTGTCCTCTAATTGAAGCTACCTAGGACATGATCCTTTGCAGAAGATATTTTTTAGTATAAACTGTCATTGCTATCAGTTGAACGAGCCACCAAAAATTTTGTAAGTGTTGTTGCAAATTTTGTAAGTGTGAGAGCTGCATGGGAGGATTAGTTAATTAATGTGTACAGAGAATCAATTTAGTCAAGCGTGAAATCATGTTGATGTGTGAAAGTTGTTGCTCATTGACGTTGTTGTAAGTTGGTCAAATGTGGAAACATGTTGTTGTCAATTGGAGTCACTGTGAAAATTGCGTGACTGTTGTCATCTTCAGTTTGCTTAGCCACCGTATTTCCCCTTCATCCCTTCTATATTCTCTTTTAAAATTAAAGCATGGTGTGTTGTGAAGTATCTTTTTTTTTTCTTATAAAGAAGTTTAAATTAAGAGGAATAAGAACTGAAGGTTAAAATTTTATAGTGGAGTGGCTTTTATAATTGTGTGAATGAATATAAGTTTTTTATAACTTTTGAAGGTTAAATTGCATGGTGGGAAGAGGAGTGATAATGTTTTTATAATATTTGTTTTTTTTGTGAGAGGATTATTAAAAAGAAAATGTAGTTTTCTTTTTAATGTGAAGGATATTATAAGGAGGTTTTATTTATGGTGATTGTGGTATAAAATTCATGAGAAGAAAATTCCATAAATGAGACTTTATGGTGATTATATGTAAGCATTTTGCTTCCTGAGATCACTTTGGATTTGGTGAATTTGGGTGCATTTGGCTTTAGATCTAGTGGATTTGATTGCATTTTGTTGATCGGAGAAAATAATTTTGTCATCATGTCAAATCTTCTAGTTGATACTTATTTGAATGAATCCAGTAAACTTGATGACGAAAATTATGTGAATTGGAAATTCAAGTTGCTGACCATATTAGAGGGTTATAATTTGTGGTCCATTGTGAGTGGGGATGAACCCAAACCCATTGTTGCAGCTTTTGTTCCAGATTGGGAGAAACGGGAGACGAAAGCAAAGGTGTTGTTGCGTATTTCTGTAAAGGACAACATTATTCCTCACATCAGAGATTACAAAACATCCAAGGAAAAATGGGATATGCTCAAGGGTTTGTATGAAACAACAAATACAAACCGGATCTTGTTTTTGAAGACTAAGCTTTTATCTCTAAAAATGGATTCAAATGAAAATATAAGCAATTTCATATCTCGTGTCAAAGATTTAAGTGATAAGTTAGGAGATAGTGGTGAATAGGTGTCTAGTATTGATTTGGCCACCATCACATTAAATGACTTAGTGCAAGATTATCAAATTTTTGTTTCAAGTCTTTCAGCTAGAGAGAAGCCCCCTACATTTGATGAATTGACAAGAATTCTTCTACAAGAAGAGGAGAGGATGAAGAGCTTTAATTTGGGCTCCAGTAGTTCAGATTTGGCATTGATAGCCAAGGGTAAACAACCATACAGAGGCAAGCCATGGGAAAAGAACAAAGGAGGCAAGTTTCAAGAAAAACAGAAAGGTATGACACAATCTAAATTTCCAACTCATGATAAGAGAAATGATGATTGTTATTATTGTGGAAAACCTTGGCATCATTCTAAAGATTGCTATAAAAGGAAATATAATAAGTCCAAACAAAGAAACAAAAGGCATAATGGAAATTTTTTGGAAAAAGACACCTCAATTAGTGATGGATTTAAAAATCTTAAATGTTTGTTTCTGATGCTGCATTGTCTGTGGAAAGTGATGTTGTGAATGTTGGGTTCATTGATTCTAGTGCATCACTCCATATGGCTTGTAATAAGGATTGGTTTGATGAATATTATGAAAACATTGATGAAACATATGTTTATCTAGGAGATAATAGATCACTTAAAGTTCAAGGTTTTGGAGTAATAGGTGTGAATTTTCCTAATGGACAAGAGAGACAAATCCATAATGTGATGTATGTTCCTGGTATAAAAAAGAATTTAATTTATGTTTCTACTATTGTTGATCAAGATTTGAAGGTGGAATTTGTTAAATCACAGTGTGTTGTGAAAGATCACTACAAGGTTATTTCCACGGGTACCAGAGTTGGAGGCTGGTATAAGTTGGATGTGACGAGGACAAGTCATCAAGCGTTGGTATCTATAGCAATGTCAACAGTAGAATTATGGCATCAAAGGTATGGGCATCTAAATCAACATGATTTAATGTTACTTCAAAATAGTACAATGGTTGAAGGTCTTCCTATTATGAAGAATGATCATGTTGAATGTGAAGCACGTGCACTTGGAAATCATCATAGGGAGGAATTTCCTATACATTAAGAGAAAAGGTAGAGGGAAATACTTGAATTAATTCATACATATGTATGTGGACCTATGCAAATTAGATCTCTTGGTGGAGCATGGTATTTTCTTATTTTGGTTGATGATAGATCTAGGTATACATGGGTCTATTTCATAAGAAAGAAGAGTGATTTTTTTGAGTACTTTAAAGAGTTTAAGAGTATGGTGGAAAAATAAACTGGCAAGTGCATCAAAATTATGAGATCTGATCAGGGGGGAGAATATAAATCAAGATAATTTAATAAATATTCTAAAAGAAATGGGATTCTACAACAATTTACAGTGTCACATACTCAGCAAAGTGGAATTGATGAGAGGAAAAACAGAACACGAGTTGAATGTGCACGTAGTATGCTTCAAGGTAAAAATATTTCTAATAGTTTTTGGGTTGAAGCCATTAATACTGTTGTTTGCTTGAAAAATAGGAGTCCAACCAAAAATTTAGAGCTTAAAACACCTTTTGAAGCATTTTATGGGTATAAACCAAAAGTGAGTCATTTGAAAGTTTTGGCTGCAAGACATTTGCTCATATTCCAAAAGACAAAAGAAGAAAACTTGATTCAAAGTCAATTAAGTGCATATTTATTGGTTATTGTGATGATAAAAAAGCATACTAGTTGTTTGATCCCAATATCCATAGATTGCTTGCAAGTAGGGATGTGATGTTTCATGAAAATGCAAATGAAGGTGATAAAATGAATAATACTGGTGTGTGGCATGACATTGATGATTATGTCAAAATAGATACAAGTGTTGAACACGGACATGAACAAGCACATGAATAGGTAGAGGTTCAAGGGAAAGGAGAATCAAGCAGTGATGACACTCCAGGAAGAGGAGAGGAGACTTGACAAAGCAGAAAGAAAGATGAAAGCAGTAAAACTCCAAGAAGGTCATCACGTCAAAGTCAGGTACCTATAAGGTATAAAGATTATGCATTAATGTCTCTTGTTATGAATGTTGTAGAACCTTCAAGATATGAAGAAGTTAAAGAATATGAAGAATGGAGAGATGCAATAAATGAAGAATATAACTCTATAATGAAGAATGACACATGGGAATTAACAAAATTGCCTAAAAATAAAGTTCCCAAAGGATGCAAATGGTTGTATAAATGCAATTTTAATGTTGATGGAAGTATTGATAAGTATAAAGCTAGATTGGTTGCAAAATGATATTCAAAAAAGGAGGGAATTGATTATGAAGATACTTTTGCACCTGTAGCTAAGTTGAACACAATTAGGATCGTGATTTCATTAGCTACAAAATATAATTGGAAAATGCATCAGTTAGATGTCAAATCTGCAATTTTGAATGGTGAGTTAAAAGAAGAAGTTTATTTGGTTCAGCGTGAAGGGTTTGTAAAACAGGGACAAGAGCATCTGATTTGCAAGTTAAAAAAAGCTTTATATGGTTTGAAACAAGCACCAATATCTTGGTATGTGAAAATTGATTCTTTCTTTTATGAGAAGAAAACATTATCCTAACTTGTACATCAAGGAAGATTAATATGATAATGTTTCTTTGATATATGTATATGTTGATGATCTTATCATAACAAGAAATGCATCAAAGTTAATTGAAGAAATTAAAATTCAATTGTCACATGTATTTGAGATGAAGGATCTTGGTGAATTGCATTACTATTTAGTTCTTGAAGTTTGGAGGGAATTTGGTAAGACACTAATTACACAAAGAAAATATACAAGGGAAATCCTTAAAAGGTTCAATATGATTGAATGCAAGGCAATATCTACTCCTTTAGAACAAAATGTCAAATTGTACAGTGATGATGGAACCAAATAGGTGAATAAAACCTTGTATTGTCAACTAGTAGGAAGTCTGAACTACCTCACCACTACCAGGGCAGATATAGAATATTTTGTCAGCATACTTAGTTAGTTCATGGCTAAGCCTTGTGAAAGCCACTAGAAAGCAACAAAGAAAGTCCTTCAATATCTGAAAGGAACACTTAATTTTGGTATTATGTATACTGATGAATTTGATGTTGAGTTGGCAGGTTATTCTGATTTTGAATGGGCTAGAAATCCATATGTTAGGAAATCTACTACTGGATACGTGTTCAATATCAGTTCGGGACCAATATCATGGAGTAGTAAGAAACAACCAATTGTTTCCTTGTCATCCACTGAAGCTGAGTATAAAGCATTATGCAGTGCTACTTGCAAAGCAATATGGCTTAGAATGATACTTGAAGATGTTGCAGAAATGCAACAAGCACCTACAGTAATCATATGTGACAATCAAAGCACTATCAAATTGGAAAACAATCCTATATATCATGCAAGGACAAAGCACATTGACACACAACATCATTTTGTAAGATAAAAACTGCAATAAAAAGAAATTGACTTATCATATTGTAATACAAATCAAAATGTGGCTGAAATATTCACCAAGTCTCTGGGAAAGGCTAAATTTGAAATGTGTAGAAGTAAGTTGTGTGTTGTAGAAAATCCAAATTATGTTGTAAGACTTAGACTAGCAGACAAGTTAACATGTAGGTCGTGATTAAGGGGAGGTGTCAGGATATTAATCACCACAAGGTCGATCACTGTTCATTAGTCAGTAATAAATGGATAGTCGGCACGAGTCAGTAGGAAATAAATTAACAAGTTAGTAAAAAATAAATTTCAGTTAGCGGAGCTACTATTCAACCTGAGGCTCAACCAATGTATAAATTTCACACCGTAATGACTATATTTTATTTTTGGTATTTGATTTTATGGTGCACACATTGATCATGGTTCGATAATATTCGAGTGTTTAATGTATTAGTGGTTTTGGTTTGCTTTTTCTCTTTGGGTGATAATGTTTGGGAGTCTTATTTAAATTCTTTTATATTTATATCATATTATCAATTTCTATAATTTTTTTAATTACTTTCGTTTATATAAATATATAATGTATTTAAAATGATTATATATATAAAAGGATAAATATTTGTGAAGTTTCACGAATGGTAAAGTTTTTCTTTTCAATATATGAATATAAAATATATTTAAAAAAAATTATTAATAGAATTTTAATATTTATATGGAATTATAAGTTTTTTTAAGGTATTTTTAGTAAGAATATAATGATTTATTTAAACAAGAAGTTTAAAGTTCATTTGAAAGGTATAAATAATTAAACGAAAAATTGTTTATAGAGTTTTGAAGTTTATTTTTTTTAAAGGCGTAAAGAGTAAATATGAAAAAGTTGTTTATCAATTTTTTTAAATTTAATATTCAGCAATTTTTATTTATTTTTAAATATGAAAAATTTTAAATTTTTTTTCAAAGAAATATGATTGGAGTTTTGTTATATAATTTTAATAAAATTGTATTTTTGAAAGTATAAATATATTGTATATTTTAAAAACAATCATTTTTAGATTTTGCAATTTCAATCATTAATTTTACAATTCAACTAATTTTTCAATACTTTAATTGAATTTTGAATAAAAACAACTAAAAAAATTTCAAATCATAACAAGTTTAAATTAGGTTGAATTTTTAAATTTTTTTAATATGAATGTAAATTTATCTAATATATGTTAGTTTATCAAGTGATTGTGAGGAATGATTGTTATTCTTCTCACCTAAATTTAGTTTCCCTAATAACATAAATGAACTTTGTTGTAATAAGATCTAACTTTATTGTATGAAAATATAAAATGAAAGAACAAATAAATTTAAAAAAAGATACCAAAAAAGTTTTTAAAAATATGAAGAATTAAAATAAAATTTTATTTTTTACATGTTTGATTTTTCTTTCTTTTATATATATATATATATATATATATATATATATATATATATATATAATCATTTATAAATTATAAGTTAAAAATTAAATATTTAATTTAATGAATATTTTAACTTTTTAGTTTTTTCAATAAATTATTATCAATATTTAATTATATAATTCTTGGTGAAATTTGCAATTAAATCTAATTAGGCATCTCAACCATTGATATTTGCAAATCCAATAACTCTTTCTTTTAATGTTTTTAATTCTTAATATCTTAATTTCTTAACTTACCCAGACAACATATATCATAAATAATATTTGAATTTGGGTAGAGATCCTAACAATTTATCCTTTATCTCAAGAACTAATATTTACAATTCTAATAATTATTTTTCTTTTAATGTTTTTAATTCTCAATATTTTAATTCTTAATTCATGGGATCATCATGAAGATTAGTCATGTTATAAATAAGATATGAACTTGGATAGAGATCATCAAAATTTATCATTTCCACCATTTGAGCTAGACCCAAAGAAATTTCAAAGTTGAATTGATTGTATGAATTTTTAAAAATTAATTTAAACTCTTTCTTCCTCCATTTTAAGAAATTTTCATGACGATGTACATAAAACTTTAAAAATAATGATAAAATTGAAATCAATTTAATATATCTTCACTATAATAACAATGAATACATCAAAATTGTCATGCAAACATCTCCCTCCCTTTGTCACCACATTTCAGAAGGGGTATACTTTTTGTCTTTTCTCATTGACTTGATCCTTCATGGATGGTTCCATTTTCAAGTTTGTATCTAGCTGTTTTGAAAGTTTAGAAAAACATGAGATTCAAATATTATTCATATGATACATAAACACAAAAGATTATGACACTTGGTTTCATATTCGAAGAGGTCTCTTGGACTTCTCATAACTCTTCATGTTCACTTGTGGCTTTTTTATTTCCACACAAGTGAATATTACAATTTACATAATCCCTTAAGGATTATGTTTCCAACATTCACCCCTACCCTGGCCTTGCCTAAATTTGAAGGGCATATGTGAGTCCAAGAAGAGAGCTAAAATATTAAGGTAAATAAAAACCAATGGTTAGATGTGAACATTAAATTTAGTGGTTTAAGGAAGAATGCAAACTAAATGGGGTAGCAAAATTCGAAGTGTTCTATTAGTGGTGGTTTAAGGAAGTCCATAAACCAAAAAGGTAGCAGAAGTCGAAGTCTTCTATCAATGGTGTTGAAGAATGTAACTAGTGTCAGTCTTCATATGTAACACCCCAAGATGCATAAGTTACTATGGTTACTTTTATTTTAATTATATTAGTAATTTTGATTTGCATATGTTCGTTGGAACTTGTGGCTTGGTGGAAGATCCTAGTGGAACTTTTTAATAATCTTTGTTGATTAGAAATAAAAAAATGTGTGTTTGAAAAATATTAAAAGAGACCAAGGGTAACGAACTCCAAACCTCCAGACAATTAGAAAAAGTTATCACTTGCTCTCTTCCTAGAGAAAGGGAAAAGAAGGAAAACCCGATCTCGGTGGGGGAAATCCAAGGGATGGCTGAAAGTTAGCCAAAGGATTGAAAGAACAGAGAAGTGAAAAACTTGAGGAACAAAATTCCTACAGAAGTTTTTGTAAGGGGGCATAGTTCTGCCAGGTTTGATGTGTTTTTGAGCTAGACACCAAGCCAGTGGAACCCTCGAACAAGAAACCTTGAGAAAGGGTAATGCTAAGCTGGACTAGTAAGTCTTGAGGTTCAGAATGGATTAACTCAGTGGTTGAATACTATAACTGTTTGGATAAAGGAAGCTCGGGGGAGAGTCTGGACGTCATTGCCAGACTCGTGGTTGGGTGGCTTCAACTTCTTAGGCGCTAAACAACTAGTCAAGATAGACACAAATAAGTTTCTTACGAATTATATCTATATATATATATATATATATATATATGTCAAGATAGACACAAATAAGTTTCTTACAAATTATATCTATATATATATATATATATATATATATATATATATATATATATTAATAGTGAACTCTATGCAATAGTGTTACTTTCAGTTTAATTTTATTCTTGGATTACAGGTTGTGTAGCAATTAATAGTTGGTCTTTATTTATTATAGCCAATGTTGATAAAGGCATGTGGAAAGAATAATTCATGTGTATCATGATCCTGTGCATGAAACAATTACTATGTGACGTATGTAACGTGGTTCTGTTCAATAAAAATGTCGAGTAATGAAGTAATTATTTCAAAAAAAAAAATTACAAAGACAAAACAGAAAACCAATATACTTCTTAACCTTCACAGAATATTCATAACAAAGATTCAAGGGGAAACTGGTTAGTTGGAGGTGACGATCCAAAGCTCCACTTAGGCAATCCAGATTCTAAGTAACCTAACTAAATACCCTAAGGGTCGAGGGACTAGTCCCAAAATACCCAGGACGTGTTCTCGGTCGGGCATCAATAACTTTTAGCCATCGAGGAAAGGGAAAAGTAAAAAAATGCATGTAGTAATTAAAAGCGTTGTGCAATCTTCATTCATAGATACAAGGGGCTAGACAGAGCTCTAGACCTAGTAATGATTAAATATATATGAAACAAAATAATATACATGTACTTGCAGGTAATGATTGTATACAAAAAACAAATTAAATACATTTTCATGCACCACACATGTGGAGACAAAGACAATACTGGAAACTAACATTGCTAAAACATATACCAAGACAAAATAGTAAACCCACAAGTATCGATTCTAGGCCAAAACCTTACTGTACAATTACTTATATTCAAGACATAAAATTATGATAATAAACAACATGCATGAATTCCATCCAAGGTAAAAGGCCCAGTTTTAAATTATAGTTTCATATATAAAAGTAGAAGGAGAACTGATAACAACATCACATAATTTAAACAAATGTCTGTTTGCATTTTGTTTAGACTTGTTTCAAAATAAACTATAGTCAACCCCATGACTATGCCTGATAATTAAGACAATATGACCATATTACAAAAAAATAAAAAATAAAAAAGATCTTCTTATCTAACCCCGTTGGGTCAGGGTCTGGTAAGCCCTATCTCCATAGCCAGACTTAACCAGTCCTTCGATGTACACTAGACTAAGCAGAGCAAGGGTTTTGAAGTAACCCTAACTGGAGGATGAGGTTCAAGAAAAAAACCTGGAATTGAAAATGAAGAAACCCTAGTGAGAAATTGCAATCGATGGTCGGTCTAAGCTTGAGATTCCCAATCCAGTACCTAGAACTAAAGAACTCACCTGTAACCAAGGGATGGAGAAATTAGCCAGTTCCTAGCAGTGATGAAAATATTTTGAAATAAAAATGGAGTTGGAGTCAAACAAAAAATAATAATATAAATTACCTGTTTCAGAATGAACCTATTCGACAAAGTAATGTTGAGGACTTGTAGTTCAAAATATGCTAACTGAGCTTCTAGAGAACTGTAAGGTAAATTCTATCGACATAGTTGAACTTAGAACAAGAGGTAAAAATGACTAAGCGCGACCATAAAATTTTTTTGCCCATTGCCGACTGATGGGAAACCTAGTTCAATGAACACCTACGAATTAATAAATTCAATGGAATTAGAGTGAAAGTTGTGGGCGAGAAAATTCACATTGTAAGTCTGGAATAACATGGCGAAATAGCTTCAAACCTTACATGGAAAGAGACTGTGAGGATGGCTTCAAACCCTTAGCATAATTCGGGGAGGATACCTTGTCTGCAAGATCAACAAATTAGTGTAATACATGTATAACATAATCATGAAAACATATAGAAATATAACACATAAGCATATAAGCATATAACCATCATTCTAGCTAGAGTGTAGTCATCAATGCATGACTATATCAACTACACATACCATGACTTCATGCATGACAAAAACTACCACATCACTGTACACTCAACCACATGTGAATACTAACATGCATAAAAAATGCATAATCAACCATACACTCATGACGACACACTCCAGAACAACACCATCAACCTCCCATGGCAATCTCACTGCAACCATAACCCATACCATACAAATGAAACAAACACATGGTCTCTCAACACAAGAAACACATATGCAACTGATATGAATGCATGACCAACACACAAACCATCTAATACGAGGGGTGAAACATGCTCTAGAACCACTCTGTAACGCCCTCTTCCCACATTTACCCAAGTAATCGGCCAACCAGGGTAAACATGTGACGAGAAGTTACTATGATATGATTTGACTCCCTTTGTGTCAATTAAGGAAGTGGAACCGATGGAACACATCACAAAGACCATCCACGTCAGCAACATAACTCCTAGGAGCCATCCCAACCACTCAAGTAATCAGCCTCTGAGACCAACTAAAGTTTTAGTGCATCAAACCCCTGAACACTCCCATGATATGGACCAACATGCATCCAGGAGGCTCCAAACGCACCCACAGTAAGGGAAAGTGAGTGTCTGAGGACTTTTTTCCCATGTGTTGTGCTTGTGACTCTGATATTTGTGCCACTTTTTTAGGCCCGGCACTCAGGTCACTGCCCATAACTCTGACACCTTCAGAAATCAAATTTAATAGCGAAACAATGACACATCTATGAAAAAATTGACAAGGACTAGATTGGGCCCCTACTAGCCATGAGAGGAATTTCGTCAAACATGTCACAAACATAAAAGCTATATGTCTTCATAGTATAACTGAGCATAGGAGTCTCATACTTAGATGAGAATCGCTAAGAAGCATTGGTGCCTCAACACATTAGCTACAATTTCATCTATTAGGCCATATATAAGTTGTACATTCATTTACAAGTAAAAACATGATGAGATCCATACATAGCCATTGTCATAATACATGCTCATAACCAACATAATAACAACAAAAATACCAAGGAAAAAACAACCATATAATCCACATATAAACCAATATAATACTCATGAATTAACAAGGAGAAATAACCTCATATTAGTGATGCAAAGGTCAACTAGGTTCAAGACTTCCATGAACCACCTAACGATAGACTGGGCTGAGCCAAACCTCTCTTCATCTAGTCACCCCCATTCCATATTCCAAGATGAATGTGGGATATCATAAAACACATCAATCAAAATCATCCAAGGCTTCCAGAGGCCAAACCACCTCAACCCATTAAACAATGTTTCCACCTCACAAACCATCACCAGATTGGTCTCTACCCAAGCCTTCCAGGGATCCAGAGTGTTTGTTCTAACCAAGGCTTTAGGACTAGTAATTCAACCCACAACTACCTCTGGGCTCTAGAGCGTTTGTCTAACCAAGGCTCCAGGACTAGTAATTCAACCCACCAAGGGCTCTAGACGGTTTTTCCAACCAAGGCTCTAGGACTAGTAACTCAACCCAAGTTATTACAGGGCTCCACAATGTTTCTCCAACCAAGGCTCCAAGAACTAGTAACTCAACCCAAGCTAAAGGAAACATGAGAACCAACGAGAAAAATAAATAAATGAACCCACAACACCATGACTATCTAGGAAATGGAAAGGCTAGGCAAATCCAATGTCAATCCAGGAAAACCTCCATGTCAATGACAGATCAAAACCAAGAAACCACTAGCATATGCCATGCATCCCAAAACTAGTGAGGAAGACATACATGCAACTCGATATCTACAAGAAAAACCCGTTGAAATGCTGATCTTGATGTCCTCTTGTGCTTTCCTGCTCTTCCTTTTCCTTCTTGCTCCAAAACTCCAAGTATGCCACACTCCTCCAAGAAAAATCAAAGTGTCCAAGAGTATGAGAGAGAGAGAATGGAGAGAGAGCTCCAAATCTGAACTAAAAAAAGTCTATGAATTGATCCTTTGAAGCCTTTTTATTAATGAGGCCTCTATTTTCTTCATTTTCCATTATTTTGTTCATTTTCCTCCTCACATGCAACTTGTGATCTTTCACCTCCCTTTTCTCCTAATTTCCATTATTTTCATAAATAAATGTGCCAACATGTTATTTTGCCTTTCCAAAGTTTTTTCCATTGCCTTTTATAATTTCATTCACCATTAATCAACCACCAGTTATCCCCATCACTATGTTTTTCCCCAACATTAAGCTTGGAATAAGTGTCCCATCAACCCTGGTTATTATTTTTCCTTTATTAACTTTTATTACATGGAATTTTCACCAGGGTTGTTACATGTGTAAGTATTACTATGGTTTCATGGGAGGTTTGGCTAAAGAAAGTAGCTACTTCTCTTTTGCAAGTGGTGAGATGGTGGTGGTGCCAAAGCTATGAAACACGTTGGATGTAACAATGAAGGAACTTTAGTAGTATAATCCCTTGGTCTTGCAACATGTATCATCTTATTGCTCCAATAGCTCATTGAAAATGTTTTAGTTATGATAGATGTGACTCCCTATCCCTTGAGAGAGACATGGGGTTTGATCCTCCGCGTTGGCATGTTTTTGTAGAAAACTAGGGCCCACTGATAGATTCCCATGAGGTGGTTATTTTACTCAAAACACCTACATAAATAGACCTTGCAAAATGTCAGATTGCATGCCTATGGATCAATGACCGAGATAGGTTGAATGGTGTTTACAAAGAGAAATATCCTCCCAAATAGGGCATGGGTTTTATATGAATGCATAACATAATCATGGAAAGTATAAAGTGAAGGTTTTTAATAATAGCTTGACTTCTTGCAAGAATAATAACTTGGAAATCATGTGATGGAGATCCATGATGTGTTGGGATCAAACTAAGATGGCTTGTATCCTCCTACCCCCTCCTCTCTTTCCCATGTACATGCACATACTTCCCTTTCCAGCTATCTACTATCTTCCCATGTATCCCTAACACCTCGTACTTGATTTTGTATATTTTAAAAGGCTATAAATTTTACAATTTTCATTACCAAAAACTAATAAAAAAATGTAATCCATATTTTAAAATTATTAACTTATTTAAATTTTATATTAGTTTGAAAGACCTATAAATTTTACAATTTTCATTACCATAAACTAATAAAAGATGTAACACTATTATAATATTAGCCATATACATTTTAAATTTTCTTTAAGGATGTAAAGGTGGAAAGAATGAGGGGATTAATTTTTTAGATTGGGAGAAAAATAATATGTAATTTTGCATAGGGATTAGGACAAGTTATTATAACTAGGAAAAAGCTTAGTCACCATTGTAAGGGATATTGATTGCAAAGGAGGAAATTGTCAAATTATTTTTAAAATTGTTAGAGATTCCATAACCATCATCAGAGCCATGAATGCTTTGTGGCGTTGAATGGAAAGAACTTGACAAACATTATCATTTGGATTAAAAAGGATTCCAATTTTCTTTCACAATCCTATTATTTCAATGTCAAAAGACCATGGAAAATTTCAGGGGCTAATGTTCGCCCAGTGGGCTAATTTTCCATGATTTTTCCACAAAAAAGATTCGCCAATTTCAAATTTTATAAAAGACGATTCGCCCAAATTTTAGAATATAAAATTATTTTACCTTAAAAATCGCCAACATTATAGAGAGACTATATATAAAATAATTATAAATTTGATTAATTTTACAAATATATCAATAAACATTTATAATTTGCATATTAGGGATTAGTGAGATTCGCCAATGTTTTAAACTTCAAGAAAATTTTCCATCCTTAAAATTTTCCTTGCAAAAGACACCTCAATTGTGTCGTAGACAAGCAGGCTAACATAGCTTCAAACCTTGAGATTGAAATACTATCAAAAAATGGGGGTAGAATTACATGTTATATCCCATAGCTCTAAGTTTAAATTGATGGGTTCACATCACATTTATTTTCTCACGAATGAGAAGATAGTTCATCATTCCATTTGCATTAATTTGAGAGATTCAAGGATCCTTTGTAGTCCCTTAAGAATGTGTTCATTAATTCTCTTGGACCTCCCATCAACCTTCTCTATGCAAGATTAGGGCTCAACTACATCTGCAAAGATTTGGCATAAGGGGAATTTTCTAGTTTTTGGGGAAACAACACCAACTTATACAATGTATGTCTCCATTTGATGATTCTTCACTCTCCATTCCCTTTCATAAACCTAGAATTTGTTCTTTTGGGTTAGGCATGCCCCTTGACTGGTTTGATAATGTTTAAGTGGAGGAGTCTTGGCATATTAGACTAGCTCCTTCCCTTCTCTCAGACACTTATTTTCATTTGTGGGATCTCTTTATGTTTTAGCCTTTTTAGTTTTTCCATCCTTTATTATGTATCTTCTTGATCCTAGAATCACTAGGCAACAATTGGGGAAGGCTACCTCAAAAATATTGTGGGAAAATGCATAGAACGAGACACCCATTCATCTTGAGGATTCTTTAGTTTATTGTAACTGTTAGGATTCTAAGAAGCTCTCCTAGGTTGTAGCTCGGAGATGCCTGGTAACATATAAATTCAATTGTTGTTGCAGGTTTAATGGAAGGAATGATGGTTTGTTCAAGCCAGATAACCACTTCTACTTTGTTTCACTCCAGACATGCGTGAACACCCTCAGACTACAAGGCTTTAGACCACCAAATGCTCACAGTTTAGATATTAGGTGAATATGGAGAATACTAACCACACCAGCAGATGCACAAGACCATGTGATGGCCGGTTGCAACTAGTAAAGAAACCTGTAAATCTATTCTACTAATGCACAGATAGGATGACAGCTCTCTTGCATCAGATAGAAAGAAACTTGAGTAACTTATTCAGTGATACATTCAACAATCTAACACAGAGATAAGATGATAGTTATCTAGTGCTAAACTTCAAAAGATCCAGAACACAGCCTATCAGGCACAGGCCTAGAACAGAGGGAAAATGGAAAGTGAGTAGTTAACATCAAAAGAAGCTTGTATTAGCTGAAAATGAAGATGATACACTGCGAGTGACAAAATATATACAGTCTCTAGAAGTTGAACCTTACATCAAATGCCAGCCACCAACCCTGATTACCCCTTGTTTTTAGGTATTTATAGATTTTATATTACAAGGGAACTTGGCCATTTAGGTATGGAGGGGTCATAATTGACCACCAATTGCGTTTAACTGCTTGATGGAGTCTCTAACTGTGTTTTCTTGCTTCAGTGGATGAATCCGATCCTTTCAGGTGCTGTGCTGTCCTCTTAGGCAGTTGGAGTGTTCGTACCAGTGGAGTTTCATAACTGATAAATGCAGTTACAAGGTCGTCCTCTGTCCTTTTCTCCCTTGGTCATTCCTTCTGTTAAATATGGTTGTTGGGGAGCGACTGTGACTGGTACTGGAAAACTGGTCATCTTCCTCTTCAGGCAATAACATGGTTGGAGGACGTGGATTGCATGGGCAATGGACAGTCGGGATGAGAAGGAAATATGATCATCGGATCGAGGAGACGAATGGTGGAGATGGCTCGGCGGAGGCTATTGGCTGTGGTGAGAGTGGGGCGAATCGGGGTCGTTAGATCTCCGGTGGTCAGATCGAAAGGTCATCGGGCAACAGAGCTGTGCGGGAGTTAATCAGGCAGGAGCGGTTTGGTCAGGCAGAAATGGTATTGATTGCACTGCTTTTGGATGTTAAGCTATAAAAGGATGGGGTTGCACGATGCCACTCAGTAATCGACACATAGCGGCGGATGAGAGAGAAAAACTGCTCTCATCGCGCACTAATGTTCGAAAAAATTGTGGGTGCGATGAAAGCGAATGCCATTGGATCTTTATGGAAATGATTAGACGGTGGAGAAAAGATCATGTGGGTTACTTTATCGGACGCGATGGGAGCCGTTGGATTCGGCGGGGAAGATCAATGGCAGAGATGAAATGCGGTGAGTTATGATAGTGCGAAGTCATATGGTTGAGGTTTTATGGCAAGTTAGGGCTTTGCGCTTGGGTGCCAAAGCCCAAATGGGTTAATATGTTGGGTTTAGGAGGAAACTAGGGGAAACAGAGATTTAGAAGAATAAGTGGGATGGAAGAGAAAGGAGAAAGTGACCATTGTGGGCTCCTTTTGAGCACAACCAAGCAGACCAAGCTTGTCTCTGACCTTAGAGAACCGGTGTTGTATAACAAAGCTAACATTGGCTCCTTCTGGGGATGAGATCCTCCCTGTGAGATCTCAAGAACCATAGACCACTGCCTTTCATACAAAAACCAGATCAACAATAATTCCTAGTGTTCCATTGGGCATGGAGTCTAATTAAGCCTACACTAAAAAAATAACATATTTACAGCGTTAAGGCTTAACGCCTGAAGACCTTAAAGAACATAAACTTTCAAAAATCGCCCATTAACTAGGCCATCAAAAACTATTTCTTCTTCCATAATTTGTAGTATGAAAGTGTTGTTCCCCTAGATCTGAGAAATGACAAAAGGTCTAGTTCATAGAGCATCGAACTTCCCATCATTGCCTTTCTTTTCCTTTAGTGCATCCCATTTGAGCACCAAGTCTCCAACTTGAAAACTGTTTATCTTTGCCTTTTTGTCAAAGGCTTCCTTGATCCTCTTTTGATGTGCTGCAGACCTTTCAATTAATTGATCTTTGATTTGATGAACTTCAGCCAGGTCACCAATCTTCTTTGCCATGTCATTTTCCTGATCCTGCTCTTCCTGCAAGAACTTGGCCATAGGGAGGGTCAACTGAATTGGGAACACAACCTCAGTGCCATATATCAGCTTGAACGGAGAATTCCCTGTGGACTTCTTGGTGGTCACTCTGTCAGCCCACAATGCATATTTTAGTTTGGAATTCCAGTTCCTTTTGTTGTCTTCCAACAGCTTTTTGGTTATCCTTGTCAGGCTCTTGTTGGAAGATTCCACTAAACCATTGCCTTGAGGGTAATATGAGGTGGAATGACTTATCTTAATGCCCATTGAGTCACACATGTCCACCAATTCTTTTTCCTTGAAGGCTGCCGCATTGTTTGTAACCAATTTGTGTGGACAACCAAACCTGGTGAAAATATTTTCTGTCAAGAATTTCAGGACAACCTGATGATCAACTTTCCTAGTAGGGATTGCCTCTATCCATTTGGTGAAGTAGTTATTGGCTACTAGAATCCATCTGTGTTGGCCACTGGAATGTGGATTAATTTCCCCTATGAAATCCAAACCCCACTGCTAAAAAGGGCCACTAGCATGTATTGGCTTCAAGGGCAAAGATTTCAACTGTTGTTTTCCTTCAAACCTTTTGCACCTGTCGCAAGCTTCTCCAAATGAAAAGACATCAGAAAACAAGGTGGGCCAAGAATACCCAGCCCTGAGGATCTTGTGGGTTGTGGTTTTCCAATAGTGATGTCCTCCACATATGTTGGAATGGAACTGATGCATAACCTCCATGGATTGTTCTTTGTCTAGACATCTCAAAAGGATTCCAACTAGATCCCTCCAATACAACAAGTTTTCATGAATGCAATACTTGGTTGCTCTGAGCTTAATAGTTCTGGCTTGGCTTGAACTTAAGCATGGAGGAACTTCTAGCTTCAGCAAAAATCGGGCTATTGTACAATAACATTCACAAGAAGCTAGATTTTTTGCCAATGACTGGTTCTGCCCTGCTATTGGTTCTTCTGTTTGTTCATCCTCTGAATTTGTGTCTATCCAATTTATTTCCAGCACCCTACAATTTTCTTCGGCCATCAGCTTGGCAAGGCCCTGACCTCTGACCAGCTTGGTGGGCTTCAATTCTATGTTGAATTCAATAAGCTTTGCAATCCATTTAGCCCTTCTTCCATCAACATTTGGCTGCGTTAGGACATCTTTTACTGACGTAGAGGGGACATACACAATTACCTTAGAGTGCAGAATGTATATTCTGAAAGCCTTTAAAGATTTGATAAGAGCACAGGCCTATTTTTCTATGATATCATACCTCAGTTCAACATCCCTTAAGGTTTTACTGGAGAATGCCACTGGATGCTCCGAACCCTCATCATGTTTCTGAAATAAAACTGTTGCAAGGGTGTCACCTGAGGCAAATGAAATGATGTGGAACTCCTTGCTGTAGTCTAGGATGATTAAACTGGGAGCTTCCATAATAGCCATTTTGATGGCTTCAAAAGATCTTCTTGCTGCATCATTCCATTTGATCTCTAATCCCTTTTTCAGCATGGAGGTGATGTGTTTTTCCAGTTCTGCAAAATTAGGAATGAACCTCCTTACAAAATTTATTTTTCCCATAAAGGATTGGATGTCCTTTTTTGATCTTGGTACAACCAAGGTCTGTATTGATTTTACTCTTTCTGGGTCAATTTTGACACCTTCAGTAGAAACAATGTGTCCTAACAGCTTGCCCTCTTCCAAAACAAATTGTGACTTTTTAGGATTCACTGATATCCCAAACTTCCTGCACTTCAGAAACACTTTCTTCAAATGCTGCAAATGATCTCGATGGCTGCTGGAGTATACCATTATATCATCTAGGTAGACAAGGACAAACTTATCCTTCCCTCCTACAAATGCTATATCCATAGCCCTCTGAAAGGTGGCTTCAGCATTCATCAGCCCAAAAAGCATCTTGGAGTACATGAATGTGCCCCAAGGAGTGGTGAATGCAGTCTTTTCTTGATCATCTGGATGTATGACAACCTGGCTATACCCTGAAAATCCATCCAAGAAAGACATGAACTTGGCCCCCGAGACTTTTTGTAGAAAATGCTCCATCTTGGGCAGGGGATAGTTCTCTTTCTTAGAGCATTTGTTCAGGTTTCCTGAAATCAACGCACAACCTGATTTCTCCACTTTTCTTCCTCACGACTACCAAGTTGGCTACCCACTTTGAATATCTTAGAGGAACTATGATTTTGGCAGCCAACAACTTCTTGATTTCCTTTTCAATCAAAGGGAGGAGCAGAGGATTAATGGGTCTCAGCTTCTGTTTGAAAGTAATGGTGTCTTTCTCCAATGGGATCTTATGCTAGATGATATTTTTGTCATAAGTTTTAAGGTCACTATATTCCCAGGCAAAGACATCAGAAAATTGCTTCATTAAGGTACAGTACTCAGAACTTTGGGTAGCAGAAAAATGGGTGGACAGATTTATATACTTTGGATGATCTAGACTCCCTATGTTATCCCTATGGACTGAAGACTGATCTTCTTTTGGGAAATCTTATGAGGCACATCATTATGGTCAAACAACTTCTCTAGAGGCACTAGCCCTTTAGGTATATGATTGCTAGGCAGTTGAACAATACTGTCTCAGCCAATTCTATCTTTTAGCTGGGGTTGGGGGCTTTCCTCCAAGGTTTCATTCTCTTGATCAATTTTCATTTTAGAGAATTCATTAATGACTTGCAGAAACCTATTTACTTCATCATCATCCTCAAAGACCTTCTAGCGTTGGACATTATCAAGCAAGGATGGTCTATATTTTATTTGGACTTCATAAACCAACTTAGGGGGCATGGGAGGGATGAACATGCTAGCAGACACGGCAAGGGAATCAGCAAGATGATTTTTTACTCTAGGAATATATGAGATACAAAAACTATCAAAAGAATATTTGAGTCTCCATACCTCATCTCTGTATGCTTTCAGCCTCGGGTGCCTTGCTTGGAATTTTTGTTCACTTGTTGAATGATGAGATCAGCATCTCCAAACACCTTTATGTCTCTGATTCCCATGTCTTTGGCAGCATTTAAGCCCAATATCAGAGCCTCATACTCTGCTATATTGTTGGTGACCTGGAAAGTCAGCTTAAAAGACAGATGTGTGCTTTCTTGTTTTGGAGACACCAGCACCACTCCTGCTCCTGCAGTTTCCTTTGAATAGGCTCCATCAAAGAACATCTCCCAAGCCTATGTCCCTTCCTTTTCCATGGCCTGGCCTACTGGTTTCTTGAGCTGCACCGAGGCCCTCTGGGATTCTTCAATTTGGAGAATACATGCTCCAAAATCAGTGTCCACAGCATAAATGGGATGATTAATGGGGTTCTTCTCATCACTGATGATATAGGCTAGCTAGGCTTCCCTATAGAGTCTTTTGCTTTCTCCTCCAAAGACTAGTACAGTGGCATAAGATAAGTCATTTTGTAATGTCCCACCCAATCTCTTAATCCACCCTATGGAAAGCAGCATACCAAACTTAGGGGGGACATCTTCTACCACAATATCCATCATCATGCTTTTCATGGGCAGTTGAGTTAGGGTGATAGCTAAGTCCTTGACTAACCCCAAACATTTCACCTTCCTTGAATCAAAGGAAAAAAAATCATGATATGGTCTGGTGATATCAAGTCCTAACTCTTCCATGACAGCTTTGGGCATCAGATTATGGCTGGCACCTGTGTCTAGCAGACAGTTGTGGAGGGTTTTGTCATGAATGGTCAAGGATACATAAAATGATGGAGAATTATCATCATCAGACTCGGTCAATGGGATAAGCACAACTGTAGGTTCACATAGTCAGTGGAGGCTTGTGTGGCCTTCAACCCAAGGGCATCAAGGATAGGCTTTCTAAAGACCTCACTCTTTGCTAGTTCTATCAGAGGTACATATATTTTCAACTTCTGGATTTCTGATTCAAAACTGAAAGGGGAAGGGGACTTGTCAGGGTCTCTTACCTCTTGAGTTGGTGCTTTGAGAATGACTGGATCAGCTGCTGGCCTCTTCTGTTTGCTGATCTATTGCTTTGTAAGGTCAACAGCTCTTTGGGCAAGGTTCTCTTTGACATTACTTGTTCTTGACCTCAGATTATATCTTTGCTGGTCTTCTGTTTGTAGAACAACTTCTTTGTCCCACTTTTGACTGGTCTGGTCCTTGAGTAATGACTCCTCATAGGCAGCTAATATCAAAAAGGCAGCACTGCCCTTGTCTTCCATGCAATGAATCTCATCCTCTTCATCAAGCTATTCCTCCTCCATGACTACTTTCTGGAAAGGCGTTTTAACCCTTTGTTCTTCACTGGCCTCTTTGCCCCTCCGAATGGTCTGCAATTGTTTATTTGCTCTTCTGAATGGATTGGGATTTTTAGGAGCAAATGTATTAGGAAGCCTTGCTTTCCCAGAACTCTGTTCAACCTTCAGTTTGGATATTTTAGCAGCCAATGACTCTATCATTTTAGTCATTTTATCCAATTTGGGTTCTGAAGGTGAAGCAGAGGAAGAAGAAGCCTCACCTCTCTGCCTCCTTCTATCAACATGACCTTTGAGTTTTTCTACAGCCATGATATTGGATTCCACCTCTAAGGCTGCATCTTGCATTTCAGCTAGAGTGGCACATCTTCTTTCTCTTAATAGCAGGCAGAAATCAGAATCAAAAGCATTGGCATAGGTGAGTTTAGCAGAGGTGGGGGTAGGCTTCACTTCAGCTAGTATCTTGCTATACATACGATTAAATATTTTATTGAAATTAGACAATGACTCCCCATTTTCCCTCTTGAGGTTGCCAAACTCAGTATGGTAATATAACAGGTCTTTCTTATCTCCCCAATGCTTTAGAAACACATCATCTAATGCTTCAATGTTTGTTATAGACCTAGGGGCCAGTTCTCTAAACCACTTTCTTGCCTCTCCATCAAGGCTTTGTACAAAAACTCTCATCCACACATCATCTTCACTGATATCTAGGTTATCAGCATAGCTATAAAAAGACTCAAGGTGTTCTTCAGTTGTTACTCCCTCTGTACCAGTGAACTTAGGCATGTATTTCTGATATTCTCCTATAGGCATGACAGTTAAAGGAACAGGCAAGACTAGGGGTCCATACCTAGTAGCTATGATTCTTTCCATTTTGTTGGGTGCTTGTTGGCCTGCCATGACTAGGGTAGATGGAAGAGTACTAGTCGTTTGGAAGGTAGGGAGCTGAGAAATGAATGACAGGGCTAAAGGAAATTGTTGGACTATAGGGGAGGTTTTCTTTGGTCTGAGATCCAAAGGGGAACTTATTGAACAAGGAGCTTTATGAATCTCTGAAAAGATTTTTTCACTGATAATGCTAGGCTCTATATTTTCAACGTGTGTATGCTCACCTACAAGCCTTTCTTGCAGAGATACATAAGATTGTTTAGGCTTACCTGATCCTGATGCTCCTTTTCTTGAAATCTTGATTTGCTTGACAATCTTCTCAGGGTCAAGCACTGGGTCAGATGGTGATTTCTTAGGATTTCTCTGAGTATGCCTCACAAACTGACCCAGAACTATAATGTGGAGTCGCCAAAAGGTTCGTCCTCTAGTAGAGTCGCCAGATAGATGATTACAACCAATAATGTGTCCAGACTTTGTCTATCATCAAAGATGGATCCGTGTCGTTCTCCCAGGGAAGTTGAGCTTCAATCTCCTCTCCCCGGCAATGGCGCCAATTATGTTAGGATTCCAAGAAACTCTCCTAGGTTGTAGCTCAGAGATGCCTGGTAACATATAAATTCAACTATTGTTGCAGGAGTAATGGAAGGAATGATGGTTTGTTCAAGCCAGATAACCACTTCTACTTTGTTTCACACCAGACATGCATTAACACCCTCAGACTACAAGGCTTTATACCACCAAATGCTCACAGTTTAGATATTAGGTGAATATGGAGATTACTAACGACACCAGTAGATGCACAAGACCATGTGATGTCCGGCTGCAACTAGTAAAGCAACTTGTAAATCTATTCTACTAATGCACAAACAGGATGACAACTTTGTTGCATCAGATAGAAAGAAACCTGAGTAACTTATTCAGTGATACATTCAACAATCTAACACAGAGATAAGATGACAGTTATCTAGTGCTAAACCTCAAAAGATCCAGAACACAGCCTATTAGGCACAGACCTAAAATAGAGGGAAAATGGAAAGTGAGCAGTTAACAGCAAAAGAAGCTTGTATTAGCTGAAAATGAAGACAAGACACTGCGAGTGACAAAATATCTACAGTGTCCAGAAGTTGAACCTTACATCAAATGCCAACCACCAACCCTGATTACCCCTTGTTTATGGGTATTTATAGATTTTATATTACAAGGGCACTTGGCCATTTAGGAATGGAGGGGTCATAGTTGACCACCAACTGCGTTTAACTACTTGATGGAGTCTCTGACTGTGTTTGCTTGCTTTAGTGGATGAATCTGATCCTTTCAAGTGTTGTGCTGTCCTCTTAAGCAGTTGGAGTGTTCGTACCCGTGGAGTTTCATAACTAATAAATGCAGTTACAGGGTCGTGCTCTGTCCTTTTCTCCCTTAGCCATTCCTTTTGTTAAATATGGTTGTTGGGGAGCGACTGTCACTGGTACTGGGAAACTGGTCATCTTCCTCTTCGGGCAACAACATGGTTGGAGGACATGGATTGCATGGGCAACGAACAGTCGAGATGAGAAGAAAAGATGACCGTCGGATCAAGGAAACAGACGGTGGAGATGGCTCGGTGGAGGCTATTGGCTGAGGTAACGGCGGGGCGAATCAGGGCCGTTAGATCTCTGGTGGTCAGATTGAATGGTCATCAGGCGACAGAACTACGCGGGAGTTAAACGGGTGGCAGCGGTTTGTTCAGGCGGAAATGGTATTGATTGCACCGCTTTTGGACGCTAAGCGGTCAAAGGACGGGGTTGCGCGATGCCACTCAGCAATCAACACGAAGCAGCGGATGAGAGAGAAAAACCACTCTCATCGTGTGCTAACGTTCGATCAAATTGTGGGCGCGATGAAAGCGAATGTTGTTGGATCTTTATGGAAATGATCGGATGGTGGAGAAAAGATCATGCGGGTTACTTTATCGGACGCGACGGGAGCCGTTGGATTTAGCGTGGAAGATCAACGGCGGAGATGAAATGTGGTGAGTTATGATAGTGCGAAGTCATATGGTTGAGGTTTTATGGCGGGTTAGGGCTTTGCACTTGGGTGCCAAAGCCAAAAAGGGGTTAATATGTTTGGTTTAGGAGGAAACTAGGGGAAACAAAGATTTAGAAGAATAAGCAGGGTGGAAGAAAAAGGAGAAAGTGACCATTGTGGGATCCTCTTGAGCATAACCAAGCAGACCAAGCTTGTCTCTGACCTTCGAGAACCGGTGTTGTATAGCAGAGCTAACAGTAACACTTACTATTTATTTGTATTCAATTAACTGTTGTGTCTATCTTTAGTTCTGCTCTTTTTGGAATTCATCCTTAGGTTCAGGAACAAATAAATTTTTAATGAAATTTCATGGAAATATATAAGTTTGTAGTCCTTAACCTTGTTCAAGTTCTTTCGTCCTCTAAAGATCTCAAATGGGATTCTCTTTAGAAGCCATAATCAAAAGGGTTCCCTCATTACGGATTGAGGTCATCTGTATTGGATATAAAATCATCCCAAACCTTACCAAAAACCCTAGTTGATGCAGAAGCTTTGTTTGAAAAGGGTTACATATGCAAGAGTCCCTTCTAGATCTCAATCAAAATGGTGTCTGGACACTCTTTGTTTTTTTGGGTGAGATCTACGAATCTCATAAGGGACCTGAAAATTTTGTTGGAGCTTAAATCAGGGTTTCCTCAAGGAGTTAAATTCCTCCTTTATGAAGGTAAGAAATTAGAATATACTCTTCCAATATTTGATTATCATATTTGTAAGGATTCCACTGTGATTTTGACTCTTCGCCTGCAACGATGTGCTTTGGGGAAGCCCTCCTCCTCCCATGCTTTCTCATAGAAAGATGTAGTTCATAATCAGGCTCCCTGGGGTTTTCATCCTCCTTCGACTCACCCTCAACCTCCAGGAAAAGAAGTCCCTTCCCAGGATGTACCTAGTCCATTTATCATGGAAAAATCAAAGGATATTCCCTCTGTTAACATTTCCCATCCATATCTGGAAGATCTCCATGAGCTAATGGCATAGAATGGCTTGATCTACCACTTCAATGGGCTGTGGCCTCAAACAACAAATCTTTACAAATGGATACACTCTAATTGGACTAGATCTTGCAGGGTTCTCTTCTATTCTAAGGGCTTCTTCATAGTTGTGTTTTCCCGCCGGAAAGATTATAAGAGTGCTCTATCTAAGGGCCCATGGTTCTGGGGAAAAGAATCACACATTTTCCTTAGAAGATGGTGTGAAATGCATCTTCAAAAGAAACAATAATTTTTAAAGTATTAAAAAAATTATAGAAAATAATATTACTCTTTGTAAAATAATAATTTTTTATAAAATTTTAAAATCCAATTTTTTTTTTTGTATAAATTTTCTAAATTATTATTTTATTTAAATAAAATTTCTAAAATAATAATTAATTAAAATCACAATATTAATAGCAATTAAATTTTTAAATGATAGTAATATTTATAATTTTATTTTTAAATCTAACTTTTTCTATTTAGTGATAACATAGGCATTTGAATGGGATCTGCTTCTAATCAAGAATTTATCAGTGCTTCCATTCCCCTAGGGTTAGATTTACTTCTATTGGCAATAATTTTTCCAGATCCACTTCCACATAAATTTTTGCACAAGAAAATTGAGAGCCCTTAATTTGGTTTTGATTTGCCTATATATTTCTTGACTCCATTCTTGATTTCTCGAAGGAAGTCATCACTCCATCAGGATAAGGGAAGTCGAGGTAATTTAACCGAGACTGGAATTGTGATCGAGATATGTTCGTCAAGGTTAAAATCAAGCATCCATTTATTATATAAATGTCATGAGACCCAAAAAATTATGGCCCATTTCTGAATACTACATCTCTATATTCTTTGTGTTCAAATAGAAAAGAAAAATTCCATTCCCTACACTGTATAGGGCAATGTTACCCTTCATCATATGCCTCCATTGCTTATCGATCCATGCTTCCATGGATTTCAGATAGGGCTACATACCTATAAACTTGTCGATTAATGCTTTTTTTGAACAAGCGATACCATTCCTTTGGGCTTCTAGCGGTAACACTATGTCCTTAACCTCATTGTTTCTGTTTACAAACTTTGATTGTTGCGTAGAGGTTCGAGGGCACTTCGATAGGGAGGAGACCAATGCATGGAAGGTTGTAGCCTCATACACATATGAGGGGGAAGAATGTGGGGATTGGGGGGGAGGATGGGGTATAACCCCCTCCAAAGATGTCACTGAGGTAAAGCTATGGTTTCTATAGACAAGTCAGAAACCGCAAAGCCGCAAATAAAACTTCACATACTGCTCTAGTTGGTATATTTTACTAAGCTACTACAGATATTTGAGGTAAAGAGAGGCAAAGTGAAAATCCATAGATGGTATACAAATTTTTCCACCTTTCTCTTTTCAATGTTATGTAAAATTGAAAAACAATGCATATGTTACACTTAGGAAGAAAAAGGAGAAACGATTGAACTCCATATCATTGCAATGTATATATGTCTAATAGATTTTAATAATTTATCATAGTTTTCAAATTATATGAATACTTTTAAATATTTGTTGTTATATCTTCCAATTATTTCTATAGATTTTAGTAAGTTATTCATTGTATTTCTTAATAATTTCAATAGATTTGTCATCAAATTGGTTTCATTTTTTGAATAATTTGTTTAATGTTTTGGATGTGGTTATATATTTCATATTTATTTTTGAAATAATGTTTTATTATGTAAAGACACAAATTTTTTTCATATAAAGTTCTCATTTTGCTTCTAACATTTAAAATAAAGATTGCATCCCTTTGATATGGTTTTGTTACAATGCAAATATAGATTATCTTGGTATTTCTATGGTTGTGTTTTTATTGACTTCCATTCTTATCAATTGAATTCTCTTTATTCTTCTTTCTTACATCCTTATGTTTCAATTATGTTAATATATATATATATATATATATTTAATTTATGTTTATATATATATATATATATATATATATATATATATATTTATTTATGTTTTTTTGTTTCTATATATATAAACTAATAAACTAATTGTTTTCCTCATTGACATACAAATATTGACAATAATCTCAACAATTCGTTCTATTGCTGAAGCTATAAGTTCTTTTTACGTAGATTCAAAATAAGATTGATGTTCTATTGGTGAAGCTATAAGTATTTTTTACGTACATTCAAAATAAGATTGATATAGAACTTGGGTATCATGCTTATTTTTATGACGACCACCTATGGGTTCTATCTAAAATAAATTCATATGTCAAATATTTATTTCATGTGCATCAAAGAGAAGTGGGAAGAAAGCTAACAATACTTATAGTTATTTAAATTTTGAATAAAAATTCCACTCACTAACTTAGTAGCCATCTTTGAGTGAAAACATTAAAATTAAAATAAAGGTTGCTGCCAACCCATATCAACATATTTCCCTTGATTTTCAAAATACGGCAGATGAGAATGGTGATAAGAAATATAATTTTTGTAAAATGTTTTTGGCCCAGGCCTAATTCCAACTCCAGCATCGACCATTTCACTGTGCATTTGTCATTTCGTACGGGTAGGACCCACGGGGGACGCTATTGCAGTTGCCTTGAATTTAATTCCATGCCTGAGCACCCCTCTAGACGGCGCGGGGACGATCACTGATATCAGACGTAACACTCTTGGTTTTGGGTTGCAAAACTTTTCCGACACCAATTACGTTAATGGATTTCAACCCAGAGAGGTGGGACCAAACAGCTACGTAATCAAGTTAGGAGAATCTGCAATCGGGATAAGGGTTGCCCATTTTAACCGTTAAATGTTATTTACATGGCCAGATAAGTATTGATACATGCTGTTACTTGGAAACTCTATTGGCCGAAACTTCTAAGATAAATGTAGCCTTTTAAGTCATTTAAACCTTGACATGAAGAATTATCCCCTAGTATGCACACTTTGAATTGGAGGTTGATAACATAAATATGGGTTGCATATAGTAATAAAATTGCAATAGGGAAATACAATAGTGATATTGTGAGCATTTTTGCATTCATAAATTGACCCCTGAAAATGCAATCGCCATTTTATGACTGTATTGAATTTTAAATATAGATAGGGAGGCATGTTTTTATAATTGTATGCATGCATTTGAGATACGAATGAAAAGGCATGCTTTTATAATCTTAAAGCATTCATTTAATGATTGTGAAATTGAGGATGAATAAGATTCCTTTTTATGCATGAGGAATGTCACATATTACCATGGTTTTGCATTGGATTAAATGCATTAAAAGTATGGTCTTGCATATAATAGTTAAGGTATTGTAAGTGTTAAATAGTTATGGTTATGCATGTTAAAGTAAAATATTAGTCATGGAGATGGCTTCTACTTTTATTTATGCATGTGCAAGAAAGTGTTTTCTTGAAAAGAAGTATAATGCGTAGAAGAAGGATAACTGATAGAAATTGAATGTTGGATATAGGGGGATTTTGATTCTCTCACATTATATTTGATGAGAAAATTTCTAATTTTATGAGTTTTGATAATATTTATATTAGAGTTTATTGACGATAGTGATTGCAGGAAAGAATCATGTTTTCGCAAATAATGGAGTGCTAGTTTTTTTAACTAATCTCTTTTGCAACAACTGAAAGATGGATTAAAACTAATACTAAATGGAGGTGATGAGGTCATTATGCATAATTGTTGTTACATGCAGAATGAATGATCGTCAAACGCAGTTACCAAGGGTAACTTATTGCAGGAAAAAACCATGCGATGATGATATTGTGCTTGAAGAAGTGCGGGATAAAGTGTTTGAAAACATGACATTATGTTTAAGGTAATGGCCTCTAGTTCATTATGCTTGAATTAAATATTATGTTTTCTTTTGTAAAATTTCAACAATGGACAATGGAAGGACTCCCTTACTACCATTGAGTGAGTGGTGAACTCCCTCATGAAAATGTTTATTAAAATATTTTTTTACTAGTTTTTCCCTTTGGGGTTTCGAGGGTATATCAGTGTACATTTATGTTCTTGCCTATTTTGTTATCTTCACGATTTTACTACTTGCATGGTGTTGGAAATTACATCATTCATTTTTTATTAAAAAAATTGGTTAAATGAGCAATGTTAATGATGCAAAATTACAACAAAAAGAATTATGTTAACAAGTTGCATTAATGGTTATCCTTTATGAAATTTGCTATTTCCTTTCTAGGGTTACTTCACTTAATAAAAACAATTGTATCATTTGATCATCAGTTAAGGATTATGGGATAAGTCATTTGGGAATATTACATGTCAGTAAAATTGGTAATTTATAATCCTATGTATTTTGTATGAGGTATACTGAGGGATGTTACAACTCCATAGTAGAAATTTTGATATGTCGACATTTCAAATCCAATAAAAAGGCTCATCATAAGGGTAGAGTATTCAAGGAGAAGAAGAAAGGAAGAACAAGGATTAAATATAAGATAATGAGAGGAACATAAAGGAAATGTTGTGTAGAAATTTGATAGAAATTGCAACTGCTCAAGATTTCAAACTAAAAACAAGAGACACAATTCTACTCTACTAATCTGTGAAATAGAAATCACAATTTAGAACAACATGCATAGAAATGCAACAAGAAAAACCACAAATACACCTTGATTTCTAAGGGAGACCAACTAGGAAAACCCCTTAAGCCTCTTTACATTAAGTAGTTGAATATAGAAACTATTACAATTGCATGGTCCAACACTAAGCACCACCTACAAAGGTAAAAATGTTCTCCCTACTAAATGAGAAAATGTAGTCAACACTTAGCTAATTATCTTCTCCTTAAGCCTCATATTTCCTTTCATGAATCTAAGAAAATTCAAGCTCCTAAACAATAGGGAAGTCCCTATTTCTTTGTGTAATTCCCAAGGAATGGATCAACTTCCTGCATGCAAAATTTTGTACACTCGACTAATATACAAATAATTTTATATAAGCTTTAATGCCTCCACTCCAGATAAATAATTCAAATTCTATGGATGCATGAGATATTTTGGGTTGATTGATCAATTAACTAATATATCTCTAAGTTAGACTATTATCACACTGCTTA
Organism: Pinus tabuliformis; assembly: GCA_031772625.1. NCBI lineage: Eukaryota > Viridiplantae > Streptophyta > Pinopsida > Pinales > Pinaceae > Pinus > Pinus tabuliformis. The sequence goes on along the minus strand of CM062805.1, from coordinate 168,517,492 downwards.
ACTAACCTTCAAATGACTCTATTAATTGTTAGAGGTTAGTTAACTGAGTACAACTGAAAATAAATGAACTAGATTGCCAAAGTTTAGCAATCAACACATGCATGATTGAACTCCAAGCCCACTAAGTCAAATTTACTGAGTTAACTAAGTGATAAGATCCATGTCACACTAGTTAACTACCTCCAAGCTAACTTGCTGATGTGGAAATTCAATTTACTCAATTTTACTAAGGCTAAAGTCAAATTAAGCCTTTCTTGCTACACTTTCTAACACTCCCTCTTAGCAAGAAAGGGATTTTGCACCACCCCTATCCAACATCTGTGGAATGTACTATAGCAACACATCTCACTATTGTTGCTGCTACTACAACAATTGCAACTAAGAAGTATCCAAAATAAAACACTGAATCAACTGTGTCTCTACAACTGTTTATTGGGAAAACTACACTAATGCTGATTTTGCAGTGTGCCTCCTGCACTGCTATCAATAATGCTCTATGCTCCTCAACATCTGACTGCACCAACTCACTTTGATCCTTCTACTACTGAATACTGTGGGCCCTTGTAGCAAGGTAATGATCTATGAGGAGGACATCTCAATGGACCCTTCCCAAATATCTGCAACTTTGGGACTAAAGTTCTACATCGCCCCACCTCACTCCAGGACGTATAGCTACAATTGCTCCCTCTTCCCACTTGGCTCAAACTCCCCTTCTACTGGAGGTTTCTCTCTAATCCTCATCATCATCATCTTGGTTGTCAACCCAACTACCAACTGGCTGAGGCTCCATCTTGAGGGCTTTGTCCTTCTCCCTTGCAACAATCACATCTCTAATCTCTTCCTAGCTCCTCAAGGTTGCATATGCATCTTCCTCTAATGTGTAGAGGCTCTCGATCCTGACACCAATCTGCTTGACTTGAACTGAAGAAAAATGCTTGAGGTAGGCCTTCCCATTGTTGAACACTACATCATACCTTTTGTCTTTAATCCACAATTTTTTCATCAAACCAAGTTTTCTGACATCACTGCTATTTTATAATAGCTCAGTGAGGGTCTTACACATAGTAAAGGGAGTCTCTTTGCCATGTAATTTCAAGACTATGTGGTCACCCACTCCCTCCAAGATGATCCTCTTGGCTCTAGCAACATCCTTCTTCCATTGGGCTAATTGTTGTGCATTAGATTGCTAGGGTTTCACAATTTTAGTTTTAACATATTCTAACACAACATTATCATCAAGAACTACTTCCATTTGATCCTTCCAGGTTATGAAATTTGAGCTACCCTCCAGAGCATACGTCGTTCTTAGTCGGTTGAAAGACATTCTCCGAATTTGAAGAAAAAATGCTACACTGAACCTGCAAATTTGAAATTCCTGAGGGAAAATTTTGAAATGTTATTTCTAATGTGATTTTAGGGCTCTGGTACCATGTAGAAATTTCATACAAATTGAAACTTCTCAAGGTTTCGAAGTAAAAACAAGAGACACAATTCTACTCTACTAATCTGCGGAATAGAAATCACAATTTAGAACAACATGCATAGACATGCAACAAGAAAAATCACAAGTACATAATGATTTCTAGGGTAACCCAACTAGGAAAAACCCCTCAAGCCTCTTTGCATTAATCAGTTGAATAGAGAAACTATTACAATTGCATGCTCTAGCTCTGAGCACCACCGACAAAGGTAAATTTGTTCTCCCTACGGAATGAAAACCTCTGGCCAACACTTAGCCAATTATCTGCTCCTCCAGCCTCCTATTTCCTTGCGCAAATATTAGAAAATTCGATCTCCTAAACAGTAGGGATGTCTCTATTTCTTGTGCAGTTCCCAAGGAATTGCTCAACTTCTTGCATGAAAAATTTTGTATACTCCACTAGTATACAAATAATTTGACATTAGCCTTAATTCCTCCACTCCAGCTAAGGAATTTAAATTCCATGCATGCATGAGCTATTTTGGGTTGATTCATTAGTTAACTGACAGATCTCTAAGCTAGACTGTTATCTCACCACTCAACTGACCTTCAATTAACTCTATTAATTGTTAGAGGTCAGTTAATTGAGTACAACTAAAAATAATTGAACTAGATTGCTAAAGTTTAGCAATCAACACATCCATGACTGAACTCTAAGCCCACTAACTCGAATTTACTAAGTTAACTTAGTGACAAGAACCATGTCACACTAGTTAACTTCTTCCAAGTTGTCTTGATGATGTGGAAATTCAATTTACTCAATTTGACTAAGGCTGAAGTCAAATTGAGCCTTTCTTGCTACACTTTCTAACAGGTTGGCCCAAAGAACGCAAAAAACAAAAAAAATATTGGGGGATATTCCACTGTCATGCATGAGCCCACAAGTCTAAGGATTGAGACCTGAAAAAGGTTAGAAAACGAAGAACCCCAGTTTCATTTTCATCAAAACCTATAGCCAAGGTTATCTGAGATGTTATGAAGGCACTCAAAGATTCCAGTCTTGGTGATGCGACAAAAATAAAATTATCCCCCAATGTTGATATCACTCCAAGAATATATGGCCATCCTAAGATACACAAAACCAAGGTTCCGCTCTGATCTATAGTTAATACCATTGGCTCCCCTACGTATGAACGTGTTGGATTTATTACTAAGTTTTTGGGTCCCATAATTGATAACACTAATTCCTTTGTTAAAAGAACATCTTAGGTTTTCTCCCACACTAACCTTTTATTATCCTCATTTGAGCTCTTAATGGTGGTGAAAATAGAATATAAAGAGCACACTAGTTTCCTTTGTGAATTGGATCACTCACATTTCCTAAACATGAGAATTACCTATGTGCAACACATCCATTAAAAGCATGTCACATAAATAACATAAACTTCATATGGTAGGATCTAGGACATATTTTTTTAATGTCTTTTAATTTTCTTTTCCTTAATTTAAAATTATAAGATTAACCTATACATTAAAGTTATATTTTTTTTAAATATTTTTTTTTTCTAAATTAATATAGAAAATTCATGAAACATGGAAAGTATATTAGAAAATCTTCACCTATAAATTACTTAAGATTAATTTCGATAAGATATAAGGGAGATAAAGTGAAGAAAAATAATGGAAATATTGTTGCCATGATTTATTTTTTAAATCGTGTTGTAATATTGTGCCATATAAGGGAGATAAAGTGAAGAAAAATAATGGAAATATTGTTGCCATGATTTATTTTTTAAATCGTGTTGTAATATTGTGCCATATTAGTGGCAATTACTTGCAAATAGTTGATGTAACATTATGTTCAAACAATAGCTGTTGCGTGTAACATTATGTTCAAATAATAGCTATTTCTTAGGCATGAGACTATTTTCATTGGGATACAAGTGTGCAATCGCATTAATCATTGTTAAAACCCATGTGGCAACATTGGTTGGGGCTCAACCCATCACCTTCTTATGTTTAGTAATTACATTGTCAACTTGGGAGATATCCATAACTTATATGGTGTAGTTGAATATGTTGTATTTTTTATTTTATATTTTCAATATTAAATTTTTCCATGGTTAAAAAAAAATGCAATATTAAGATATTTTGTTGTTTATGTTTTTATTTATTTGATATTATTACACTAAATTTAGAACTAATAAAAAAAATACAGAACTAATAAAAAAAATATAAAATAAACTTTTATAATGGTTAGATAATAGATATTTTATTTAAATTATATATATATATATTTAAATTTGAAATTTGAAAATTATCATGAAAGTTTATTTAATTTGATTTTACGAAAGTTTGTTTTTTTTAATTAAAAATTTTTCTTAGAGTTTTATTATAAATGTAAAAGATTTTTTATGTGTGGTTCATGGACACTGAGATCAATCGCTGCTATGTCCACAAGAAATTATCTAAGAAAATCTATTTGAAGAGATCACTTCTCGTCGACTTATTAGCAAAGCCTAACTCCAAGAGCATCAAGAAGAATTGCCCCCTTAACCTCCCATTAACATAAAAGAATTATTAAAATTGTCAATATCAATTATTACAATCATATATTCTAGATATGCTAAAACAAATTATCAAATTTTTGAGAACCAGCCAGTGTGGTTCATATTCAGGATAAGATGAGGAACTAGATCCGGGCAATGAAATAAATAGATGTAGGGAGCTGCTAACTAGCCGTTAGCTAATACCAACTAGTTTGACTAAGGGCAGACAAAAGATTCGAATAAAAAAGAGTTAAGGTAAATAAATAATTTATAATTTTATTATTTTGATAAAATTATTATAAGAAGTTATAATAATTAATTTATTTAACCCTTTATAACCCTAATAAGTCTTAATTTATATAATATTCAAATCTTATTTCAATCCCCAAATCTTAACTAATAAAATTAAATTAAGAGAGTCAATTAAAAATAATATAAGGAGGACTAATAATATTATAAAAATATATAAATAATATTAAAAATAAATATTAATATTTTTTAAGGGAATATCGAAAAAAATAAATAATAATAATATTTTTTTGAGATATTCGTTGTTACTGGCTAACGACTAGTTAGCAACTCTCTACATCTATTTATTTCATTGCCCGGATCTGGTTCCTCATCTTATCCTGAAGATGAACCACACTAGCTGGTTCGAAACGCGTCAATAAGAATATATCTTATGTGATTTTTTCCGAAAGATACTGTTAATAAAATTATCAAATTGTTAAATCCATTTATATTTAAAAAAAAGAAATTTAAACAATAAAAAATTGCAATTTTATCAACAATTTTGGCATTAAAATCTAAATATAAATTATTTAAAATTATCCATTAAATTTAAAATTAAATTTTTTTACTAAAAAACTATTTAAAATATATTAAGCCTTTATAACTTTAATATTCTTTTGTTATTCAAGTTGTCTATCTCCCGACTCGTCACCGGGGGATGCCTGGCCACACCATCCCTTAACTGACTAGATTTTTTAACATGTCTCCTCCCCCTATCACAAAGCACAACCACCCCAACCAAGTTTGATCCTAGGCCACCTTGCAGATGAGGCCCATCCTCAATCAATTATGCTAGTGAAACTTGACTTATAACTTTAATCTTTATCTAAAAAAAATATTTATTTAAATATGAAATTATATTATCATTACTTAAAACAATTTTTTTACAAATATTAATGTTACTACCAAAATTATACCAAACTATTATAACTTCCATTTTAATTCTTTAAAAGTTATTAAAAAAAATTAATATAAAAAACGTGTAATTATAATAAATTTTGAATTGATTAGGTTAAACAAAAACTAATAGATAAATAAAGTTAGTCATGTATATATATTAAAAAAGTCTACTAATGAGTACACTTAACTACTAGTAAATCTCTAGCTTTATGACCTACCCTCTTTCTTGTAAATAATGTCATTTCAGGGATTTGAATCTGAGTTGCCTTATTTGTACAATTTCACAAACTTCAAATTAACCAATTAAATTGTCTCCCAATAAAAAAAATTAAATATTTTAATTCATGACATTTCTAAATTTTTGTTTACAAATTTTGGTTATTCAATTTTTTTATACAACTATTGATTATTGTGATATTCATAAACATGACAATGAAATTTCTTCAAAAATTAGTATCATTTCCATTTTTTTTTTAATAAAATCCAAACTTAAAATTTAATAAAAATTAACTCTATCACAAATCAATTAATTTATAATTTATCATTAAAATTAATTAATTATATATATATATATGCTTGAATTTTAAATTTAAATATTTATTTAATACTCCATATCATAACAATCCCCTATTAAACTACACCCTATCAAATCACATTAAAATATTATTTATTTATTCTATCAATATTAATTATATTAATTTAAAATCCTTTTCCACCCATCCTTAATATCCTTAATGATCCTACCCCATCCTTGATGCAAACTTAAGTGTCATCCCTAAACAAAATTCACAATTTAACATTAAAATAACATTTATTTATTTCATGATTACTAACTATGATGAAACTTGTTTGGGATGATTTAAACGTTGTAGTTTTTTTTAAGTGTTGTTGGGATTGTATTGAGAAACATGTTGTGAAATTTTGTTTTATTAATTTTAGGTTGTTGTTGAAATTTTAAAGACTTGCGTGTGCTAATGTTCTTGAAGTTAGTACTTTTTTCCAAAATTTCTGGTTTTCAATTCTATTTGAATCAAATAATCGTGACCACAAATGTTGTGAATATTGCTAATGGCAGATTTAATTTGGAGGGAGGACAACGAAATAAAGATTCTACACTTGGTTAGGATGAACAATGCTTTCCTAGCCCAACCACATTTCTCTAAGACATGGATTCCTTCTCAAAGATTTCTATGCACCTTACTGACGTCTATGAGCATATTTACATACGTGTCATCTACGTATTCTTATCAGAACAAAATTTATGTCCACTCACAGAAATGATTAATGATTTTTGCATTGGAGAGTTTGATAAAACTTATGTGGACTCATTTAGGAGTGGGCTTTGCTCGCGGTGAGATAATTTTCTCAAATCTTTTATTCCTTGGTTGTACCTTTGCGAATTTCTTCATGCGGCCATTGGAAGCTGCGGGAAGTGTTGTTGGCGCGGTTTCGAAACCATTCCCTATGAGCTCTTATACTAGCTCTTGAAAGCACGATCGGTGATTCGTGAATGTCGTAAACCTTGGGAGCCAGGTGAGGCATGGACTTCTTGGCTAGCTTGGATGAGCCTTTGGTCACGCTCAACCATTCTGCCATTTTCAACCTATATGCTTGCACTTTGTCTTCCAATTGCATAAAATTTTCTCGGGGAATCGAATCGTGTTCAACCTTTGTCGGCTCCGAATTAGAATTGGCTCATCACACAGCTACGACGGGATTCAAATTTGAATTGGCTCATAGCATTTTGTGGCGGAGTGTGCGCTCATCCCATTCACTTCATAGTCAGAGGAGTACGTCTGAATGACAATATTGGTTGGTGTATGTCGTTTCAGGAACATCATCGAGAAGAGATGGTGTGTATCTTAAAACGTGGTCGTCTGAGTGTTCGTGTCTCTTTTTGCTTCCATTAGTACACGGCGCAAGTTCAGAGAATGTACTCACATCAAAGCGAAGTGGAAAGGCATGCTAAAGGTTCCCTCACCATGGTTTTTTCAGAACAAATTTGTAGGTGAAATTGCTGGTACCCCCACGACAATGATGTGATTGTCAGGTTTGACACCGGAGCAAAGTTTTCGGGGCATTGGCTTCGACGTTCCTTTTTCACCTTCCAGTGAAATTGCTAGTTTATTTTGTTGTGGATCCCACATCTTTTGCGTCATGGATTGGGTCATAAAGGACACATATGTGCATTGTGATTGTGGAACTAGCCAAGTTTACATTTTCACATTTAATAGGATAACTCTTCTCTTTTTTTAACAAAATGTGCGAAACAAAAGAGAATTTGCACGTATAAATTTTATGTTTAAATATTTTGGTTAGTTGTTCGTATAATTTTATGTTGGAGATTTTTTTTATATATATAGTAATTTTGGTGGGAATTATTCATTTATTAGAAAGGGAAGATTACATCCATGATCAGATCAGAGAGTAAGGTGGTCTTAATTTTCTGAGAGGGAAACTAGATTTGTTGGCCACCTTACTGCATTATAAGCCAACCAAAAGAAAAATAATTTAAGACTGTCTTGTAGAACTATATATGTTTAAGTATCCTTAACTCACCTAGTATCTAAATATCGAAGACATAGTATCACAGTCCACAAATCCTACATTTATACGTAACAAAAATTAAAAAACACATTAAGCATGACATACTACTAATCATCAGAAGAAGAATCCATAGGAGTTGGATACTTCGCCCTCGAGCCAGGTAATTCGATTTGAGGGAGACATAGAATACGCTTTTCTATACAACTGAGGCAGAAATTTTGTTGGTGAAACTGTAATTGAATGCGCTGGAATCCTTTATGAATTTATGGAAGGTTGGATCAGTTGCGAGGGTAGACAGGGCTCTTACCACAATATTTTCCATAAACAAAAATAGATAGGTGGTCTATTTACACTGGGAGGATCAACCTCTGGTATGAGTAGGTTTTGGAATCAACTCCATCCATTCCTCAACATCCATATTTTCTTGAGATGCTTGTTGATCCAGTTCCGCTACCAACCCAAATATGAGCTGGTGAATCTGAGGCTGAGTGCCAGTTTGATAATCCTGAGTCACTTCATGAATAAGACCGGAGGTCAATCTATGACCTCGACCCTGAAAAGGTCGTGGGTGTGGCTGAATGCCTCCACGCCGCCACCTCGCATGATGAATCTGTTGAAATCGTAATTTCAACAGCGGGCTGAGTTGACCCGTGGAGCAGCCGTACCAACGCCCAAACCGCGCAGCAAAACCACAAATCAGCTTGAGATTTCTCGGACCACCTTCCTGCAGAGAGTGGTTTCCGTATTTTTGAGCCCGATGGAATATGGGGCAGACGCGTGGCTCTCCCCATACGTAAGCAAACGTAATTTCTCGGGTGCTATTGTTCAGTTATGTAATGCCTCCCAATATCCATTCCAACCGTCCGATTTAATCCTTCGCTCTCCGCCGTCGATCGCCTGAAGCTGCATATGGGCCTGCATCAAGTTAATGTTGCGTGAAGTAAAAGTCAAGTTTTGGGTTGACCATACCTGTTATTAATAAATTGTCATAGGTGTAGGTAATGGTTTTAAGTTTTATATATGGCGTGCATTTATTTTGTAGGTGATCATATGTATTAAAAAAAACCCACGATAGTATAGACTTTTGTGTGTTATATTTTTTATTACGAGCCATGAAATATATGCTCGTGGGTTTTTGTTCATTGAATCTGCAATGAAACACACAACAGTGTGTAGAAAAAGAACAGGGGCCGTGTGTAATTTTTTATGGAGTTGACCATTGTAAATGGAACGAAGGAGCAGTGAAAAACGCGCTCTGTAATTTTTGTTGCAACAAAGAAACAAAAGGTGTGTGGCTGAAGCGAAAAGGATGTATGTAGTGTGAGAGCTCGGGGCGCAGCAAAATGAAATAGAAGTTTATGCACAACAGTGCGTAGTGTGAAGCAAGGAGGGTATAAAGAAATCAGTGTTGATTTTTTTAAAACCAGAAATGCAGCGTAAGATGAAGCCAAGTCTTTGGTATTGTATTTGAAAACATTTTGTGAGATGTTGTAATGTGCAGAAGCACATAACGTTTTTTTTGGAGCTACATATGTAAAAGTTTGTTTTACAGTAGTATGTGTAAAATATTTTTACAGCAGTATGTGTAAAAATAGTTTTACACAGTAAATGTAAAAAGGGGTTTTACAGCAGTAAACCCAGCAGTGTAAATTCTCAGGAGGAGACAGAGTAAATAGTTTGTTGGATGAATGTTGTTTTTTTGGTGAATCCCTCACAGCAAAGAGGATGAAGTTTGTATCAGTCTTTTGTTTTTAATCAATAGAAATGTGGTATGGCTGTGTAATGGTTTGTTCTGAGATAATTTCTTTTCCCTGTGCAAAGATCCTGGAACAGTGGAAACAAAGCATTGGCTCTGTGATGTTTAATTTGTTTGGTTTTGGTATTTCCCATTGAAAAATACCCAACAGTGGTATCAGAGCTAGTCCAGGCTCTTTGAAGGCTCAAAGACGCTGAAGGAAGGTGTTGCTGCAGCAGTCAAACTTCTCCAGCAGAGTGAAGTCTCAGCCAAAAGCATTAAGGTATTCCTCAAGCTTTCCTTTGTGTTACTGTTGAAGAAATAGTCAGTGATTTAAAAAAAACAGTCAAGTATTTAAAGCCTAGATAAGAATGGCAAGGTCAAAGAAGAAAGCCTCCAAGCCTGCTAAAAATGTGTCTCCCTCCCGTACTAAACTAGAGGGCAATCCATTAGAAAACATTCTATTTGAAGTTCCAAAGTTTGATGGAAACTTTGAAGTATGGGAAATAAAGATGAGGGCTTTCCTAAAGTCTGAGGGGATTGAAGTCTGGGAGTTTGATGATAGAAAGATGGATAAAGAATCCATGGAATATGATGCACAAGCAGCAAAGACTATCTTGAATGGACTGCCTGATTCTGTGAAAAAGAATCTAGGAAAATGTTCATCAGCAAAGGATATATGGGACAGATTGCATGACCTTCATGCAAAGGGAGCATTGACCATGACAATGAGTCAAGAAGAAAATTCTGAACCCATCATAGAAGCTGAGGATGAGAAGCTTGACCTCATCAAGCTTCAGGTAAAAGAAAGGGATGAAGAGCTTACCAAGCTGAAGAAGGAGCTTGACCAATGCAAGAAGAAACATCATGAAGAAGTCATATCCATGACAAATCAGCTGAATGAAGCAAAGAAGCAGGAAGACACCTTGACAAGTCAACTTGAACAAAGGCACAAGAGAGTGAACAAGCTTGTAGAAGAGATTGGACAGTACAAGGTAGAGGTCTCCTCCCTTAAGTCTGAACTACAAGAAGCCAGGAAGCAGGCACAAGAAGCTGAAAAGAAAATGAAGAGCAGTCAAGCAAAAGATGAAGAAATCTCCAAAATGAAGACAGAGATTATCTCCTTCAAAATAGTAGCATCTGAAGCTGCTCGTAGCAAGGAAGAAACTGAGGAACAACTAGCAAAGAAAAGTAATGAATGTGAAAAGTTAGAAGAAGAGATTGTCCTCCTCAGGAAGAAGGTTGAAGGGATGAACAAGATCATGAAGAGCTCTCAAGCTTTGGATGACATGCTCAGCTATCACAGATCTCTATCTGATAAATCAGGACTTGGGTATGTAAGTGAACCCTCAAACAAGCATGAGGATGCTTTAAGCAAAGGAGATGTGAAGAAGCCACAAAGAAGGTGTGATGTTCCTAGTTCCAGCAAAGGCAAGGAGAAAAATGAAGGCAACAATAGAAGAAATCCTGCTCCAAGTGGAAAACCAGCTCCAAGAAGAAATGTAGCTGATGTCAAAGAGGCGAGAGGCGATGGTTATCAACAAAGAATCTCAAGGCAACAAGGCTTCAGAAGTACATCAAGGAAACCTCCATCTCACAGGTACCAAAGTTCATTTTATGGTTATTGTTACTCTTGTTCAAACTTTGGTCATATGGCAAAAGATTGTAGAGCATTTCATGGAGATAGATGTTGTGGTCCCCGACAATCTCCAAGAAATAATTTCACAAGAAGAAGTCATGAATTCTTATTCATGAACAATGTTGAATGTTTCAAGTGTCATAACATTGGGCATATGGCATGAGATTGTAACTTGACATGGGCTCTTACACAAGCTAGACCCATGCAAAAGAAGAAAGTTACACAAGTATGGAGAAGGAAGGAAATACAGTGTGAAAGTCCCTTGAGCTTTGCAACTAATCTAAATTTCTTTTGAGAAGAGTCTGCTGAAAGAAGATAAAGCATACACTAAAGGGGAGCTTGTAAATTTTTTTTGTTGAACTGTCTTAACAGTCACTCTTTGATGAAGACCTTTTCATAAGGGAAAGATATGAAGTTAAATCTGCCATAGAAGCAGAGAAGAAAAGTATGCAAAGCAAGAAGACCCTCACAGCAGTGGGAAGACAGAACATAAAACAGTAGTTTGGAAATTTTTTTTGGAGCACATGGATTAAAATGAATAGCAGTTTTGATTTTTTTTTGTTATGGAGCACATGCATTGAAATGCATAGCAATGGAAGGTAGTTTCCTTCTATGTAATGTGAGAGAACATACTCACAGCAGAGTGAGTACAATACACAGCAGTAAAAAAAATGTAATGTTTTTCTTCATATGCAATGCAGCATGCAAAGAAATGCATAAAGAAAAACAGGGACAACAGATTTTTAATGCACATGGGTGAATGATAATGTGTGGCAGCAGAAAAATGAAAGGAACTGCACAGCAGTGCATTGTGTAAAAAAAATGAATGGAGACTAAGATTGTGTGAAGCAAGGGTGTAAAAAGAAAAGGCAGCAGCCCGTGTTAATTTTTTTTTGTTGTGTGGAGAATGCAGCGCAAAACAGCGTGAGGATGATTTCTCTCTATGTGCAAGTAATGGAGAGTAAAGAGTTAGTGTATGGGCACACAGCAGTATGATGAAACAAAAGGCAGCCACAGTGCAAATTGCAGAGGCAACGCAGCAGCAAATAAAAACCCAGGGATGACAGTCTATGGTTATGGGTATGGACAACAGTGAATATGAAAAATGCAGCAGCAAGAAGTTATGGACAGCAGCATGATGGCAAGAAGGAGAAGCACACAACAATGCAAATAAGAAAATGCAGCAGCATGAAGTTTTTTGTTGAAGAAATGAAAGGTAATGGACAACAGCAGATGTAAAATAAATTTTTTTCTTTACAGCAGTAAATGTAAGTATAGTGAATGTGTTGTTCATTGAATTGAAATGCAACATATGCAACAGCAGTGAATGTAAGAAATGTTTACACACAACAGTGTAAATTTGTAAGGTGGGACAGAGTAATTGTTCCAGAAAAGACAGAGTATTCTGTCTTTGAAGAATGCACAACAATGCAGAGTTTGCAAAGAAATGTAAGTGAAGTGCAGCAACACAACAACAAGTGTAGACACAGCAGTGTGGGGTAGACGCAGCAAAGAAGATGGCACAACAGTGCAGCAGAGAATATGCAGCAGCATAAAAGAACAGTGCAATGATTGTTTGTTTTTGAAACTGCATGTAAAGCAGTGTCTGTTTGTAATCCCTCTGTTAATGAGGAAGGTGCTTTTCAGCACAGTCATTTGGTGAAACCCTCTATTAAAGAGGAAGGTGCTTTTCAGCACAGTGTCATGGTAAATCCTTCTGTCAAGAGGAAGATGCTTTTTAGCATACACATGGTAAATCCCTCTATCAAGAGGATGATGCTTTTCAGCATAGTCACAGGTGAATCCCTCTGTCAAGAGGAAGGTGCTCTTCAGCACATTGTTATGGTGAATCCCTCTGTCATGAGGAAGGTGCTCTTAAGCACAGTTTAAGGTTAATCCCTGTATTAAGAGGAAGACAACTTTGTTTGTTTATGAACTGCATCAGAAGCAGTTGGTGAATCCCTCTATGTGAGGAAGATATCTTTGTAACAGCAGTACTAAGGAATCCCTCTACGAGAGGAAGTGTCTGGGTATGACCGAATGCCCAGCAGTTGAAATTAAAGGGGAGTGTTGAAATCGTAATTTCAACAGCGGGCTGAGTTGACCCGTGGAGCAGCCGTACCAACGCCCAAACCGCGCAGCAAAACCACAAACCAGCTTGAGATTTCTCGGACCGCCTTCCTGCAGAGAGTGGTTTCCGTATTTTTGAACCCGATGGAATATGGGGCAGACGCGTGGCTCTCCCCATACGTAAGCAAACATAATTTCTCGGGTGCTATTGTTCAGTTATGTAATGCCTCCCGATATCCATTCCAGCCGTCCGATTTAATCCTTCGCTCTCCGCCGTCGATCGCCTGAAGCTGCATACGGGCCTGCATCAAGTTAATGTTGCGTGAAGTAAAAGTCAAGTTTTGGGTTGACCATACCTGTTATTAATAAATTGTCATAGGTGTAGGTAATGGTTTTAAGTTTTATATACGGCGTGCATTTATTTTGTAGGTGATCATATGTATTAAAAAAAACCCACGATAGTATAGAGTTTTGTGTGTTATATTTTTTTATATTACGAGCCATGAAATATATGCTCGTGGGTTTTTGTTCATTGAATCTGCAATGAAACACACAGCAGTGTGTAGAAAAAGATAGGGGGTCATGTGTAATTTTTTATGGAGTTGACCATTGTAAATGGAACGAAGGAGCAGTGCTGAAGCGAAAAGCATGTATGTAGTGTGAGAGCTCGAGGCGCAGCAAAATGAAATAGAAGTTTATGCACAGCAGTGCGTAGTGTGAAGCAAGGAGGGTATAAAGAAATCAGTGTTGATTTTTTTAAAACCAGAAATGCAGCGTAAGATGAAGCCAAGTCTTTGGTATTGTATTTGAAAACATTTTGTGAGATGTTGTAATGTGCAGACGCACATAAGGTTTTTTTTGGAGCTACATATGTAAAAGTTTGTTTTACAGTAGTATGTGTAAAATATTTTTACAGCAGTATGTGTAAAAATAGTTTTACACAGTAAATGTAAAAAAGGGGTTTTACAGCAGTAAACCCAGCAGTGTAAATTCTCAGGAGGAGACAGAGTAAATAGTTTGTTGGATGAATGTTGTTTTTTTGGTGAATCCCTCACAGTAAAGAGGATGAAGTTTGTATCAGTCTTTTGTTTTTAATCAATAGAAATGTGGTATGGCTGTGTAATGGTTTGTTCTGAGATAATTTCTTTTAAATAGCTTCCCTGTGCAAAGATCCTGGAACAGTGGAAACAGAGCATTGGCTCTGTGATGTTTAATTTGTTTGGTTTTGGTATTTCCCATTGAAAAATACCCAACAGAATCTAACCTCGAGCCTCTCCGTGGTGCCTCTGCCAAAGGATGGTTGCGCTATACTGTAAATTTGCTGGTCACAAGAATGAATTGGTGCCCTGAAATGGAAACCCACCAACATCGGCTCGATGCAAGTTGCTAGCTTAAGGATTTGGTGCGTGCACCAAGAGTTGAAACCTAAAAGAGTATCACAGCAGAAAACCTAAAAGAGTATCACAGCAGAAATCCACATAGCTATAAGCAACAAGCCAATAAAATAAGCATTTTCTACCTAATATGACATGGGTATAGTGATAAAGGTCGGAATCATCAAGCTGTGGCTCCCTGAGCCTTCGAAGAACAAGACACAAAATCCATTTGTACAATTACTCTCTCATAGGAGCTCTTATCCTATAGACCAATAAGAAGAACAAGAAAAATAGAAACAAAACCCAATTACCCATGCTTAGAGTACAAACTGAGTGCGAGTGCACAAACCCCAAATACATTCCCATCAGAGAAAGTGAAATACCATAATTAACGGAGACAATTCAACCAAATTGAGATTGTCCATTAGAAAAACCAGCGCTTTGCTTCCCAGATTTTTGGAATCTAGTCTTTCTACCCCGAAACATTGTCTCAAGACCCGTTTCCCTCGAATCATCATAGAGAAATCAAGCTAAGGGATAGGAAAGGGAGAGTACACTAATAGAACATACCTGCAGACGTTGGCCACTGGATATCGAGAGAGACCTCCTGGACCCGGTAGGCACCCGGTAGACAGGCATCGGAAGGAACCTTCGAGAGCCCACCTTGAGTAGTACACTTAACCTGTACCCAAACGAATTACTTTGACTCCAGCTCGAACCAAAATCGCGGCATAAAATCACCTGCGCACTGGTTCCTTTACCGGGCTTCCCTATCCGTCAAGGGTGAGAGCGAGAATGGAAGGGATTCAATCTCACCAACAGGGGATGTGAGGTTCATGGCTTTGTGTTTCAGAACTCTATGAACAAATGCCAACCTATTCATGCATGAATGCTCAAATATTTTCCTCCGCATTATCTACTTTAATCTACAGTAAAATTCATTTTCAACTCGTTCAATCACACCAACAGGGAATGTGAGGCCCATTTATCTGCATTTCAGGTTCTTGATCGAAGGGTCTGTGGACTTCAGGAGCTTTCTGCTTGAGGGTTTGCAAAAGCAAGGGTTTGTGTATATAGGCTTCCAAACTCTCACGAAAGTAGAGAGCTGTGTTACATCAAGCGTATTCTTTGAACATCTTCCGCATTTGCCGTTGATTAAGAAGCACTCTCTCCGCATATCCTCCCTGAATCAATTTTTGCATGTGAATTCCATTGATTTCCATGTCGTTTCAGACCTCAAATTTAATAAAATTAAGGTTCTATTGATGCACATTCTTCTACTGTTTTGATCAAGCTTTACAGATATTTTCCAATCTATAGAAGTTAAAGTTACAACGCTTGGCCAAGGAGAGGGCATTACTGTAAAAGAAGCCCGAGTTAGAGCTATCCACTGAAGAGAGGGAATTACTAGGAAAAAAGCCCTAGAGCTAGCCCTAGTTCCAGGGGACGTTACTGTGGTCGGTCCAGATTCGATCCTGCAAGTCTTTTGGTTCAACATATTATCACGACATCAGTTGGGATTCTAGACATTATTTTCATGAAACTCCTACTCATTTAAAGATTTACAAAATTTAAAGTTGGTTTTAAGGGAAATCAGTTCAATTGGTTCTTAGCAGACCTTTAATTAAATATTTTGAAGGGAACAATTTGTTTTAATAGATTTTCAAATCTAACAAGTTAAGAGGTAAACCAGGACAATCTGTTTGAAAGAATACAACTAATTTTCAACTCATCAGATGGTCAGGGTTTAAATCATTCCGAAAAATATCAAACACTTCAAAATGGGAAATTCCTTTCCAAAACTGTGCACGTCGCTCTTCTCCGTCAACATGTGTGTGTTGAAATACCTGAAACAATTCCTAGAAAAGGTTAGTTTACGAGCACTGTGAAAACAAAATTGAAATGGTGTCAACATGTGTGTTGAAATACCTGAAACAATTCCTACAAAAGGTTAGTCTACGATGACTGTGAAAACAAAATTGAAATGGTTTCGCCGAGTGCGGTGAAATAAAAAATGAAAGTGATATTAACCATAATCGGTTTGTCCCTTCTATTTTTTATTTTTTCCTATCGCAAGAAGATTTTAAAAATTTATATGTATTACATACTCGGATGGAGGTATCCTGCTGTTCCTTTTACTGTTGTGGTGACATGAGTAGCCTCGAAATACCTCCTCGGAATACCGAAGTCACCCAGTTTTCCATTCATGTGGCTGTCTAAATGGATGTTGGCGGCTTTCACGTCCCTGTGATCTATCTTTGGGGTGCAAGCCATGTGCAGGTATTCCAGTCCTTTGAATACAAATTGCATTCCAGGTAGTCCATTGTAATATAAAACAGAAATCGAGTTAGCTGGTGTTACTTTACTTTATACAATATATAAAACAACCTCACCACCGCCCATATGACAAAAGAGAGTTACCTTGTGGTGGATCTGAAGCTATTTTAAGCCTTGTTTTCCACTCAAACTAAGACAAAAGAAAAGCAAATGAATATTGATTAACATGTTTATTTTATGATCATTAAATTTGAGCATAGCAAAGTTTGACATCCAAATTGATTTGGAGCAAAACCCAAATGTTAACTTTATATACTAATTATACAATCAACCTAAAAAAATACCGTTCAAAACACACATATTTCTCAAGTACATATACACTTATATTTACCATAAAGGTGGTCTCTCAAAGATCCTCCACACATGTGCTCATAAATTAGCATAAGCTCTTTGGAGTCATTATAATAACGTATTAATGATGCTAGGTTCCTGTGATTCACTCTAGAAAGAAGATACACCTATTAAAAAAAGAAAAGTCCACTATGAGCGTAGTTAGGCAATCGTTGATTGGGTGCAGAAATTGAACGGAGGTTAATCGCTTTTAAATTGAACCATTGTTGTAATATCAAACGCTTCAAAATGAGGAAATTCCATTGTTGTAATTTGAAAGAGAAAACATTCCATGTATCTTTTGTTTAAAAGCTATGAAAATGTTAAACATTCAATTGATTTATTGTATGCCTTTGAAATTTCACTTTTAAACCATGTGACAACGCTAAGTGTGGATATGACGATGACGTGTGATTTAAAAATATGTTTCAATGTTGCAGTTTTTTTGTTTTCAAGGGTTCGGATTGTATTGAGAAATATTTTTAAACATTGTATCTGACGATGAACCACACTGGTTGGTTCGAAACGCGTCGACAATGATTTTTTGAATGTGATTTACACTCGAAACGGGTCGACAATGATTTTTTGAATGTGATTTACACCGAAATTTCTTCTTATAAACGTTGTAGTTTCTTTTTTTTAAAGTGTTGTTAGGATTGTATTGAGAAACATGTGAAATTTTGTTTTATTAATTTTAGGTTGTTGTTGAAATTTTAAGGACTTGCATGTGCTAATTCCTTTGAAGTTAGTGTTATTTATTTTTAGAAAACAATTATGGTAAATAATGGCATATATATATATATATATATATATATATATATATATATATATATATATATATCACGTTTTTTTATTAAAATTATTTTTTTACAATTTAAATAATAAAATTTATGACTATACAAAAAGTGATGAGGAATTCTAGTTAGATGGAATATGCTATGTGGAGGTGACTGGCGTGTTGTTGGTGTTTATTGAGGTTCAAGACCTTGAGAAATTACATGGCCTCACAAGTGGGTTGATTTATTCTGGAAAATAGTTTATGGAATATTAGAAGCTATCAAGTTGGGTTGGGTTGTCACATAGTGTAAGATGATGTTAATTACACCAAAGGTGTTTTTCATCTTCCTATTTCCAACAATTTTTGACCATGTAGCAAAGGACAATAATTAAATTTTTGAGTTCTCCATTGGCACAATTGCATGGTCGACGACCTTTGATTCCGATACATCGAAGGTGGACTCCATACCTTCACATAGAAAAGCATCACACCTTTGGAAGGTTTGAACCATCACCTCTTGGCAGTAGGAGCCACACATGCCCTGCTATGCCACACTCACCGACTTCCACTCAAACAACAGTCCCATCGATAGGGGGTCCATGGGGAGCAACACATTGTTATTATCACCATTAGAGTTGAAAATCACATGCATATAAATTCGTTCAAGCTGATCTAATATTGTATGGATTCAACACACATGATTGTAATTGTGTGTATTGTTCCATTCTCTGTTAATTCCACCCTACAAAACAACTGCACTAGATAAAAAAGATTTGGGGAACAACGAAAGAAAATAAAGTTTCGAAGACAAAACCACAAATATTTGTGAGGACCTTTGCCAAGAAAATCATCAAGGAATGCATTATAAAGCCACCTAGTCGGGGAAGGAATAGGTGAGTCATTGGGTGCTTACACATGGGGTATTGACCATTGATCATGTGGTTTATGTGTGTGGTCAATTGATGAATTTAGATTTCTTTTTCTGGAAGAGTATCCCTCTTTCCACTTCTGGAAGAGCACCCCTCTTCTCCAATTCCACCTCCTCTGTTGTCGTTCCCATTCTCTTGCTCCAACATTGGATTGTACCAAAGGAACTGACAATGACGTCTTTCTAAATACTAAAAAAACCTTCCTCAGTCCCAACAACTATCTAATTATGCTCATCGGTATTTTTGTCCAAAATTCCTGGCCTTCAATTCTATTTGAATCAAATAACCATGACCACAGACGTTGTGAACATTGCTAACCTGCCCCACATGTCAAATTTAAATTGGAGGGAGGCAGACGAAATAGAGGCTCTACAATTGGTTAGGATGAACAATATTTTCCCAGCCCAACAACATTTCTCTAAGACATGGATTCCTTCTCAAAGATTTCTATGCACCTTACTGACGTCTATGAGCTCTTTACATATGTGTCATCTATGTATTATTATCAAGAATAAATTTATCTCCACTCAAAGAAATGACTAATGATTTTTGCATTGGAGAGTTTGATAAACTTTATGTGGATGCATTTAGCAGTGGGCTTTGCTCATGGTGAGATAATCTTCTCAAATATTTTATTCCTTCAGTGCACCTTTGTGAATTTCTTCAAGTGGCCATTGGAAGTTACAGAAAGTGTTGTTGGTGCAGTTTCGAAACCATTCCCTATGAGCTCCTATACTAGCTCTTGTAAGCACAATCGATGATTCGTGAATGTCGTAAACCTTGGGAGCCAGGTGAGGTGTGGATTTCTTGGTGAGCTTGGATGAGCCTTTGGTCACGCTCATCCATTCTGCCATTTTCAACCTATATGCTTGCGCTTTGTCTTCCAATTGCATAAGCTTTTCTTGGGGAATCAAACCATGTTCAACCTTTGTCGGCTCCAAATTAGAATTGCCTTGTGACAAGCTATGATGGGCTTCAAATTTGAATTGGCTCATACGATTTTTTGGTGGAGTGTGCGTACCATTCACTTCATAATCATAGGAGTACGTCTGAATGATAATATTGGTTGGTGTATGTCGTTTCAGGAACATCATCGAGAAGAGATGGTGTGTATCTTAAAACGTGGTCGTTTGAGCATTCATGTCTCTTTTTTGTTTCCATTGGTACATAGCGCAAGTTCACATAATGTACTCACATCAAAGCGAAGTGGAAAGGCAGGCTAAATGTTCCTTCACCATGGTTTTTTCAAAACGAATTTGTAGGTGAAATTTCCGGTACCCCCATCGACAATGATGTGATTTTCGAGTTTGACACTGGAGCGAAGTTTTCAGGGCATTGGCTTTGGTGTTCCTTTTTCACCTTTCAATGAAATTGCTAGTTTATTTTGTTGTGGATTCCACATCTTTTGCGTCATGGATTAGGTCATAAATGACACATATGTGCATAGCGATTGTGGAACAAAATAAGTTTACATTTTCACATTTAATAGGATAACTCTTCTCTTTTTTTAATAAAATGTGTGAAACAAAAGAGAATTTGCACGTATAAATTTTATGTTTAAATATTTTGGTTAGTTGTTAGTATAGTTTTATGTTGGAGATTTTTAGTATATATATAGTAAGTTTGGCAGGACTTTTTTCATTCATTCATTAGAAAGGGCAAATTACATCCATGATCAGAGAGTAAGATGGCCTTAATCTGCTGAGAGTGAAGCCAGATTTGTTGGCCACCTTACTGCATTATAAGCCAACCAAAAGCAAAATAATTTAAGACTGTCTTGTAGAGCTATATATGTTTAAGTATCCTTAACTCACCTAGTATCTAAATATCTAAGACATAGTATCAAAGTCTACAAATCCTACATTTATACATAACAAAAATTGAAAAACACATTAGGCATGACATACTACTAATCATCAGAAGAGTCCACATGAGTTGGATATTTCGCGCTCGAGCTAGGTAATTCAGTTTGAGGGATACATGGAATACACTTTTCTATAGAGCTGAGGTGGAAATTCTGTTGCTGAAACTATAATTGAATGAGATGGAATCCTTTATGAATTTATGGAAGAACAATATCAATCTTGGTTGGACCAGTTGCGGGAGTAGACAGGGCTCTTACCACAATATTTTCCATAAACAAATACACATAGAAGGTATATTATACTGGGAGGATCGACCTCTGGTATGACTAGGGTTTGGAACCAACTCCATCCATTCCTCCACATCTAGATTTTCTTGAGCTTCCTGTTGATTCAGTTCCGTTGCCAACCCAAATATGAGCTGGTGAATCTGAGGCTGAGTGCCAGTTTGATAATCCTGAGTCACTTCATGAAGAAGACCAGAGGTTGATCTACGACCTTGACCCCGAAAAGGTCATGGATGTGGCTGAATATCTCCACACCAACATCCCCATAATGAATCTAACCTCGATCCTCTCTTATCATGGTGCCTCTGCCAAACGATGGTTGTGCCATATTGTAAATTCGCTGGCCACGAGAATGAATTGGTGCTGTGAAATGGAAACCCACCAACACCGACTCGATGCAAGTTGCTAGCTTAAGGATTTGGTGCGTGCACCAAGAGTTGAAACCTAAAGGAGTATCACAGAAGAAATCCACATAGCTATAAGCAACAAGCCAATAAAATAAACATTTTCCACTGAATATGACATGGGTATATTGATAAAGGTCGGAATCATCAACCTGTGGCTCCCCGAGCCTTCGAAGAACAAGACACAAAATCCATTCAGATGAGTACTCTCTCAGAGGAGCTCTTATCCTATAGACCAATAGGAGGAACAAGAAAAAAGGAAACATAACCCAATTACCCATGCTTAGAGTACAAAATGAGCGCCAGTGCACAAACCCCAAATACATTCCCATATGGGAAAGTAAAATACCATAATTAACAGAGATAATTCAACCAAATTGAGATTTTCCATTAGAAAAACCAGCGCTTTCCTTCCCAGATTTCTGGAATCTAGTCTTTCTACCCCAAAACATTGTCTCAGAGACCCGTTTCCCACGAATTATCATAGAGAAATCAAGCGAAGGGATATGAAAGGGAGAGTACACTAATAGAACATACCTGTAGAGGTTGGCCACTAGATATCGAGAGAGACCTCCTGCACTCGGTAGACAGGCTTTAGGAGGAACCTTCGAGAGCCCACATGAGTATTGCACTTAACCTGTACCCAAACGAATTACTTTGACTCTAGCTTGAACCAAAATCGCTACACAAAATCCCAAACGGAAGTGATCATATCCGTATCGCTGATCTTCATTAATGCCTTGCATGCATATATCCACCTTGCAAAGGTTGGCGAGTGTGTGAGGACTGATACAATGCCCCTCAATGTATTCTCGTCTCAATATGATAATCACGACATGGATCCCAAGGACTCCAATTCTCTTCTCTCACCCCGATCGGGGAAGTATACATATATTTTTAATATTATTGGAAAAATATATATGAATTGGTTGGAATTGGTAATTTGAGTTATGTACTATGTACAATGTTTATGTTTTACATGTTTTAATGATGTTGAATACATTTATGTATTCAAAATACAATTTAAATAATAAAAAATCACAATTGCACAAAATTGTATCTTCAATTAGAAAATCAAGAACATAGAATAGTTAGATTAGACATTAAAGTTTTCTTTCATAAAATTCAAATATTTAAATCACTGATCATAAACCCTTGTTGATATTGTGTAACATATGCCCAAATTTGTTTACAAAAACACATGAGTGAAATTGCTAATGTTGTGTGTGCGTGCACATGCACACACACACACACACATATAATTCATACTTAAATAAAATAGTTTCATAGTGGACCAATAGAAACTATTCCAAATGAGTATTTGTAAATTTCTTCTTATATTTTGTTCCATAAGTTTTTATTTTGTTTTTTAATGGATAATTAAAAATTTCATTTTAAAATCCAACAAAGAAGGAGAGGGTAGTATATAGATATTGCAATCTAAACATAATGATGGAAGTTTTATAAGTTCAAAAAAATTGAATGCTATGAAATCAAGCATTTTGATGGGGGGCAATCAGAATTGTGTGTTTAATTATTTATGAGAAGCATGATAGGGGATTATTAGCACTCAAAGTGATACGAAAATTTTCAATGGTGGAAAAGGAGGGTGGGTTGAAGAGACCAGAGGTAGAGTAAAGCATCATGTCTTCTTTACACTTTCTTCTATTTCAAGTTCGTAGGAGAATACTTCCTAGGGGTGATCTAAATAATTCAAGGCATGAAAAACTTGAAATTGTTTTTCCAAATTTACGAGGTAAAAAATTCATATTGTCTTCTACTTTGTTTATTATATGAATAAGTGATTTTTAACATGAATGTTGGTAATTTGATTCTTAGGGATATACAAAATCCTTGTAGTATGAGAAACACCCACTTCTTTCATGTTTAGAAAGGGTACTTCCCATTGTTGTGGTAATATCAATCTTGTTTGTGAAATAAACAATTATAAACTAACACAACCATATTAATAAAGTGGTTGATATATGTCAATTGGTGCATTAATATTGTGAGTACCTATACTTGTCATATTTAATACTTCCTGCCATGCCCCATGAAATCTTATTTTACCCCCTTTATTTACCAAATTTGAACCATTACTTAACATTACCATCTCTTTTTTGACATAATCATGAAGACTTGTGTTTAACGTGCATAATATTTAAAAATTTGATAGGTAATTATTATTTCTATGTCAAATTATCTCGTTTGTATGTATCATCTAAGGATTATGATCATCAAAAAGCTAGTAATCAAGGTGTGTGCAGTTCTTGCACTCCATAGAGATCCTACACCAGATTTAAAGTACGTGTGGACCACTTTATCATCTGAGCTTGCAATAGAGGCCAATGCTAGTTAGCAGTATGAGCACATGTTTGAGACTATTTTGGAACCTAGCTAACAGTCAAAGGTGTGCTTGTCTTTCACTGACAGTTATAGGCCGAGGAAAGAGGGATCATTTTCTTAAACAATATTTCATGTAATATAATTGACCTCCCTATTTTGATCGTGGCTCTATCAGTTTTTTGTTGATGGAAAATTGTTGTGATTTGACTGTTCATCTTGTTTGTAATGGATTGTCCTGTCTAGATCCAAATTTGTATTGTAAAGATTTATATAAACCAAGCCATGGCTTCGAGCTAGGCTGGAAATATTATTGGAGTGATCTGTCATAGCTCTCTATCGGTTTAGACTCAAGTAAAACTCCCTTTCTAGGCACTAGACTCTGCTCTCTCCACAAGATGTAAAACCACATAGTGCTTTTAATTGGAAGATTATATGCTAGGTTTACATTTTTAATCTCTGCACAACTTGACTCTGTAATTTGATATTTTTTCCTATAGGCAACGACATGGTTGGGAGCCCCCAACCCAACTCGTTGTCCTCTTTGGTTGCCCTTCTTTTGTGTTTATTTTCCATTATAGATTTTAGATCTATGCTCAACTTTTGGTATTTTAAAGACTGGTGTTTTTACTTTTAGACCTAGCAGTTTTTTGTAGCAAAAGATTACATACTCTGTATTAATTTTATATATCTAGGTTTGGAAACAAAATGGTAATAAAATCACTCCATCAATATTATGTTTACATCAGAGAAAATCCAGTTGTATTGTTTTGCTTGACAAAGGTAATTTTGAGCGGTTTTTAGGGCTAGACCATTTCATTGATTTACAATATGTGTAGTCTATTGACCCATAAACACGAGTGCAATAGAATTCATCTCATTAAGTTATATTTCACTTTGCATTATATACAAATCCTCTATCGAAAGGTAACATGAATTGTATCAAGAGTTTTTGAGTTGCATTGTGTGACTTTACATAAATTGTAATGATTTCAGTCTTTTATATATTGTTGTTGGGCTTGCGAAATTCACAATGGTGGTATTTCAACATGTGTGATGTGTTGTCCCATTTCTGATGATATGAGGTTCAAGTAAATGTTTGATTATTTATCCAAGCAATTTTGAGTGATGGTTTATGTTATGTTTCTTTAATACTACTTTTCCAGAGTCCATTTAGAATGTAGGCATATTTTCTTATAAAGGTGTAAATCCTGTAGGGAGCATCAATGGATTTATTTGTAATTTTTATGAATGAATATGTGTCAAAACCCAATGCTCACTCAAGTTAATGTTTTCATAATGAACTAGAGTGTACCTGGAGCATTCATCATTAAAATATGATACATATTTATCTCAATCTTGAACGCATTATATTATTCTGCCTACATTTACACAAAGAGTTCAGGTATATAAATGCATTGCTTACTGGTTAGAAATTCACATTTTGTACCCTAACCCTTGATAAACATTTGTTCGACAACACTCTACATTTTGAAAGGCATATGATTAATGAGTGAACAACCTATAGCCTCTCTTATGTTTAAAAAATAGTAATTCTTTTGTCTTTCTGTGGCTGCAGAGTGTTGTTTCAATAATCTATTTCATGTGTTTTCAATGAGTTGCAAAACCTTAATTTGAAGAAAACCAAATTAGTCTGTTTGAATGGATTTTGAAACTAGTGCACAGAATTTAGGATAATATTGAATTCCATAATAGGGTTGGTAAGTTCTTGTTGATGGTGCTGGACCCGCCAACATGTTAGGGGATCTCCCCAGTAAGAAGTACCAACTAGACCTCAGACCGTTTGGTGTAGGAGTCCCAGCAGTGGGTCGTACGGTATCGCCTTGACTGTGATTGCACACAGAGATAAGTGAGATGTCCTTGTTGGTAGCAAGGGTGTGACATGCACATCAAGCTAAGGAAGGTGCATGAATGGTTCTAACACACTGAAGGTGGAATGAGTGCGCCCCTTGGAAACCTATGTAAACACGCATCTTGGAAGGGAACACACAAGCAAAGATGCATCACAAACTGGAAGGAAGATGAACCAACAATCCAAAGTGATGGTTAAATCAACAACATGTTTTGGTAAGATTCATACATACATATACAGAAAGAGTCTATACATACATGCATAAGAAAATAGATACATATATGGTTAGAGTAAACAAGTTAATTGAAATGCAATAACAACATATGCATGAAATGTGATTGCTCTGTTATATTAAG
The DNA here is from genome assembly GCA_031772625.1 of Pinus tabuliformis. Lineage (NCBI taxonomy): Eukaryota > Viridiplantae > Streptophyta > Pinopsida > Pinales > Pinaceae > Pinus > Pinus tabuliformis. The sequence continues at coordinate 168,491,466 of CM062805.1, read as the reverse complement.
AAGTAAAAGTTCCAATCATACAGTACAACCATAACCAACCACTAGTCCCGATAAAGGAATGTTCCAGTCACTACCACCTGCTCCTCCAAAGAGATGTACTAGCTCTGCACTGTGGAGAAGCCAAGGCTCATTACAATACTCTCCAAGCTTTCTCTAAGATACTCCTATCGGAAGCTTGGCTGACCAAAATCCTGTACAATGAGTTATGAGGTACTATAAATAGCAAAGGGTGGGGTGACCCCTGACATTCCCCTTTGTGATTGTTCACCTACCCTCATGACTCTTCAACTACTCTATGACTATTACATTCAACTATTGACACTTGAAATTCCACTTGACAAGATGTTACATACAATCTGCACATGTACCCATGTGAGACAAAATAGGCTTGAGCAAGCCATGAAAGACATCACTAAGACTTGGATAGTTGTGGGAAGACCAACTCTTCGACATCCTCGTGATGATCGACATTGGTGAACTAATGCAAAGCTTGTTTGTTCGTGATGGTGTCTGTGCGCTCAATCGTGACATCCTACTGAAATTGAACTCTTGCCTCCGTTGCATCTGGGTACACTAATATGGCTCCTTTGTCCAACTCATCTGATAACATGCGCATCATCATCTTGAGTGCAACTGGACCAACAACATACTGATGCATAGTGTCTGTGATGATCTCTAAGTGTGTGCTATTAACCATGTGCATCAACTTGTTGAGATACATGTTCAACTCCAGTCAGACTTGCTTCTTGTCTTCAACTTCATGAGTGTGCTAAATGGGTGGGATTGCATGCGTGCGCACAATGACATCCATGCTCCTGAATACCCTTTCATGTGATCGAAAACACTGCTCACCCTGTCTGCTCCATGCCAGCTTCTGGATGGGTTCATAACTTGTATGGGCACAGTTTCATTAGTCTATGCATGTTGTGCCTCCTGCTTTGCCTGTTCCTACTGTAACTCCTTCTATTTTTGAATGGAGTTCGGATTTTCCACAGTGTTCATGTTTTGAAGTCGACGTTTCGAGTCTGCAACTAGACTCATCATCAGGACAAAGTGTGAGGAGAAAAGAAGGAAATTTTAGGTATAAATATGAAAACCCAGGATGTGAAGTCCAATGGCCGACTCTTTTCATTATTGATGATTTTATTTATTATAAGCTTTATGTTTTTTCATTATACATATTTTTAATAACTACCTTGTAATTTATTTTTAATTATTTTATTAATGTTACAATTTTATATTTTGTCTTATTATGTCATTATGCCTAATAATTAAATTTTTCCTATTAATTATGGTTATGTTTATTGATATGTTATTCTTAATTGATTAGAATGTGATTTTATTATTATTGTTATGAAAGTTATTTATTATGTCTTCTTATAAATCATATGTTTTGTTATTAAAATCTCTTTTAGTAATTCTAAGATTATTTAGTATTATTCTTATTAGTATTTTAATATTTAATGCATTTTTGTTTATATTTATTATTTGTTATTGTTAATGCTATTTTAATTCTATAATGTTATTTGCTCCTATTATCTATGTTATTATTAATGATATTTACTATGCTATTAGTTAAAGCTCCTCTATATATACTTATTGTTATCTATTATAATTGATATTTATTATGATATTTATTAATGCTCCACTTTATATACTTATTAATTTATCTATTATTTATCTATTATAATGGATGTTAGCTTAATGATAGTTACTAATCTATCTTATAGGTTATTTACTAAGATATTTAATAATGTTCTCTTACACATGTTTATTTGCTTTTATATTTGATGAGGTTAGTGTAAGCTTTATCATTAATTAATATTAATGTTATTAATGCTTCTATTAATTTCCTTCATTAATGCTTTTTATACCTATCTTATTAGATGCTAAATTCTTAATGAGCATCCATTAGTGGAGGGAAAGTAGAGCCTTCACTTCCATAAATGTGCAATGCTAGCTGGGCAAGGCAAGGTCTAGGTTAAGGCATCCCAGACCCACCGACGGGCGACTGAAAACATGAGAAGTATGAATGCATGGTGAAACTGAGTGTAAACAAGAGTGAATGATCATGCATGCAAACAACAAGTGCAAGATTCAAAAAATGGGAAAACATGCATGTGTGTGAAACTGGTTGCCGCAACGGTGACTGTTAGTGCAAAACCAGCATCATGCATGCGACAATAGTGAGATGCGACTGAAAATTGAAATGGTGCTTATACAAGCTAACATACATTAAAACAACAATAAGCACTCATTGAAATCAAGCAGACAACACTCACATAAAGAGAAACAAAAAAAGTGATAGAAACAGAGCACAAGACATGAAAAGCAGACTTACCCTGAAACAGCTAAGTTGAAAGTGCCGAAGACTCCTTGATGCAATGTGGGATGTCAGAGCTACAAGGTTGATGTGAGGAATGAGCTCTGCAGCATCCGGTTCATGAGTTTTGATAAGATCGAGGTTATGACGCGCATGCCAGAAATCTAGGAAAAAGCGACACTTGGCGAGAGGTTTCTAAAATGAGCTTTGCATGTAACCTCCAGATGCTAAAAATAGATCCCTAGATCTAGGGATTCCTTTTGCATGCTTCCTTTTGCTATTTCGGAAAGTGCATACCATGCATGCAAATAAATTTTGCTCGGTCCCAGAGGGAACTGGTCAACCTGAAGGCACATGCAACAACCTGCTTGACTGAGAGAGGGATTTTCACAATTTCTGAGAGGAACTGGATTGGCTATCCCAGAGGGATTGTGTAATTTCTGGGAGGAGCAGGTGACTGCTACCCAGAATTGTGCAATTTCTAGGCTGAGCTACAGTGTTGGGCCAGATTGCGCAATTTTCGCAAGGAAGATTGTTTGACTGCATTACGCAATTTATGGGCCCAACAGGCTACCTAGTAGATTTGCGCAACTTCTGGAGGGAAGGTTGGTTCCCCTCCAGAATTGCACAATTTTTTGAGGGAGCTGCTCAGCCAACAACTAGCCCCAGTCTAGAGTGGCAGCCTGTGAGGGCAGTGAAGCAAACTAACATGCATAGGTTGGCAAGCTGCTGAAAAACCAATGAAGCCTATGTACTTGACAACACAAGACATGTTGCTAAGGATGGTTGGTAGGGAGGCTCCAAAAAGAAGCCAAGGAAAAATTTTGGAGGGTGGTTGTAGCCGCTACAACAATGCTCTAGGAAGATATAGAGCATGTATTTTATTTCGCACAAAAATAGTTGGCCTAATGTAGATTAAATTTACTGGTGAGAAGGAGCTAAAGTTCATATTCGTAATAATTAGGGTTTTCTTTCTGAATTGATTAGTACCTAGGATTTATTTGCATTTCAATTGGGATTTGCTCTTTGTTTGCTAATAATTAGGGTTTTCCTTTTAATTGCCAATATGCATGGTTTATTTTTCAAATTTTAATAATAACAGTTTACTTTCAACTATTGATAGAACTACAAGATTGGTGTTGCAATAATTAGGGTTTCATCTCTAATGAATGTTTTTTATTACATGATTGGCTAGTGTTTGCAAAAATTAGGGTTTTGTTTTGCAGGTCACTGGAGTCCTTCTCTAGCATTTCTAGTGTTGTGCCTCAAAGTCCACAGACCCTAGATTGACATTAAATGTTGGTCCAATAATATACCCTATACTACACCCAAGTTTTGGCATCATTTTCGAGGAGGTGCTTAGGGGATTGACTTTGGTAACCTGTTGCAATTCAGTTTTCTTCTTTTCCTAGTTTTTCTTGCAAGTTTTTGTTTCTTTCCTACACATTTTATTTTCATTTTTAGGGTGTTGTAAGGACCCCCCTATATATACTAATCCATATGTTGATAGAATACACCATATATCTTGTTGAGAATAAAAAAATGGTATTTCGAGGAATTTTTCAATGAGTTAAATGTTGCTACTGAGATACTGAAATCATCTAATGGAAAACTAACAAAGGATTCACTTAAGTGGTGTTCTATACATTACCTATTTCATGAACCAATTGGCAAGAACATTCGAAGGAGGAGTCTCAAATTAGCACATGAAGAACCTCTTCTATGTTGGGAAGAAATGGCACACATCGTTACCTTTGAATTCCCTATCAGAGGTCCAGGAGGAGTGGCACACATGCACATCATTCCCCCATTTTATCTACCAAATTTCATGGTTTGAAAAATGAAGAACCAAATATATTATTATTTGAGTTTGAAGTCCTTTGTAGAGGATATGATTATTTTACTAATGATCAAAGGTTGAAAGTGTTTCCTCTTACTCTAAAAGGAGAAACTCTCTGATGGTTCATGAGCCTTAGTGGGAACTGCGTTCATATGTGGGAAGAGATGCAGAATGTATTCTTGAAGAAATACCAAGACTACTTCAAAGCCACTGAATATATTTTTCAGTATGACATAGGGGGGAAGATGAAAGTTTGGAGGAGTATGTGGAGCGATTTCAATACAACCTTCAAATATCAAAGCATAACATGTTGGAAAAAGAGACCTTGAAGACACTCCTACTCAAAGGAATCAAAGATGAATTTTTAGAACTCTTGAATATGATAGGAACAGGTGATTTTTTTCACTTATCATATGATGATGTTTGTGAATTATGCATTATGTATTCAAGAGTAATCTCCAAGATTGGTAAGAATTCTCAATAATTTTCCTCCTAATTTTTTAAATCTACTACAAGAATAGGAGTTACATAAGCCTCTCTAAATTCACAATTGGATGGTTTGCAAGAAGAACAGAAGTAGGTTAAAATTGAAGAACCACTCCTGATATTCTTCTCCAACTTTAGGGAGAAGTACTCCCTTAGAGAGTGTCCACTTAGCATCATAAAATTTGTGGTATTTTTGAAGAGAATCACTCAACATATCATTGCCCATCATTACTAGGATTACTAAAAGTATTTAGGGAATCAAGTAAGGAATCAAATCAAATACTAGGTATAACTCAAAACCTATCATAATTTAATACTTGGACTAATGTTTATTGTCCTCAATAGGTTCCTCAGCAGATTTATAGTCCTACAGTTCCATGGAAAACTTATAGCCCTCCTCTAATTGAATACCCTACCTTTTGGCCATAGTGGCCCTCTCCCTTGAGTCAGATATTCCCATAGCCTCAAGGATGGTTTGGAGCCTCCTCTCTAGGAAGATTCCCCATGAAAACTCAATTGTCTAAGAAACAACAAACACAATTTCTTCCCAATGAAAAACAAAGTCATCTTCCTCTATGGTCCCAACCACCTGTGCAACCAAACCTTAATTCCAACAAGCAGGTTGCAAAAAACTTTAAAACACATGTTATTCCTACTTATTCTCCTATTGAATGTAATTTCATATCTTCTAGATCAGAGACGGGAGTGAATTCTGGAGCTAACCCTATGACTGCAAAGAATTTACCCCAGAAAGAAGTTCCAATCCGAGGACCATCAAAGGAAAAATTGATCCAGGTGGATATTGGTGGCCACCCACCAATTCCATTTGGACCCCCACCATTGCTTCTTTCAGTTTTTCAGTTTACTTAATTGTAGCAGAGTTTACAATTTTAGCAGTTTTTCGGGTCCTAAATGTCCGGTGCCATTTTGAGGCCCTAAACGATGTTTTTTTGGAAATCTACCACCAGCGATATTTTGTCTAAAATCATCTTTTCTGTCGTTGTCCTCGGAGAGATATTTCCAATGGGTTATCATGCACTTCAAAAAGAGATAATATGACCAAGTCACGACCACAGGAAGTTGGCTATCCAACTCACCCAACGGGGCCCATAAACTCTTGGTGTTACATCTCCTCGGGTTAGGGTTTTGGTTGTTTAGGGTTTTCTCTTATTGTTCAATAATAAAAATGCCCTTGAGCCTCATTGTAAGGCAATTCGTAGGCATGTAGCTGCCACATCTCTTCTCAGAGATAAGCTACCATCACTCTATCTGGTTTATCTCCATTTCTATTTGTAAGCATATTTCAGTATTTTACATTAATGAAATGAAGTATTATTTCCACTACATCTCTGTGTTTATGGTTATCTCTGTAATTTATTGCATTCCTATTTGTTGGCATTATGATTATGGTTTGGCTCTATGGTATAGGTGTTGTACTTGATGGCAACTCACTCAAGTGGCAAAACTCTGTTCAGGCTCTCAAAATGATGGAAAATAAGAGGTTTGCAGGTGCATCGTTCAAAAGGTGCAGACCCGCAAGTTCTCCGTCCAGGGAGTGCGGACATACCCGCAGGTTCACCATTCATAAGGTGCGGTCCCCCAGTTCACTCACTCCAATGCAAAGAAGCGCGCTCAGGTGGGGTGTCTTATGTTTGGCCCTTGGTATTTAGCACATCATTTATGATCCTATGGTTTTGGCCCGTGGTATAGGATCTAAATTATTGAACCCCGGTTTGGATCCCTTGTATTTGTTTTTGATGGTTTTGTCCCATGGTGTGAATAAGGGATTGACTATAAAAAGGGGAAGGAGATCACTTGGCTAGACACTTGTGAAATTTGCATATCTTAAGATCTGAAATTTTGGGTGATTGGTTTTACACAGCTAGATCTAAATCAAGGAGAAAACTTAAGGCGAATCTATTGATAAGTCGTGATCTCTCGGGCGCATGATCAGATCTATGGATCTAACTATCTGTGACACATTGGAGGACTGTTAATTTGGCCCTAATCAGAGGTTCACAGGCGATCCATGGCGTAAGTGCGGGGGTTCGCAGGACAACAGAAGGTGCAGTGCGAGGTATGCAGCGCAGAAGAAAGCACAGTGCGAAGGTACGCAGAGGCACAGTGCGGAGGTACGCTGTCAAACAGACAATGCAGGTGCGGATCTGAGCTGAGGTACGCAGTTCAGTAGAAGGAGTAAGTGCGGTGGTACGCGGAGCAGCAGAAGGATCCAGTGCGGATCTGCACAGTTCAGGCACAGAAAGGCTGTGGATATCCGCAGGTTAATATTGGTGAAGTTGCGAACCTATCTTGAAACATTTGTTGGTTGTTTTTTATCTATTGCTGCAGAGTTCTGGGTTTAGATTTCTGGTATTACTTTTATGTTTACAACATTCTGAGAAGTTGGGTGATTCATTGGTTGATTGTATAAGGAGATTGGGTGATTTGCATGTACTTGATGATTATTTGACCTTCTTGGATCCAGTCTGAAAATTAATGAAACGTGGTCCTTAAAGAAGTAGAAGAGCAAAGGGGGTTGTAGCTCCCTTCCAGGAGAGACTGGAAAACAAGAGAGCATTGTAGCTCTCTGCAGGTTGCAGCCTACGTACTGGTAAAGGACTGCACCAGTACAAAATCATTGTAAAAGAAGTTTCTAATTGAAAGAAGATAGAGACATATTGCAGCAGGTGGTTTTCACCCACATTGGGTTTCCACCTTATATCTGGTGTTCTTTGGTGTGACTATCTGTTTTTCCTTGTTCTTGTTCATTATTATATGGTACTGACATACAAGTTAATGATCAATATCTGAAGAATAAATTAAAGTATAAATCTGGAAGGTATATTGAAAAGAATTTGATAATACTGATTCACCCCCCCCTCTCAGTATTATTTCCAACAATTGGTATCAGAGCAGGTCCTTCAGAAGAAGCTTGATCGCTTGAAGGAAGATCTTTCATCATGAGAAACTACGAGAGGGAAGCATCAATCAGGCCACCAGTTTTTGATGGGACAAACTTCGTATATTGGAAGGTAAGAGTTACTGCCTATCTTCAATCTTTGGGTACAGAAGTTTGGGATATCATAGATACAGGGTATACTTTTCCAGCAGCAACTCCTACAGATCCGGCTGAGAAGAAGAAATATGAAACAAATGCAAAGGCAGTCAATACTCTATTGGGATGTCTATCACAATCAGAATTTGTCAAAGTTATGCAGTATAAATCCGCAAAAGAAATATGGGACAAGATTGTTCTGAGCTATGAAGGAGATGATCAGGTAAAAAGAGAAAAACTTCAAACCCTCAGAATTCAGTATGAAAATATCAAAATGTATAATGATGAAAGTGTGGCTAACTATTTTCTTCGTGTAGATGAGATTGTTAATTGTATGAAAAATTTGGGTGAAGAAGTAAAAGAGGCTGTTGTGGTTGAAAAGGTTCTAATATCTTTGTCCCCTAGGTTTGAATCTTAAGTTTCTGCAATAGAAGAAAAGGAGAATCTTCAAAACCTTAAAATGTCATAGTTGCATGGAATTCTAACTGCTTATGAAATGACGAAAGGAGGACCATCAGACAGGAGAGAAGCTGCCTTCAAGGCTTCTGGCAAAGGAGACCACTATGAGTTAGGACACATATCAGAAGAAGAAGAAGAATCAAATTTTGTCAAAAATCTTCAACGGGGTGCTCGACGATTCCGAGGTAAGTTACCTTTCAAATGCTTTGCTTGTGGAAGAGTAGGTCACTATGCTGCCAAATGTCCTCATAAGGATAAGATTGACAAGGGGAAGGAACCTGTTAGATGGAACAAGAAACAGAATGAAAATAAGAAAAGCTATTACACTCATGAAGATAGTGATGGACTTTCAAATAGTGACGAAGATGAACGAGGTAATGAGTATAAACTTTTAATGGCTTTTGAAGATGATGACTACATGGATGCTATAGATGTAGAAGGTTTTTATGAAGAGATGTCTAATCTTAAAATTTTCTTAGAAGAGAAAAATGAGATTATTGATTCTCTGCAATGTCAACTGGCTGAAAGGGAAAAACATCTTGAAAAATTGGAATGTGAAATTGTTGGTCTTAGAAAGGAGATTGAGAAAACAAAAGCCATTAATCTTAAATTTGTTAAAGGATCTGAAACTTTGGATGAGATTATCAATCTGTAGTGTTCTCCACTAATTAAGACAGGTCTGGGATATAATGGAGAAACATCTCAAGCATCCACCACCAAAAGTTATTTTGATGCAGCAAGGACAGTTTACCTCAAGAACGAACAAAGACTATCAAGAAAATCAGCGGCAAGCTACCTTAAGGACAAACAAAAGCTACAATCAGCCACAAGTAAAATCTTCCCAATTTTCCTCAAGAATGGATGTCAGTAGAAACTACAATCGGTTGGATGATAGATTTGATAATCGCAGGAGTTTCTTCAATGGCCAATGTTTCTCTTGCCATAACTTTGGTCACAAAGTAGCTCAATGTGTTGCCTATAAGACAATCATGACTAGAGAAGCTCAAAAACAAAGGAATATGAATGGGATCACGAAAAGAACTTATAACAACTTTTCGGCCCTTGAAAATGAAGTTGAATGTTCCATTTGTAATAACTTTGGTCATGAAGATTCTGAATGCAGGAGCAGGTTTTGGAAGACAACTCAGAAGGAACAAACCTCAAGTGCCAGAACATGGAGAATGAAGGAACCATAACCAGAAAGATGTGGGATAGCTTTTTATGCAGAAGGACAGGAAAATCTATGGTATATCGACAGCGGATGTTCGAAGCATATGACAGGTGATAAAGAAAAACTTGAATCATATACTGCATTAGAAAAGGGAAAGAAGGTTTCTTTTGGAAACGATACCCCTGCAACCATAAAAGGAAAAGGCACTACTCAGTTGAAAGAAAAGGTCAAAGCTGGAAATGTTTTGTATGTTGATGGCTTGAAGCATAATCTACTGAGTGTTAGTCAAATGTGCGATCAAGGAACCGAGGTAATATTTTGATCAAATGGATGTAGTGTTTGTGATCTTTATACATGAAAAACAGTGATCAAAGGCAGAAGAACTCCAAATAATCTATACATATTTGAAGAAGGACAACAACAATGCTATTTGAGCAAGGATGATGAACACTGGTTATGGCACTGGAGGTTGGGGCATCTAAGCTTTTCACAAATAAGGAAAGCATGCAAATAACAGGTAGTTCGTGGTCTTCCAGATATCAAAATTCTAGACAACACCATATGCAAATCATGTGAGTTTGGTAAGAAAACCAGAACTAACTTTCCTGAGAAGGAAGGATCAGCTAGCGGGCCTCTTGAGCTAGTCCATACAGATGTATGTGGTCCATTTAGGACAAGGTCACCTCGAGGAGAAGAATACCTTATATTATTCATTGACGACTTCTCCAGGCTTGTTTGGTTAGGACTTATGAAGCACAAAGACGAAGCATTTGAAAAATTCAAATCCTTCAAAGCCTTAGCTGAAAATGAATCAGATTACAAAATTAAGTGCCTCAGGTCCAACAGAGGTGGGGAGTTTACCTCAAATGAATTTTTCGATTTCTATGAAGAACATGGAATAAGAAGGGAATTCTCTACAACTAGGACTCCTTAGCAAAATGGAGTGGTGGAAAGGATGAATAGAACAGTCCAACAAATGGCTCGTGCTATGCTTGATGAGTCTGGAACTCCCGCAACCTTCTGGAGTGAAGCTGCATATGCTGCGGTTGTTATTCTCAACAAAACAAATGTCCGAGTGAACATCACTCAAACTCCTCATGAGCTCTGGTATGGTGAGACTCCTTCGGTAAAGCATTTCAAAATTTTTGGGAGCAAATGCTATATTAAGAACACTGATGAGCAGCTTGGCAAAATTGAACCTAGAGCAGATGAAGGCATTCTCCTTGGCTATTCTCCCCACAGCAAAGCATATAAGTGTTACAATAAAAGACTTGGAAGAATTGTTGACAGCATTGATGTAGTGGTTGATGAAAAAGGATACATCCCTAGGCGAGTAAATCATGAAAATATCGATGAGGACGAAGACTACTCTCCAAATCAGATAGATGATGAAAAAGAACCTCAAGAGGCACCAGAGGAACATATAAGAATAGAAGAGAAGACTCCATCCAGGTACGTTCAAAAGAATCATCCAAAATCTCAGATTTTGGGGCAGAAAGAAGCAGGTGTACGAACAAGAAGAACAATTGCAGAAGCCTCAAGCTATTTGGCATTGCTCTCCTCCACTGAACCACAAAATGTAAGAGAGGCATGCAAAGATGAATGCTGGGTCAAGGCAATGGATGAAGAACTTGAGTAGATCGAAAAGAACAACACTTGGGAGTTGGTTCCTAGACCAAAAGATAAGAATGTCATAGGGACAAAATGGATCTTCAAAAATAAGTTGAATGAAAATGGGGAAGTAATTAGAAACAAGGCCAAACTTGTTTGTAAAGGGTATGCTCAACAAGAAGGAATAGACTTTGAAGAAACTTTTGCTCCCGTTGCTAGACTTGAGGCCATCCGAATGTTCCTTGCTCTCTCAAGCTTTCAGAAGTTCAAAGTATTTCAAATGGACGTGAAATCAACCTTTCTGAATGGAGACTTAGAAGAAGAAGTGTACATTGAGCAACCAAATGGTTTCATCCTTGGGAATGATCCAAATCTTTTATGTAGACTAAAAAAGGCTCTCTATGGTCTTAAATAGGCTCCAAGGGCTTGGTACTACCGGTTGGACAAATATCTTCATCAACAAGGTTTCTCAAAGGGATCAGCAGATAGCAATCTTTATATAAAAATTGAAAATGACAAATTGCTAATACTTGTTGTGTATGTAGATGATATTATCTTTGGCAGCAATGAAGAAGCTATGAGTCAAAGCTTTGCCTTGGTGATGCAGAAAGAATTCGAAATGTCTTTGCTTGGAGAACTGACATATTTTCTTGGATTGCAAATCCAACAAAATGAAGACGGTATCTTCTTGTCTCAAACCAAGTATCTCAAGTAGATTTTGAAGAAATATGGCATGGAAGATGCAAAACCAGTGTGTACCCCCATGGTCACAGGATTTAACCTTAGTACAAATGATGAATCAGTAGCAGTGCATCAACCAACCTACAGATCTATGGTTGGAAGTCTACTTTATTTGACAGGTACCAGACCAGACATCATGTATGCAGTGGGAATAGTTGGAAGATTTTAGGCTAATCCAAAGGAAACTCATCTTCAGGCAGTCAAGAGAATCTTCAAGTACCTTCAAGGAACTCAAAACTATGTCTTATGGTATCCTAGAGACACAGATCTCACACTTCATGCTTACACAGATGCAGATTGGGCTGGAAGCGTGGATGACAGGAAGAGCACAAGTGGTGGTGCATTCTTTATGTGTTCCAGATTAGTATCTTGGTTCAGCAAGAAACAAAGTTCGATTGCTTTATCTACAGCTGAAGCGGAATATGTGGCTGCTGCATCTTGCTGCACTCAACTTCTTTGGATGATGCAGACCTTGCAGGATTTTCAAATCACTTGTACACCACCTATCTCCATCTTATGTGATAATACAAGTGCAATCAGCATTTCAAAGAACCCAGTCATGCATTCAAAGACCAAGCACATATCGATCAAGTATCACTTTCTCAGGGAACAAGTGCTTGAACAAAAGGTCAAGTTGGAGTATGTTCCTTCTAAGGAACAAGTTGTTGATATACTCACCAAACCTTTGCCGAGGGAGACTTTTGAATACCTCAGGCAAAAGCTGGGGGTAGTTGATGTATCAACTTGTTGTTGAATCTCATCTGTTTCAGAGATTGCTGGTTGTACGCGAAGTTCATATGGGGTATACGCGTACATTTTCTGGTTTATGGATTGGTCGAAGATCGAATGGCACAGGTTCAGGGGGAGCACATATAATGCATTGTTGGCATTATGGTAGCACAGAAGGAGAACATGGATGCTGATCTAAATATTGCTGCAATATGTCTCTATCTCTTTCATCTATGGTGTATGGTGGATTATGGTTTGCATATCTAGTTTACCGACAGTGGGAGCATGATCAAATATTTAAGCATGGTCTCAGGGGGAGCATAACCCTTTGCCCTTGATGTCAAAGGGGGAGAATGACGATGAGGATCTTGAGGTTGCCATCAAGTCCAAAGGGGGAGATTGTTGGCATTATGATTCTGGTTTGGCTCTATGGTACAGGTGTTGTACTTGATGGAAACTCACTCAAGTGGCAAAACTCTGTTCAGGCTCTCAAAATGATGGAAAATAAGAGGTTCGTAGGTGCATCATTCAAAAGGTGCGGACCCATAGGTTCGCTGTCCAGGGAGTGCGGACATACCCGCAGGTTCACCGTTCATAAGGTGCGGTCCCCAAGTTCACTCACTCCAATGCAAAGAAGTACGCTCACGTGGGGTGTCTTATGTTTGGCCCTTGGTATTTAGCACGTCATTTATGATCCTATGGTTTTGGCCCGTGGTATAGGATCTAAATTATTGAACCCCAGTTTGGATCCCTTGTATTGGTTTTTGATGGTTTTGTCCCATGGTGTGAATAAGGAATTGACTATAAAAATGGGAAGGAGATCACTTGGCTAGACACTTGTGAAATTTGAATATCTTAAGATCTGAAATTTTGGGTGATTGGTTTTACACAGCTAGATCTAAATCAATGAGAAAACTTAAGGCAAATCTATTGATAAGTCATGATCTCTTGGGCGCATGATCAGATCTATGGATCTGACTGTCTGTGACACATTGGAGGACTGTTAATTTGGCCTAATCAGAGGTTCGTAGGCGATCCACAGCGTAAGTGCGGGGGTACGGAGCGTAGCAGAAGGTGCAGTGCGAGGTACACAACGCAGAAGAAAGCACAGTGCGAAGGTACGCAGAGGCACAATGCGGAGGTACGCTGTCAAACAGACAGTGCAGGTGCAAATCTGAGCTAAGGTACACAGTTTAGCAGAAGGAGTAAGTGCGGTGGTACGCAGAGCAACAGAAGGATCCGGTGCGGATCTGCGTAGTTCAGGCACAGAAAGGCTGCGGATATCCGCAGGTTAATATTGGTGAAGTTGCGGTCCTATCTGGAAACGTTTGTTGGCTGTCTTTTATCTATTGCTGCAGAGTTCTGGGTTTAGATTTCTGGTATTACTTTTCTGTTTAGAACATTCTGAGAAGTTGGGTGATTCATTGGTTGATTGTATAAGGAGATTGGGTGATTTGCATGTACTTGATGATTATTTGACCTTCTTGGATCCAGTCTGAAAATTAATGAAACGTGGTCCTTAAAGAAGTAGAAGAGCAAAGGGGGTTGTAGCTCCCTTCCAGGAGAGACTGGAAAACGAGAGAGCGTTGTAGCTCTCTGCAGGTTGCAGCCTGCGTACTGGTAGAGGACTGCACCAGTACAAAATCATTGTAAAAGAAGTTTCTAATTGAATGAAGATAGAGACATATAGCAGCAGGTGGTTTTCACCCACATTGGCTTTCCACCTTATATCTGGTGTTCTTTGGTGTGACTATCTGTTTTTCCTTGTTCTTGTTCATTATTATATGGTACTGACATACAAGTTAATGATCAATATCTGAAGAATAAATTAAAGTATAAATCTGGAAGGTATATTGAAAAGAATTTGATAATACTGATTCACCCCCCCCTCTCAGTATTATTTCCAACAATTGGTATCAGAGCAGGTCCTTCAGAAGAAGCTTGATCGCTAGAAGGAAGATCTTTCATCATGAGTAACTACGAGAGGGAAGCATCAATCAGGCCACCTTTTTTTGATGGGACAAACTTCGTATATTGGAAGGTAAGAGTTACTGCCTATCTTCAATCTTTGGGTACAGAATTCTGGGATATCATAGATACAGGGTATACTTTTCGAGCAGCAACTCCTACAGATCCGGCTGAGAAGAAGAAATATGAAACAAATGCAAAGGCGGTCAATACTCTATTGGGATGTCTATCACAATCCGAATTTGTCAAAGTTATGCAGTATAAATCTGCAAAAGAAATATGGGACAAGATTGTTCTGAGCTATGAAGGAGATGATCGGGTAAAAAGAGCAAAACTTCAAACCCTCAGAATTCAGTATGAAAATATCAGAATGTATAATGATGAAGGTGTGGCTAACTATTTTCTTCGTGTAGATGAGATTGTTAATTGTATGAAAAATTTGGGTGAAGAAGTAAAAGAGGCTGTTGTGGTTGAAAAAGTTCTAAGATCTTTGTCCCCTAGGTTTGAATCTAAAGTTTCTGCAATAGAAGAAAAGGAGAATCTTCAAAACCTTAAAATGTCACAGTTGCATGGAATTCTAACTGCTTATGAAATGAGGAAAGGAGGACCATCAGACAGGAGAGAAGCTGCCTTCAAGGCTTCTGGCAAAGGAGACTACTATGAGTCAGGACACATATCAGAAGAAGAAGAAGAATCAAATTTTGTCAAAAATCTTCAACGGGGTGCTGGACGATTCCGAGGTAAGTTACCTTTCAAATGCTTTGCTTGTGGAAGAGTAGGTCACTATGCTGCCAAATGTCCTCATAAGGATAAGATTGACAAGGGGAAGGAACCTGTTAGATGGAACAAGAAACAAAATGCAAATAAGAAAAGCTATTACACTCATGAAGATAGTGATGGAATTTCAAATAGTGACGAAGATGAACGAGGTAATGAGTATAAACTTTTAATGGCTTTTGAAGATGATGACTACATGGATGCTATAGATGTAGAAGGTTTTTATGAAGAGATGTCTAATCTTAAAATTTGCTTAGAAGAGAAAAATGCGATTATTGATTCTCTGCAATGTCAACTGGCTGAAAGGGGAAAACATCTTGAAAAATTGGAATGTGAAATTGTTGGTCTTAGAAAGGAGATTGAGAAAACAAAAGCCATTAATCTTAAATTTGTTAAAGGATCTGAAACTTTGGATGAGATTATCAATGTGCAGTGTTCTACACTAATCAAGACACGTCTGGGATATAATGGAGAAACATCTCAAGCATCCACCTCCAAAAGTTATCTTGATGCAGTAAGGAGGAGTGAGCAAAGGCCTAATAGAAATCATCAGGTAAATCAGGGACAGTTTACCTCAAGAACGAACAAAGACTATCAAGAAAATCGGGGGCAAGCTACCTTAAGGACAAACAGAAGCTACAATCAGCCACAGGTAAAATATTCCCAATTTGCCTCAAGAATGGATGTCAGTAGAAACTACAATATGTTGGATGATAGA
The DNA here is from genome assembly GCA_031772625.1 of Pinus tabuliformis. NCBI lineage: Eukaryota > Viridiplantae > Streptophyta > Pinopsida > Pinales > Pinaceae > Pinus > Pinus tabuliformis. Next base: position 168,475,588 of record CM062805.1, on the reverse strand, counting down.
TTTGATAATCGCAGGAGTTTCTTCAATGGCCAATGTTTCTCTTGCCATAACTTTGGTCACAAAGCAGCTCAATGTGTTGCCTATAAGACAATCGTGACTACAGAAGCTCAAAAACAAAGGAATATGACTGGGATCACGAAAAGAACTTATAACAACTTTTCGGCCCTTGAAAATGAAGTTGAATGTTCTATTTGTAATAACTTTGGTCATGAAGATTCTGAATGTAGGAGCAGGTTTTGGAAGACAACTCAGAAGGAACAAACCTCAAGTGCCAGAACATGGAGAATGAAGGAACCACAACTAGAAAGATGTGGGATAGCTTTTTATGCAAAAGGACAGGAAAATCTATGGTATATCGACAGCGGATGTTCGAAACATATGACAGGTGATAAAGAAAAACTTGAATCATATACTGCATTTGAAAAGGGAAAGAAGGTATCTTTTGGAAATGATACCCCTGCAGCCATAAAAGGAAAAGGCACTACTCAGTTGAAAGAAAATGTCAAAGTTGGAAATGTTTTGTATGTTGATGGCTTGAAGCATAATCTACTGAGTGTTAGTCAGATGTGCGATCAAGGAACCGAGGTAATATTTTGATCAAATGGATGTAGTGTTCATGATCTTGATACAGGAAAAACAGTGATCAAAGGCAGAAGAACTCCAAATAATCTATACATATTTGAAGAAGGACAACAACAATGCTATTTGAGCAAGGATGATGAACACTGGTTATGGCACCGGAGGTTGGGGCATCTAAGCTTTTCACAAATAAGGAAAGCATGAAAATACCAGGTATTTCATGGTCTTCCAGATATCAAAATTCCAGACAACACCATGTGCAAATCATGTCAGTTTGGTAAGCAAACCAGAACTAACTTTCCTGAGAAGGAAGGATCAGCTAGCGGGCCTCTTGAGCTAGTTCATACAGATGTATGTGGTCCATTTAGGACAAGGTCACCTCGAGAAGAGGAATACCTTATATTATTCATTGACGACTTCTCCAGGTTTGTTTGGTTAGGACTTATGAAGCACAAAGACGAAGCATTTGAAAAATTCAAATCCTTCAAAGCCTTGGCTGAAAATGAATCAGATTACCAAATTAAGTGCCTCAGGTCTGACAGAGGTGGGGATTTTACCTCAAATGAATTTTTCGATTTCTGTGAAGAACATGGAATAAGAAGGGAATTCTCTACAGCTAGGACTCCTCAGCAAAATGGAGTGGTGGAAAGGATGAACAGAACAATCCAACAAATGGCTCGTGCTATGCTTGATGAGTCTGGAACTCCCGCAACCTTCTGGGGTGAAGCTGCATATGCTGCGGTTGTTATTCTCAACAAAACAAATGTCCGAGTGAACATCACTCAAACTCCTCATGAGCTCTGGTATGGTGAGACTCCTTCGGTAAAGCATTTCAAAATTTTTGGGAGGAAATGCTATATTAAGAACACTGATGAGCGGCTTGGCAAACTTGAACCTAGAGCAGATGAAGGCATTCTCCTTGGCTATTCTCCCCACAACAAAGCATATAAGTGTTACAATAAAAGACTTGGAAGAATTGTTGACAGCATTGATGTAGTGGTTGATTTAAAAGGATACATCCCTAGGCAAGTAAATCATGAAAATATCGATGAGGATGAAGACTACTCTCCAAATCAGAGAGATGATGAAGAAGAACCTCAAGAGGCACCAGAGGAACATATAAGAATAGAAGAGAAGACTCCATCCAGGTACGTTCAGAAGAATCATCCAGAATCTCATATTTTGGGGCAGAAAGAAGCAGGTGTACGAACAAGAAGAACAATTGCAGAAGCCTCAAGCTATTTGGCATTGCTCTCCTCCACTGAACCACAAAATGTAAGAGAGGCATGCAAAGATGAATGCTGGGTCAAGGCAATGGATGAAGAACTTGAGTAGATTGAAAAGAACAACACTTGGGAGTTGGTTCCTAGACCAAAAGATAAGAATGTCATAGGGACAAAATGGATCTTCAAAAATAAGTTGAATGAAAATGGGGAAGTAATTAGAAACAAGGCTAGACTTGTTTGTAAAGGGTATGCTCAACAAGAAGGAATAGACTTTGAAGAAAAATTTTCTCCCATTGCTAGACTTGAGGCCATCTGAATGTTCCTTGCTCTCTCAAGCTTTCAGAAGTTCAAAGTATTTCAAATGGATGTGAAATCAGCCTTTCTGAATGGAGACTTAGAAGAAGAAGTGTACATTGAGCAACCAGATGGTTTCATCCTTGGGAATGATCCAAATCTTGTATGCAGAGTAAAAAAGGCTCTCTATCGTCTTAAATAGGCTCCAAGGGCTTGGTACTACCGGTTGGACAAATATCTTCATCAACAAGGTTTCTCAAAGGGATCAGCAGATAGCAATCTTTATATAAAAATTGAAAATGACAAATTGCTAATACTTGTTGTGTATGTAGATGATATTATCTTTGGCAGTAATGAAGAAGCTATGAGTCAAAGCTTTGACTTGGTGATGCAGAAATAATTCGAAATGTCTTTGCTTGGAGAACTGACATATTTTCTTGGATTGCAAATCCAACAAAATGAAGACGGTATCTTCTTGTCTCAAACCAAGTATCTCAAGCAGATTTTGAAGAAATATGGCATGGAAGATGCAAAACCAGTGTGTACCCCCATGGTCACAGGATGCAGCCTCAGTAAAAATGATGAATCAGCAGCAGTGCATCAACCAACCTACAGATCTATGATTGGAAGTCTACTTTATTTGACAGGTACCCGACCAGACATCATGCATGCAGTGGGAATAGTTGGAAGATTTCAGGCTAATCCAAAGGAAACTCATCTTCAGGCAGTCAAGAGAATCCTGAAGTACCTTCAAGGAACTCAAAACTATAGTTTATGGTATCCTAGAGACACAGATCTCACACTTCATGCTTACACAAATGCAGATTGGGCCGGAAGCATGGATGACAGGAAGAGCACAAGTAGTGGTGCATTCTTTATGAGTTCTAGATTAGTATCTTGGTTCAGCAAGAAACAAAGTTTGATTGCTTTATCTACAGCTGAAGCGGAATATGTGGCTACTGCATCTTGCTGCACTCAACTTCTTTGGATGATGCAAACCTTGCAGGATTTTCAAATCACTTGTACACCACCTATATCCATCTTAAGTGATAGTACAAGTGCAATCAACATTTCAAAGAACCCAGTCATGCATTCAAAGACCAAGCACATACCGATCAAGTATCACTTTCTTAGGGAACAATTGCTTGAACAAAAGGTCAAGTTGGAGTATGTTCCTTCTAAGGAACAAGTTGCTGATATACTCACCAAACCATTGCCCAGGGAGACTTTTGAATACCTCAGGCAAAAGCTGGGGGTAGTTGATGTATCAGCTTGTTGTTGAATCTCATCTATTTCAGAGATTGCTGGTTGTACGCGAGGTTCATTTGGGGTATACGCATACATTTTCTGGTTTATGGATTGGTCGAAGATCGAATGGCACAGGTTCAGGGGGAGCACATATAATGCATTGTTGGCATTATGGTAGCACAGAAGGAGAACATGGATGTTGATCTAAATATTGCTGCAATATGTCTCTATCTCTTTCATCTATGGTGTATGGTGGATTATGGTTTGCAAATCTGGTTTACCGACAGGGGGAGCATGATCAAAGATTTAAGCATGGTCTCAGGGGGAGCATAACCCTTTGCCCTTGATGTCAAAGGGGGAGAATGACGATGAGGATCTTGAGGTTTCCATCAAGTCCAAAGGGGGAGATTGTTGGCATTATGATTCTGGTTTGGCTCTATGGTACAAGTGTTGTACTTGATGGCAACTCACTCAAGTGGCAAAAATCTGTTCAGGCTCTCAAAATGATGGAAAATAAGAGGTTCGCAGGTGCATCGTTCAAAAGGTGCAGACCCGCAGGTTCGCCGTCCAGGGAATGCGGACATACCCGCAGGTTCACCGTTCATAAGGTGCGGTCCCCCAGTTCACTCACTCCAATGCAAAGAAGCGCGCTCACGTGGGGTGTCTTATGTTTGGCCCTTGGTATTTAGCCCGTCATTTATGATCCTATGGTTTTGGCCCGTGGTATAGGATCTAAATTATTGAACCCCGGTTTGGATCCCTTGTATTGGTTTTTGATGGTTTTGTCCCATGGTGTGAATAAGGGATTGACTATAAAAAGGGGAAGGAGATCACTTGGCTAGACACTTGTGAAATTTGAATATCTTAAGATCTGAAATTTTGGGTGATTGGTTTTACAAAGCTAGATCTAAATCAAGGAGAAAACTTAAGGTGAATCTATTGATAAGTCGTGATCTCTCGGGCGCATGATCAGATCTATGGATCTGACTGTCTGTGACACATTGGAGGACTGTTAATTTGGCCCTAATCAGAGGTTCGCAGGTGATCCATGGCGTAAGTGTGGGGGTACGCAGCACAGCAGAAGGTGCAGTGCGAGGTACGCAGCGCAGAAGAAAGCACAATGCGAAGGTACACAGAGGCACAGTGCGGAGGTACGCTGTCAAATAGACAGTGCAGGTGCGGATCTGAGCTGAGGTACGCAGTTCAGCAGAAGGAGTAAGTGCGGTGGTACGCAGAGCAGCAGAAGGATCCGGTGCGGATCTGCACAGTTCAGGCACAGAAAGGCTGCGGATATCCGCAGGTTAATATTGGTGATGTTGTGGACCTATCTTGAAACATTTGTTGGCTGTGTTTTATCTATTGCTGCAGTGTTCTGGGTTTAGATTTCTGGTATTACTTTTTTGTTTACAACATTCTGAGAAGTTGGGTGATTCATTGGTTGATTGTATAAGGAGATTGGGTGATTTGCATGTACTTGATGATTATTTGACCTTCTTGGATCCAGTCTGAAAATTAATGAAACGTGGTCCTTAATGAAGTAGAAGAGCAAAGGGGGTTGTAGCTCCCTTCCAGGAGAGATTGGAAAACAAGAGAGCGTTGTAGCTCTCTGCAGGTTGCAGCCTGCATACTGGTAAAGGACTGCATCAGAACAAAATCATTGTAAAAGAAGTTTCTAATTGAAAGAAGATAGAGACATATAGCAGCAGGTGGTTTTCACCCACATTGGGTTTCCACCTTATATCTAGTGTTCTTTGGTGTGACTATCTGTTTTTCCTTATTCTTGTTCATTATTATATGGTACTGACATACAAGTTAATGATCAATATCTGAAGAATAAATTAAAGTATAAATCTGGAAGGTATATTGAAAAGAATTTGATAATACTGATTCACCCCCCCTCTCAGTATTATTTCCAACACTATTTAAATCCGGATATAAGGAGTTAGGGCTTGAATTGGTCGAACCTTTGCAAGACCAGCCTCGTAAATCCCGACAGCCTCCCATGGCGGATGAAAGGAAAGACAAGGGGGCAAGATATCCTATCAAAATCGTCCTCGAAGAAGCCCTCGAGCGACAAAGGAATGCGATGATGGACAACTTTTCCCAGATCCTTCATCGGCTACCCAGGGGTGACACATCGGCTTCTAACAGCTACTTTGGAAATGCCACATCATTTAAGGTACAAGTTAATTTTGAAATCCACATATTCGAGGGTCAGATAGATGCGGATGCCATCGATAAATGGTTAAATCTACTAGAGGGTTATTTTTCTATTCATGATTTTTCCAGTTGGGAAAAGATTATTTTCGCTCTTCTCAAAGTAGCGCCCCACGTCAAGGATTGGTGGGAAACCTACTACGACCAGAAGGATGAAAGTACAGGCTCACTATTTTCAGCAGCACCCACTTGGAATTCATTCCAGGATGCCATCAAGGAGCAGTACTACCCTGTCGGAAGCTATAAGGATCAATACATAAAGTGGACCACGCTGTGGCAAGGAAGGGATGAAGACGTGCCAGAGTTTACCAATATTTTCCATACCCTTTGCACAAAGATGGGTATCAAGGATTTGGAGCATCATTTGGTACTCAAATACCGCGGCTGCCTGCACAAGTACATCCAGGAAGAACTAGAATTCCAGAACATCTCCTCGCTCGGCATGGCATACTGATATGCTGTCAAGGTTGAGAAAAAGTTTAAATAGAAGAAGCGAGACTTTGGATCTGCAAATCTGAAGTAAGGGAAAGGTGCCCCCAAACTGCAGACCAAAGAACAAAGCCAAGGCCAGGCGGCCCAAGACAACCAGCCAAAGCTGCAAGCAAAGAACATCGCCACGAAGCCGAAAAAGGACATGGGAAAGTGGTGTGATTTCCATAAGAGCTCCACTCGTAACACAAGTGAGTGTTCGGCCAAGCAGTCACTGGTGGCCAAGCTAAAGGTTTCAGAATTAGATGCATGTTCCAACTCTGAGTCAGAACCTGACAAGGGGAATGAAAAACGGAAGCAGAATATCAATGTGGAGCCCAAAGCCACCGTTGCCACCACAAAGATCCAGAAGGAGGAACCCGAAGGTCCAGAGGAGGAGGAGCGTCTCTTCCACTCCTAGATGTGGATAAAGGGCTCCCCGCTACAGTTCATTGTCAACAGCGAGAGCCAAAAGAACCTCATTTTGGTAGAGGTCATGAAGTGGGTGGGCTTACCACCATAGCACATCCATAGCCGTATACCATCGGGTGGCTTCACCAAGGATGAGATCTTCGCGTGAGCCAGTAGTGTCGCCTTCCATACAACATCAAGCCCTTCACGGATGAGGTATTGTGTGACATTTCTCCCCTTGAAGTTTGTGATGTATTATTAGGAAAACCATACTTTTGGTAGCGACATGATGTGTATGAATCCAGGCCCCATGTTATTATTGTTACTTTGGGAAATAAATTGTACAAGATACCGGAGGTAGCACCACCTACTGCCATCTCTTTGGTTACTTCAAAACAATGCAGTCAGTTCATTTCCAAAACCATGAAATTTGTTTTCCTGATGATACACCCTCAAGGAAAGAAGAAGATGGTGGCCATGACCTCCAAATAGGACCCCTCCACATGACAACTACAGATGGACAAGGTCGTGGAAGAGTACGAGGACATCTTCACCTCCCTCGCAAGGGTTCCTCTACACTGTCAGGTCAAGCACTCCATTGATCTGACCCCAGGTGCCTCACTGCCCAATGGACCAATCTATCGGCGCTCTGTTCTGGGGAACGATGAAATCAAGAAGAAGATTTAGGGGTTGTTGCAGAAAGGTCACATCCGTTCAAGTTCATCGCCCTATGGGAGCCCGATGTGTTGGTACAGAAGAAGGATGGGACTTGGAGACTCTATATTGACTATTGGGCACTGAACAAGATCACTGTCTGTAATAGGTAACCGATCCCATGGATTGATGACCTCTTGGACCAACTGAAGGGGGAAAAATATCTCAGCAGGATCGATTTGAAGTCAAGATATCACTAGGTACCAATCAAACCCTCCGATGTGTGGAAGGCTACCTTCAAAGCCAAGGAGGGCCTTTTGGTTGGTTATGCCTTTCAGATTAACGAATGCTTCTGCAACCTTCATGAGGCTAATGGATGACATCTTGTGACCATTCACCAACTCATTTGTAGTGGTATACTTGGATGACATCATGATCTTCAGCCAGAGTTGGGAAGAGCACCTCCACCACATCCGACAGGTTCTCCAAACACTACGGCAAAACAAGTTATGTGCCAACTTGGAGAAATGAACTTTTGGCATGACCTAGGTTCAGTATCTGGGATACAATATTGATGAACAGGGGGTGCATGTGGATCCAACCAAGATCCAAGTCATTCGGGATTGACCATCTCCAACCACTTTGATAGAGCTTTGCAGCTTTCTGGGTCTTGCCAACTTCTACCGCAGGTTCGTGTTGGGATTTTCTCATATCACTTGGCCCTTGAGTCAAGTCACGAAGGGAGGAGTAAAAGAAAAATTCTTTTGGTCTGAATCTCAACAGAAGGCATTCAAAGAGTTGAAAGATCGCCTCTGCTTAGCACTAGTGTTTGCATTACCAGACTTGCAACAATCATTTGAGGTCGAGACAGATGCCTCTAACTATGCTATTGGGGCATTCCTTACTCAAGACAGGCATCCAGTGGCATATCACAGTGAGACACTTTCAGACACAGTCCGAGAGTATCCCACTAATGAAAAAGAGATGTAGTCTGTTGTGTACGCCTACCGATAATGGAAGCATTACAATTTGGGGAAGGAAACAGTTATCAACATAGACCATCGACCCCTGCAGTTCATACAGACCCAAGGGAAATTGCAGCATGATCGCCATCAGAAGTGGTCCACATACCTGCAACAGTTCCATTTGAATATCAAGTATAAGAAGGGTAGCACCAATAATGTTACAGATTGCCTCATTCGACCACCGACCATGGCGTTAACCACCGTGCTCAATTCTTGTGGGAAAAAGACTTTTGATTGGCCACTTCTCTACAAAAGCGACCCAGAATTTGGCCATACATACCAGACACTCTTGCAAGGTCAGCATGTTCCATATTTTCACCTCCAAGATGCCCTATTATGCCACCTGGGTCACTTTTGTGTTCCTTCAAGTGAGCGTGCCAAGATGATTTTGGAAGAACACTACAGTCAGGCTACTAGGAATTTCAGGGTCGAGAAAATGGTGGAAGTGTTGCAAAAGTATTTCTATTGGCCGAATCTTTGACAAGATTTCAGGAAGTACATCGGATCATGCACGACCTGCGCCATTTCCAAACCAACCATCAAGAAGCAAGGCCTCTATACCTCGCTACCTACCCCTAGTTGACCCTGGAAATCCATATCCATGGATTTCATGTCAAACCTTCCTTCAACTAAGCATGGAAATGACTGTGTTTTTGTGGTTTTCGATAGGTTCTCGAAGATGGCCATTATGGCGGCCTGCAAGAAGAGTAGAAGCCACTACTAAAATATTCTTTGAAAGAGTGTGGGCACACTTTGGGATACCAGAGTCTATCATCTTAGATCAAGACAACAGGTTCCTTAGTACATTTTGGTCTAGTCTCTAGTCGATGCTGGACACCAAACTCACTAAGTCCACAACCTTCCATCCTCAAACTGATGGCCAGACAGAGGTTGTCAACAAGATGATTGTACACATTCTGCGCATGTACAACTCAAAGCATCCACTCACATGGGATGAGAGCCTCCCTTATGTTCAACACAGCTACAATCGGGCTCTCCACAGCTCGACTGGCCACAACTCTTTTTAGGTGGGCTTGGGATTCCAGCCATTATGTCCCATTGATGTGGCCATGCCATTTGCAGCTACTCACGCAGATTCGGCTCATGTCCAGTCCGAAATAGACAAGGCAAACAACTTCATTGAGCACATCCAACATATTCACCAACAAGTACATGAAATTCTGGAGAAATAAAATACCAAGTACAAGCAGCGACATGATCAACATCGGGTGCCACACAAGTTTCAGGTGGGTAGCAAAGTCTAGTTGCATTTGCAAAAGGAACGCCTTATTGGAGCCTATCAAAAACTTAGACCACTCTGATATGGTCCTTACATCATTACCAAGGCTATGGGAGACAATGAATTTAAGCTCAACATTCCCCCATTCCTTGGCCTGCACCAAGTGTTCAATGTGGACCGCCTTCGGCCATACTTTCCACGATTACTAGACACATCCGACATTGCAGAACAACTCACACCCACAGAGTTAAATCCAGATTTCATGGAACAAGTTGAAATAGATTGGATCATGGACACATAGATCAAGCACACTCGCCAGCAGAATATCCAATTGTATTGAGTTGTCAAAGCAGGCCAACTCCTTCACCAGGGCAAGTGGCTCACCAGGGACCAAGTTCAGTAGAAGTTTCCTCATCTCATGGAGGAACTCAACACAATGGCGACCATTTCTTCCTAAGGGGGGGGTGGGGAATGATCTAGGTGGATATTGGTGGCCACCCACCAATTCCACTTGGACCCCCACCATTGCTTCTTTTAGGTTTTCAGTTTCCTTAATTGTAACAGAGTTTACTATTTTTAGCAGTTTTTTGAGTCCTAAACTTCCGGAGCCGTTTTGAGGCCCTGAACGACGTTTTTTTGGAAATTTTCTGCCAATACTTTTTTTTTCTAAACTCGTCTTTTCTTTCGTAGTCCTCGGAGAGATCTTTCCAACGGGTTATCATGCGCGTCAAACGAAGATAATATGACCAAGTCGTGACCCCGGTAAGTTGGTTGTCCAACTCACCCCAACGGGGCCCATAAACTCTTGGTGTTACATCTCCTCGGGTTAGGGTTTTGGTTGTTTAGGGTTTGCTCTTATTTTTCAATAATAAAAAGGCCCTTGAGCCTCATTGTAAGGTAGTTCAGAGGCATGTAGCTGCCACATCTATTCTCAGAGATAAGCTACCACCACCCTAGCTGGTTTATCTCCATTTATGTTTGTAAGCATATTTTAGTATTTTACATTAATGAAATGAAGTATTATTTCCATTGCATCTCTATGTTTATGTTTATCTCTATAATTTGTTGCATTCATGTTTAAATCCGGATCAACAATATATGTATAGAACTTTCCCTGAAATATTATTGAAGCTCATGAAAAATATCAAGAGAAAAACCCTAGAATTTCCCTTAAAACCATCCTTATCAATATGAAGAGTAGATATTGGACCTTGAGGAGTTTCTTCCTTGCCTCTTACCAGATCCCTTAAGCCTCCAAGAGAGTGATCATCAAGCCATGGAAGAATTGCATGACATAACAAAGAAAACATTACAATTGTCTTTAATGAATTGGAAAACCATGAATATATGGGCTACATCGAAACTTGGTTCCAAAACATTGTCGGCATGCAACCTTCTACCATCATTCGAGAGCTCCTGGTACCATATTAGTTAAAGTAGCTTCTCTCTCATACTCCAGTATATGTGAACGCTTACTTTTTAAATTTGAGTGTGAGTATATTTAGCATTCTATTATGCACATGGATACACTAGAAGTACTCCTACACTTGAAGGAGATATTCCTCTCTTTAAATTAAGGTAGGGTAGTATAAGAGAAATAAATAAAATGCCATCTGAAAATAAAATTGTGACAACAACACTCTTGAAATTGCAATTCCCTAAGGCATGTGTATCAAAATTTTTGTTATGCACTCCTATGGTAAGACTTGTCAGAAGCAATTCACTCTTAATGCCTCACATTTTGTAAAGTGATTATGATTATCTTGGCTTTTCTCCATGGTTGAGATCATCCATTGGGCCAGTCAAGGAGATTTGTCAATGTTTTCCTTGATACTCATAAGCTTAAAATCCTACCTCTAGCCTAGTCACTCTAACAGATTCTCTCCAATAAATATTTTCAAGTTTCTCTTAGAAGGCAGTGTTGAAAGGCCTCCTATGGCGGACCACTACTCTAAAACCCTAATGGGCTTTCATGAGAACACTAGCATGATTAACTCGAGGAATATTTCAGTCATTATCTGAGATGCTTATTATACAGTGAATAGATGATATTTAAGATTATTGTGGATGATGTTTCCCATGGACTAAAACTAATTATATATGTGTCTAGAAAATATAAAACACTCTTGTACCACTCGAATTCTTTACACTCTAAAGTTGTCAATGAACATTATACATTACCTCAAATATTTTGAGTGATATATAATAATAAAAAAGGAAATACCAAGAAGTACAAGAAAACCCATTGGGGTACTTAACAAGCCCGCTGGCAGCAAGACTATGCTTGTATGGTACAAAGTAAAACCCGACGGGGTAATGAATAGGCCTGCTCGCAGCGGGGCTATGTTGGGTAAGAGGGATGGAGAATACACATCGACACACTTGAAACTCAAACACCATGGGTCACTTTCTGAAGAAATTATCATTAAGATTGAAGCTAGGAAATGAACTTTATATCTCTCTGAGAATGGATTTAAGATGCTTCCAGTATTGTGTTTTGGAGTTCTATATTTTGGAAATAAGTAGGTTTTCATGGATGTGGGACCCTTAATGTAGGTGATTCTATGTGTTTGAACAAGAGGACCTTCAGTTATATGCTTGGATAATGGTAAGATGGCAATTTTTGGAAGGTATCATTTTTTCATGTTTCTTTTCCCCTATTTCCATTCATCTTTCATGCCTTGGCATCCAAAATATGATCATGTCACTTTTATTTATAATGAGGATATTTAGTGAAAAACTCTTAATAAAGTTGCTCTTGAGATGATTTGTGGAAATTTTGATGGCTGGCTATTTCATTCAATGATAACACTATCCTTGTAGTAACAACATTGTTAGAATTCCCATGGAAACCTCGACATTAGATTTTCTTAGGAATGTATCTCAATGAATGAAGAATCCAATACAAAAACAAACAACCATGTCACTTCTCTTTCAAAACAACTAGATCTAGCAAAGGAAATTTTGTTTACATAGAGTTGTAGGAATATTGTTGTGAGTGCAATATCACTTATAAAGCCCATATTATTCTATTGTCATTGCAATTGCATTATTTTTCAACATTGTATTAATGGCCAAGGAGGTGTTTCAACTTTGGTTTTTTACAAGGGAGTAATAGTACAACAACTAACTCACTTACATGAGGACATGCAAGATGATTGACATGGGAGAGATGTCAGGTCTTAGAATTTTCATATTTAATACATCCTCTTGAACCATGATATCTTATTTTACCCCCTTGTTTTACCAATTTTGAACCATTAGTTATCACTACAACCTCCTTTTTAACATAATCATGAAGACTTGTGTTTAATCTGCATAATATTTAAAAGGTTGATAGGTAATTGTTATTCCTAAGTCAAATTATCTCATTTGTGTGTATCATATAAGGATTATGATCATAAAAGATCCACTAATTAAGGTGTGTGCATATCCTGCACTCCATAAAGATCCTACACCATAGTTAAAGTATGCGTGGAATGCTTTATCATTTGAGCTTTCCATGGAGGCCAATGCTAGTTGGTCGTACAAGCACCTGTTCAAGACTATTTTGGAACCTATCTAACAATCAAAGGTGCACTTTTCTTTCATTTAAAATTATAGACTGAGGAAAGAGGGATCATTTTCTAAATCAGTCTTTCATGTACTAGATTCAACCTCCCTATTTCAATCATGGCTCTATCAGTTATCTATGGATGGAAAATTGTTGTGATTCAATTATTCATCTTGTTTCTAATGGATTGACTTGTCTAGAGCTAAATTTGTATTGTAAATATTTATATAATCTAAGCCATGGATTCGAGATAGGTTGGAAATATTATTGGATCAATCTTTCATAGCTCTCTGCTAGTTTAGACTCAAGGATAACTCCCTTTTTGGGCACTAGATTCTGCTCTCTCCACATGATGTAAGACTGCAAAATGTTTTTAATTGGAGGATTATATGTCAGGTTTACATTTTTAATCTCTACATAACTCATGACTTTGTAATTTGATATTTTTTTCCTAGAGGCAATGAGATGGTTGGGAGGGACCCCCAACCCAACTCATTGTCCTCTTTTTTTGCCCTTCTTTTGTGTTTATTTGGCATTATAGGTTTTAGATATGTGCTCACCTTTTGGTATTTTAAATACTGGTGTTTTTAGTTTTAGATCTAGTGGTTTATTGTAGCAGAAGATTACATACTCTGTCTTAATTTTATATATATCGATATGGAAACACAATGGTAATAAAATCACTGTTATGAATATTATGTTTGCATCAGAGAAAATTTAGTTGTATTGTTTTGTTTGGAAAAGGTCATTTTGAGTAGTTTTTAGGGCTAGATAATTTCATTGATTTACAATATATGTAGTCTATTGACCCATAAACATGAGTGCAACAAAATCCCTCTCATTAAGTTATAATTTGGTTTGCATTATATCCAAAACCTGTATGGAAAAGTAAAACAAATTGTATCAACGGTTTTTGTTGCATTACGTGTCTTTGTAGAATGTGTAACTACTTAAATCATTTATATATTTTTGTTGGGCTTAAAAAATTCACAATGTTGGTATTTCAACATGTGGTATGCGTTGTCCCATTTATGATGATATGAGGTTCAAGGAATTGTTTGATTATTTCTTCAATCAATTTCGAGTGATGGTTTATGCTTTGTTTCTTTAATAATAATTTTCTATGATAGTAGCAGAGTATTGTTTCCAAAGTCCATTTATATTGTAGGCTTATTTGGTTATAAAGGTGTAAATCGTGTAGGGAGCATGGGTGGATTTTTTTGTAATTTTTATGAACAAGTATTGTGGAAAAAACGAATGCTCACTCAAGTTAACTTTCTCATAATGAACTAGAGTGCACCTGGAGCCTTCATTGTTAAAATAATATTGAACACATTATATTAATCTGCCTATATTTACACAAAGAGTACGTGTATATATATGCATTTCTTACTGGTTGGAAATAGATATTTTGTGCCCTAACCCTTGATAAACATTTTTTCAACAACTCTCTACATTGAGGAGGCTAAGGTTATTACGAAGATGATCCAGGTGGATGTTGGTGGCCACCCATCTATCCCACTTGGACCCCCACAACTGTCTCTTTCAGTTTTTCAGTTTCCTTAATTGTAGCACAATTTACAATTTTTAGCAGTTTTTCGGGTCCTGAACTTCCGGAGCTGTTTTGAGGCCCTAAACAACGTTTTTTGGGAAATCTGGGAGCAACATGGGTACAAGGATTGATTTTTCTCTTCCCACAGTAGTATTTCTCAGATAGATCTTTCTAACAAGCTATTGTGCATGTCAAACGAAGATCATATGCCAAAGTTACGACCTCGGGAAGTTGATGTACCAATTTACTTGAAATGGGGCGCACATTTTGGCGTTTCATCTCCTAGGGTTAGGTTTTTGGATGTTTAGGGTTTTACATTGTTTCTCAACAATAAATAGGCCTTCGAGCCTCATTGTAACATAGTATAGAGGCATGTAGCCACCACATCTCTTCGCAGAGATAAGCTACCATCCCCCCAGCTGGTTTATTTCCATTTCTATTTGTAAGCATATTTCAGTATTTTACAGTAATGACATGAAGTATTATTTCCATTGCATATTTGTATTTATGGTTATCTCTATAATTTTTTGCGTTCTTCTTTAAATTTGGATCAATGGTATCAGGGCGGTCTGCTTTTTCTTTGTTTTTCTTTGCATGTCCCCAACGAGGTTGGGATATAAGGAGTTAGGGCTTGAACCGGTCGAACCTTTGCAAGACCAGCCTCGCAAATCCTGACGGCCTCCCATGGTGGATGAAAATAAAGACGAGGGGGCAGGAGATCCTATCAAAATCTTGCTCAAAGAAGCCCTCGAGCGGCAAAGGAATGCGATGATGGATAATTTTACTAAGATCCTTCAGCAGCTACCCAGAGGCGACGCATCGGCTTCCAACAACTACTCTGGAAATGTCACACCTTTTAACGTACAAGTTTATTTTGAAATCCCCATATTCAAGGGTTGGATAAACGTAGATGCCGTAGATAAATGGTTAAATTTTCTAGAAGGGTATTTTTCTGTTCATGATTTTTCTAGTCGGGAAAAGATTATTTTCGCTCTTCTCAAAGCAGCCCCCACGTCAAGGACTAGTGGGAAACCTATTGCGAGTAGAAGGATGAATGTGTGGGCTCACTATTTTCAGCCGCACCCACTTGGAATTCATTCCGGGATGCCATCAAGGAGTAGTAATACCCTGTCAAAAGCTATGAGGACAAATACATCAAATGGACCACACTGCGGCAGGGAAGGGACCAAGATGTGTCAGAGTTCACAAACATTTTTCATACCCTTCACACACAGTTGGGTATCAAGGATTCTGAGCTGCATTTGGTTCTTAAATACCGCGGCTACTTACATAGGTACATCTAGGACAAGATGGAGTTATTGAACCTCTCCTCACTTGGCACGGCATTCCGATACGTTGTCAAGATCGAGCAGAAGTTTAAACAAAAGAAGCGAGACTTTGGATCTGTGAATTTGAAGAACAAAGGGAAAAGCCAAGGCGGGGTGACCCAAAACAACCTGTCTAAGCTGCGGGAAAAGAACAACACCACGAAGTGATAGAAGGACACAGGAAATTGGTGTGAGTTCCATAAGAGCCCCACTCACAATACAAGTGATTGTTGGACCAAGCAGTTGCTGGTGGCCGAGTTGAAGGCTTCAGAATCAGATGCATGTTCTGACCCTGAGTCAGAACCCGACAAGGGGAATGGCAAAGGGAAGTAGATCATGGATGTGGAGCCAAACGCCATTGTTACCACCGCCAAGATCTAGAAGAATGAGCCCAAAGATCCAGAGGAGGGGGAGCATCTTTTCCACTCACAGATGTGGGTGAAGGGTTCGTCGTTGCAATTCATTGTTGACAGTGGGAGCCAAAAGAACCTCATTTCAGCAGAGGTCATGAAGCAGTTGGGCCTACCAACTACAACACACCCACAGATGTATAGTATCAGGTGGCTTCACCAAGGACGAGATCTCCGAGTCTGCCAGCAATGTCGCCTTCCCTATAGCATCAAGCCCTTCATAGATGAGGTATTGTGTGATGTTGCACCTCTTGATGTTTGTGATGTACTATTAGGCCAACCATAATTATGGAGGCGACATGTTGTGTATGAGTCAAGGCATCGCGTCTTATGAAACCAGCTCACAAAAAGATAGAAAAGATAGATGAATGCCTTAGAATTCAGCCTTTTTTAGGGGGAAACCTCCTTTACATTACATAAATGAACAATTCTTTGATGATTCAAATGACAAAACATCCTTTCTATATATAGGAGTCTAAGGGGTCACAGTATAACCAAGCCGACCTAACAATAATAATATAAAGGCACAAAAATAACAATAGAGGGATTCTATGGGGCACAATAATAACAATATGGGGACAATAGGGGCATAACAATATTAATAAGGGATACAACGACAATAGTAATGGGGAAATCACTAGTATTATAGGGGCCTAACATGCCCCTCTCCTTCAAAAATGTGTTGTCCTCAAAGCTTGAGTAGTTCTGGATCCTTCTGTATAAAATTCTCATCCTGCCATGTGGAATCTTCAGCAGATAAGTTCTTCCACTTGATGAGATACTCTGAAATTGATCGATTTTGTAGTTGTCAAGTTCTTGTTTCTGTGACTGCTTCCGGTTCCAATATAGTTTTTCCTTCCTCGTCAAGTTCTAACAATATTGTTTGAACTGGGAGCTTGTTGCCTATAACCTTCTTTAAACATGAAACATGGAAAACTGGGTGCACTCGAGAAGCTGCAGGAAGCTCCAATTTGTATGCCATAGTACCAATCTTTTGCAACACCTTGTACGTATCATAATACTTTGGTGATAATTTATTATCCTTCTTAGCTTTCTTGAGGGACATTTGTTTATATGGTTGTAACCGTAGGAATACCTAGTCACCTACATCAAAACTTCTTTCGCTGCGATGTTGATCTGCCTGTTGTTTCATTCTATTCTGTGCCAACGTGAGGTTATCTTTTAAGAGTTGGAGAACTTCTTGTTGATGCTTGATGTGATGTTCCACCACTTGAACCTTAGAATTTTATCTTAATATGATGTGATGGATGGTGGCTGATATCCATAAAGTGCCATAAATGGGGTCATTTTTGCTGCAGTATGGAAGGAAGTGTTATACCACCATTCAACCAGAGGCAACCATTTGACCCATTATGTCTGTTTATCAGATACAAAGCAACGAAGATATCCTTCCAAACATTTGTTTACTATCTCAGTTTTCCCATCATATTGAGGATGATAAGATGAGCTATGAGCTAACTAAGTACCAAGACAAGAAAATAATTCTGTCCAAAAATTTCCAGTGAAAATGGAATCTCTATCACTTACAATAATCTTTGGGTTTCCATGTAGCTTTTGAATTGTTTCCATAAATGCAGTATAAACTGTATTGCCTTTAAATGGATGTGATAATGCACAAAAGTGTGCATACTTGGTAATTCTTTCAACTACCACCATGATGACACTCTTTCCTTCAGACTTGGGTAAACCTATGATAAAAGCCATCGAAACCTCCTCCCAATGTTGGCTTGGAATGGATAATGGTTGTAATATACATGGGGTCTTAATTGTTTCAACTTTATTTTGTTGGCAAAACAAACATTCTGCCACAAACTTTTGAATATTTGATTTAAGGCCATCCCAAAAAAATTCCTTCTTAACCTTGTGGTAAGTTTTTAAAGATCCTGAGTGCCCTCCTAAGGTAGAAGTGTACATCTCCATAAGAATCTTTTGTTTGAGTTGGGAATTCTTACAGAGGTATAAGTGATATTTGTACCATAATGAATCATTTTTCCAGCTAAATGTATAAGATGTACTGGAATCTTGTTGTAACTTTCGAATAAGTTCCCACACTTCTTCGTCATTCTTGCATTCCTCCCTTGCCTCGTTTATCCAATCTATTTGGATAATAGAAATGGTGCACAATAATGCTTCGACATCCTCATCCTTTCTTGGGAATGCATTTGCCACAACATTTTGCTTCCATTTTTTGTAGATGATTTCAAAGTCATAACCCAACATATTTGTGACCCAATTTTGTTGCTCTTCAAAGGATAATCTTTGTTCTAAAAAGTATTTAAGACTATCCTGATCCATTTTTGCCTTGAAGTGTCTTCCCATTAGGTAGGGTCGCCATTTCTTAAGTTAATGTAGTATTGCCAACATTTCCTTCTCATAAATAGGTTTGTGTAAATACTTTCCATTGATTGGACGACTTTTGAAAGAAATGGGTCTTTCATCTTGCATCAAAACAACACCAATTCCATTTCCTGAAGCATCACATTCCACAATAAAGGTTTTTTTGAAGTCTGGTGTAGCTAAGACCAGTGCTTGGCACATTGCCTCTTTAAGATATTTGAAGGTCTTTGTTGCTTTTGGAGTTCATGAAAATGCATCTTTCTTCAATAATGTTGTTAGAGGTGCTGCTATTCTCCCATAATTCTTAACAAACTTGCGATAAAACCCTGTCAACCCAAGAAATCCTCACAGATGCTTTATGGATGTGGGGATTTTCCATTCCTTAATGGTTTTAATTTTTCTAGGGTCTACCTTAACACCTTCATGAGATACAATATGACCCAGATATTCCACCTCTTGTACTCCAAAGAAACATTTGGAGCTTTTTGCATATAATTGTTTCTCCTTCAATAGTTTGAGCACCTTGTCAACATGTTCAACATGATCCTTCCAAGACTTGTTGTAGATTAATATATCATCAAAAAATACTAACAAAACTTTTCTAAGGAAGAGTTTGAAAATGGAATTCATCAAACCTTGAAATGTAGAAGGTGCATTGGTAAGGCCAAAAGGCATGACCAAAAATTCATAATGACCCTCATGAGTTCTAAATGTTGTTTTTGAAATGTCTTTAGTATTCATTCTGATTTGATGATATCCTGAACAAAGATCCAACTTGTTGAAGTAAATTGATCCATGCAATTCATCCAATAATTCATCAATAACAGGAATAAGAAATTTATCTTTAATAGTGAGCTTGTTGAGCTCCCTATAATCTAGACACATGCGCCAAGATCCATCCTTCTTGTGCACCAATACTACTGGAGCAAAGAAAGAACTTTGACTAGGTTGAATTATACCAGCCTTTAGCATTTCTGCAACCATATGTTCAATTTCACTCTTTTGGGCATAGGGATATCTGTGCGGCCTGATGTTTGGAGGAACACTTCCTGGAATCAAATGAATAGTGTGATCATGATCACGAATAGGTGGGAGACGTTTGGGAGTCTCAAATACCATGGAATGATTGTCCAAGACTTTTTGGAGATCTGGAGAAATAGATGATTTCGATGTGGAAACATCTAGTGAACATAATTGTGCAATTACACCTCATTGTTCCTTCTTTAGAAGCTTTGTCATACCATTAGAGCTGATTATCTTTCCCGGTTTCCCTGCAATACCCCTTAATTCAACTTCCTTTCTTTCCACAGAAAATTTCATGAAACGTTCTTGAAAATTAAAAGCTATTGTACCCAAGGATTGTAGCCATTGGACTCCTAGTACAACATCAGCACCACCCATTGGAATGGAAAGCATTGGGCTATTCAATACATATTCTCCCATGGATAGCTTGATATAATGGCACTTTCTAGAGCAATTTATGTTTCCTCCACTTGCAACCATCACTTGAAACTCTGGTGTTGGATATAAGAAGAAATTCATCTCTTTTGCTATCTTACAATGAATAAAATTATGGGTACTTCCTGAATCAATCAAAACTATTACCTTTTTCTTCTTGATATGTCCTTCTATCTTGATAGTTCGAGGAGTGGTAATTCCATCCAATGCGTTACAAGATATGGTCAGATTCATTTATTCTTTATCTAGGGTTTGTTCTTGGATTATATCCTCTTCTTTCGAAATTTCTTGTTCCTTTTCTTCCTCCTCTTCATAATCTATGTAGAATAATTTCTTCTTAGCACACTTATGACCTTTAGTGTGTTTGCTATCACAATTGTAGCAAAGCCCTTTTGCTCTTTTTTCTTCCAATTGTTGTGGTGTCAACCTTGTAGGTTGTGGAAGGCTAGGGGAAACAACACTTCCATATTTATAGTTGTGAGTGGTAGGCTTCCTGGTTGCCATAATTTTGCTTTCCATTTTTCTTACTAAATTGAATGCCTTCTCCAATGAATCAGGGTTCCCAAAGGCAAACCTTATGTTGTATATTATCCTCTAAAGTCCCTATGAACACATCAATCCTATGCTCCTCTGGAATATATTTTACCCTTATGTTCAATTTTTGGAAATCCTCAATGTGCTCCATCATTGAATCCTTTTGTTTGAGATTTATCAATTGGCTAAAAAAAGAGTTGCTTTTTGTATCCTCATAATGTGCTGTCATTTCTTCTGTAAAAACTTCCCAAGTGAAAATTTGTTTATGAGAGCAAAGCCATTGATACCATATAAACTGATTTGGTTGAAAATATAAAGTTGCAATACGTACCTTTTGTGTGTTTTGCACATTATGGAGATCGAAAAATTGCTCCTTCTGTAGTATCCATGTTCCGATATCTTTGCCATCAAACTTCCTCATATCGATCTTTGGAACATGGTGGTTCTTAGATCCAATGTTAGAGTCTATTAAATCATGATTAACATTTATTTTGTTTTCATCATGAGTTTCCTTTACTACCTTTTCATCATTAGTAAGCATTTCTTGTAGAAACTTTGTCAAATCTGTCTTCAAATCTTTCATGCCTGTCTTCAAATCTGCCTTCAAATCATCCATCTTAGCTTCCACATAATTCATTTTAGCTTCTATGCCTTTCTTTAAACCATTCATCTTAGCTTCCACACCATACATCTTAGCTTCTACATCTTTCTCTGAACCATCCATCTTAGATTCTGTTACTTTTTGTGCGAGTGACATTTGTTCCACTTGGTCTCGTAATTTTGATATATCGTGTTGCATTTCTTCCTCTTCTTCATGATTCATGCTAGAGATTTTAGGTTGCTTACTAGGTGTTTCCATTTTCTTTCTTCGGGTAATCAATTACCGATAATAATGCTTCACTATGCCCTTTGAATTTCTTCAAACTATTTTTTCAAACCAAGCTTATGCAAAGAGTTAAAAAATCTACACACCTTTTTTGACTTTGTAGGAGCTTGATATTTCATTTGATGTATCTCTGTAATTTCGGATCTTCCAATTCTGAAATTGTAACCTGTAATAGCCCTCTGTGTTCTCTTTCCAATGCCACCAGTCTGATTGAATTTATATTCTCCAAGAAAGAGTTATGCACAATCTTCCAAGATGACCTGATTATATACCTTCTCAAAAGAGCGAACTTGTATGAAGTGCCACATGTCACTGTTTTGACCTTAGGATCTGAAACATATATACAAGAAACTACATTCTGTTCTCTTTTTGTAACTTCTTACGAAATTTCAATCTGATGCTCAAAACAAAAGTTATGACTATTTTCCTCAGGTCACCTGTTTGGAATGTAATTCGGGAGTCTGCAAAAAGGGAAACTTCCTCAAATCATATCTCTGCAAATATAGCGCGAAAAGATTTGAATTTGAAACCCGAGGTTCAGAACGATTTCAACCCAAATGGGTTTTGGTTTTAGCATCTGAGACATCACATAAAAAAAGTTATTGCGCAAATTCCCTGATGACTTGTTTGGAGAAGCGAAACCCTAGAATCCAAAGCTTTGATACCAAGTGTTATGAAACCAGCTCACAAAAATATAGAAAAGTAGATGAACGCCTTAGAATTCAGCCTCTTCGGGGGAGCAACCTCCTTTACATTACATAAATGAATAATTATTTGATGATTCAAATGACAAAACCTCCTTTCTATATATAGGAGTCTAAGGGGTCACAATATAACCAAGCCAACCTAACAATAATAATATAAAGGCACAAAAATAACAATAGAGGGATTTTATGGGGCACAATAATAACAATATGGGGACAATAGGGGCACCATAATATTAATAAGGGATACAACGACAATAGTAAGGGGGAAATCACTAGTATTATAGGGACCTAACATCGGGGTGTTATTATTAATTTGGGTAATTCATTATACAGGATACCGTAGATAGCCCCACCTAATGCCACCTCTCTGATCACTACTAAGAAATGCAACAAGCTCATCTCCTAGACTAGGAAATTCATTTTTTGTCTGGTTCGCTCCCAAAGTAAGGGGAAGATCATCACCACATCCATGACCCCCGCGAAGGGTTCCTCCACGCAGCAGCAACAGTAGAGTGATATGGTCATCTTCTCCTCACCCACAGGGGTACCATTGCACTGTCAGGTCAAGCATTTGGCGGATTTGACTTCCAGATCACCTCTACCCAATGGGCCGATCTATCGCCACTCCATTCAGGAAAATTCCAATTACAAGCATTGACATGATCAACATCAGGTGCCACACAAGTTTTAGGTGGGCGACAAAGTCTGGTTGCATCTACCGAAAGAACGCCTTACAAGAGCCCATCAGAATCTTAGACCACTTCAATATGGTCCTTACATCAGTAACAAGCCTATAGGAAACAATGCTTTGGAGCACAACATTCCCCCATTCCTTCGCTTGCATTGAGTCTTTAATGTGGACTGCCCTTGACCATGCTTCCCACCATTACTGGACACATTAGAGGTTGTAGAACAACTCACGAGGTACCAAGTTCAACAGAAGTTTCCTCATCTCACGGAGGAACTCAACACAATAGGGATCATTGCTTCCTAAGCGGGGAGGAATGGGGACCTATTTTTTGACCCAATCAAAAGTAGTTGTTTCTTTATATTTGTTGGAAGGATCTGTCTATCTATTTAACCCGCTGCCATGATCGGATTCTTCATCTTGTCTTGGTGATTCTTCATCTTGTCATGATCTGATTCTGTCTGGTATCAGAGCCCTGCAACATTCCTAATGGCTAGTTTAATCAGATCCTTTTCTACTCTGGAAAGACGTGTTGTTACTGAAGTTGATTCTAGATCTCTTGAAAAGGAAATCGATTCTAAAAAAGAATTAGAGATAGTAGAGAATCCTGAAAGTTGGAATCCTCCAACTCTTCATGCAACTGATGTTTATAAAACTCCTCTCTCTAATATCTTTCAGAAGAAAATGCTTCTAAAAGAAGTGGAAGTTAAAATCAAAATCTCAGGTCCTTCTGTACAGATTGTGTCTCTCTCTTTGTTTACCACTGAAGAAATCAAAAAATTTCGCCAATATGCAAAAGACAAAAAATATTCCTATTTACATTTTGGAGGTATAAGGATAGGTTTGGCCCCTTTGTTTAGACATGGCTTAAATACTCCGTGCATATCTGAAGTGTTTGATACTAGACACCAGAACTATGATCATGCTAGAATAGGTACCATTGTTGGTAACCTATCTACTGGTTGTCAATATGGAACGATTTTCCTTGATTACTCTATTAGTCTTACGGATCCTCATCTGAAAGATTGTTGGAAACTTATGGTAGGAGTTCAAGGATTACAGATGGTTGATGAAAGTGAATTTTTATCTGTAATAATTCATACATCCTTCTAGTTGACTAATACAGTCCATCCGAAATTAAAATAGCCAGTGCTCAGAGATTGTGTGTCAGTTGGTTTAAACAATGCACAAGTAGAGGGAGTATCTTATGATTCTATAGGTTTACCAAACGACTGGTATTTTCAATACAAGTCTTTAGCTGATGAAAAGAAACCAGGAAGCCTGACAAGAAGAGCTTCGTTGCAAGAAGGTAAAATAAGAATACTTCAAGAAAAGCCTTCCATCCCGCGACCCATCATTCATCCGAGAAAATATGCATTACCAGTCTCAGAATCTACAGAATCCTCTGCCCAAACAGCCAACACTTCTAGTCAACCTATGTTATCTTCAAATGAATTGTATATACCTGAAGTTAAGCCTTTTCTTGCTGTAAATAAGATGTTTAGAATTTCTAATTCCCAGATAGCCCCAGTTGAAGAATGGAAATATGCTAATCGTCGCTTTGTAAAAGGAGGCAAATGGCCACCAAAGACGAAATTTTGTACTACTTCATCCTCCTCAAAGCAACCTCCTACAAGAGCTGATTGTGCCCCTTTAGTTGAACACAACTCCTCAAATACAAATGATTTAGACCAGTTGTATCAAATTGGTAATTATATTACCACATGGTGTTCTTATGCTGAAAATGCTATAGATGATCTGGGTGCACAAAATGAGCTCATTCTAGCCAATCTCAAGCTCTTACATGATGAACAACAAGAAGAAAGAGCCGAGAAAGAGGCAAGGATGCAGAAAAAGGAAAGAAGAAGAAAATCTAAAGCAGCTCAAAGCTCAAAATTTTCTATAGATATGTCGACCCCAAATTTTTGGGATTTAGAAGAAACAGAAGCTAGCACCTCTGAAACACCTTTCAGACCAATGAAAATAGAGTCTATTCCAGAAAAGCCAAGAAAAACAAAAGCAGAAATAGTGACTCTTGAAAATGCAGCTTCTAAGTTTCCATCTTTTATCATGCCATCAATCCAAAAAGAAAATTTTGTTAAAGAAGTCCAAAAATATCCTAGAATAGAAGAAGATCTGTTTGCTTCTAATTCTAGCGGTTATATTTTGGATTTGGACAAATCAACAAATCCAGCTGAATCAATTCGAATATGGATCGGAGCATTATACCAAATGCAAGTAACTACAAAGCTCGATAATATGTCCATATTTGTTCTAGCAGAGAAAAGAATGGCCGGAATAGTTTATGACTGGTGGATTGGACCTCCTGAGTCAGAACGACAAGCAGTCATTGTAGCAGGACTTTCTACTCTAGAGGTACTACTAAAAACATAGTTTGTCCCTGAGATGAGAAGAAGCAAATTATTGTAGACCTTGCTAGAATGGAACTGAAAGATTTAAAATATCTTGAAGCTTTTGGTCAAGATTTTATGGCCAAAGTTTACAAAGCAAATCTTTCAAATGATTCAGTTCAGAAAATTTCTTTTCTGTCAAAATTACCAGGAAATCTAGGAGATCTGATTTCTAAAGATATTGAGCTTCAAAGCAAAACAATAGATTAGATTTACTGGATAGATCTTTTATTCAGGTGTCAAGAGAAAGTCAAATATCTCTGTTGGAAAAAACAGGCACATGATATAACTCCTAGTGCCAATGTTTGTCGTGCTGCTTTGCCATGGACACCATTTAAGAAAAGGAGAAAACATAAAAGGTATGGGAAATTCAAGACCAAGAAAATTGCAAATCCCAAACGACCTTTTAAAAATTTCAGATTTCTAAAGAAGAGGAAACAATCGAGAACCAAAAACAATTGTTGTTTCATATGCAAACAGGAAGGACACTATGCTCGTGCTTGTCCAAAAAGCACATCCGGTAAATTGAAAGCATGTGTAGATATTGAAGAATTTTGTGATGATTGGTCTGTTGTACAATCAGAAGAAGAACCATCAGATGTATATATGTTAACTGATGCTTCTTTTTCAGAAGATGAAGAGTTAGTCAATTCTGTTCAGAAAATGAATATTTGTTATGATTGTTCTACTGATGAATTTTCAGTTGAAGATGAAGAAGAAGAACTTCATTACAGTGAAGAATTTGAGACTGACACAGACAGTGTTGAAACCAGTGAAACAGAATCTTTATGTTGGTCTCTCCCACCAGAGAAAGACAAAGGAAAATAGGTTATCCCTATTCTCCCTCAGTTAAACTCTTTTTGTCCATATCAGAAAAATATTGGACAAACATCTTCAATGCCAGTTCCTGAATTCGACCCACCAGCAGAACAAACTTTCTTGAAGAAAATGTTAAAAACAAATAATCTTTTGTATATACCAGTCTCCGTGCAGGTTAAAAATAGTTGGATAGATCTTGATGCATTTATTGATACCGGTGGCTCAAACAATCTTGCCAGACCATCGTTGTTTAAAGGATTATGGAAACCTCTCCAGAATATCCTGATTTCAGAAACAATCAGAGGTACAGTTAATCTTACTCACTATGTGGATAATATTTCTTTAAAAATAAGTGGGAAGATTGTCAAGATATCTGCTATACAACATTACGACCCATCTGCCAGTTTAATTCTGGGTATGCCATTTATCAATTCTGTTTTGCCCGTGACTATTAGCGAAGATAAAGTTATCTTCAATTTCAAAAAACAAGCAATCTCTGTTCCGAGATTAAAATTTGCAGACTCTGAAGTAAGAAGAGAAAGCCAGAAGAAGACCAGTACAAGAAAGCCAAAAAATGATTCCAAAGATTGGCAGAAAGTACTGCAGATTTATGAAGAAAAGGAAGCTCTCAAAACAAAACAAAAAGCAGCAATAGATCCGCAATGGACTCAGGAACAAATCTCTATATACCAGCGGTTAGTTAAAAGCTACTCAGAAGACCCTCAGAAGTTTTGGGAAAAAGAGAGCCCCAAGCAAGAAATTGTGACCATGCATGATAATGGAGTAAAAGGTAAGTTAATTCCTTGTACTCCTTCTGATGAACAAGAAATCAAAAAACAGATTGAAGAATTGTTGAAGTTGAGATTGATTGAACCGAGTGTTTCCCATTATTCATGTTCTGCATTTTTGGTTCGCAATCATTCTGAAATAGTTCGAGGTAAAGCAAGAATGGTGATTAATTACAAACCATTGAATGCAATCACTCAAAGCTTTCATTATCCCTTACCTTGTCAAGAAGTAATAATGCAGAAAATTCAGAAGAGTAAAATCTTCAGTAAATTTGATATGAAATCTGGTTATTACCAGATTCAGATTGAAGAAGTAGACAGACATAAGACAACATTCACATGCCCTGCAGGATTTTACCAATGGAGAGTTGTTCCATTTGGATTAAAGAATGCTCCTGCTTTCTTCCAGAAGAGAATGGATTTTATATTTGGTAAGTATGATTTTATCATAACTTACATTGATGATATTTTAATCCATAGTCCAGATTTACAAACACATTTGGCTCATCTAGAAATATTTTTTCAAGAAGTTCAAGCTCATGGTATTGTCCTCTCAGAAAAGAAAATGGTGTTATTCCAAAATGATATTGATTTCCTTGGAATTCATGTAATCGATGGACATATACAGATGCAGCCGCATGTGCTAACAAAGCTTGCTGAGTTCCCTGATGAACTCAAAGACACCAAAATGATTCAGAGATTTTTGGGTGTTTTAAATTACATCCATAAATACATTCCCAGGCTATCTGAAAAAACTGCTCCTATTCGAAAGCATTTAAAATCAGGTTGGTCTAGTCAAGCCACTGCCGCTGTCAAAAATCTCAAAGAAGAATGTAAGTCCCTGCCAAAATTGCAGCCTCCAGGAGAAGGATTGTTAATTTTACAAACAGATGCCTCAGATGATTTTTGGGCAGCTGTTCTTTTTGAAAGAAAGGAGGAAAACAAAGAAGAAGAATTATGCGCCTATGCATCAGGAGAATTCCTCCCCAATCAGAAAAATTATTTTGCTGCTGAAAAAGAAACTCTTGCAATATTTAATGGCATTCAAAAATTTGAATTGTATCTTGCACCAAGAAAATTCTTGATTAGGACTGACTCAATGAATTTTAAATATTTCTTGTCAGCAAAATTATCAAGACAGATGGCAAGAGGAAGATTATTAGCATGGCAAATTTGGTTCCAGCAATATGATTTTGATGTAGAATGGATTCCTGGAAATTCTAACTATATTGCCGATGCTCTTACCAGGGAAATGAATAAAGCTCATAGAATTGGCCGCAGCCGAACAGAAGTCAGAGGAAGCATTTTTGATATTCCAGATCAGCCAGACAATCTTGTCACTTTGGCAAAAAGGTTCAAAATTCTCGAGAAGCATGTTGAAGATCTTTGTCTAGAAATAAAAAAGGTAGTTGGACTCAGGCTTCGAAGAAACCAGTGGATTCAAAAATGTCAAGCCTGGCAATCAAAGAATATTGGCACACTTCTTGGATTGGATCCTGAATTGGTAAAAGTATACTCTTTACCAAATATGAAAGTCAAATTATATTTCAGAACACTTGATGATTTATGGTCCATACAGTATACTCAATCTATGATTTGGGTCTTGCAAATTTTAAAT
The DNA here is from genome assembly GCA_031772625.1 of Pinus tabuliformis. Classification (NCBI taxonomy): domain Eukaryota; kingdom Viridiplantae; phylum Streptophyta; class Pinopsida; order Pinales; family Pinaceae; genus Pinus; species Pinus tabuliformis. The sequence continues at coordinate 168,447,116 of CM062805.1, read as the reverse complement.
TATTATCAGATGATTGGTTGTATTGATTTTGCACTTGAAATCTTTACAAGTGCTAAGATGATGGACCTTGATGATGTTAACATCAAGATAGAAGTTGGTCAGTTTTTACAGACCTTAAGAATTCCAGATCTGTTCGAGGAAATGGAAGCATCATATCTACAAAGAAGAGATCTAGATTATATGCATTCAGATACTTTTCCTCAGTATGAAATCTTCGAGCCCTTTGCAGATTGGGAAATCAAGAACGGATACTGCAAGAAGAAACAGGTTGAAAGACAATCTCAATGTGTAGAAAGAACTCTACAGTATATTAAAATATTTTCAACACCATGGGATTTTATTATTCACGCTACAGCTCATAGGGTTATTTTCTATTTTCTCATTATCTATGATGTTCTCGTGATTTGTGCTGGAGGGAAAGTATCCAAAAATTTCGCCAATTTGCAAAAGACAAAAAATATTCCTATTTTTGCTGAAGTAGCTCTTGGTTATCCTTAACAGATATCATTCTTTGCTTTATGGTAGACAAGGGTTTGAAAGCAATTTTTATATTTTTCTTATTGAGGATTTTGGCTATTTTGTCTGTGACTCCTTGGATGTAAGGAAGGCAGGTATTGGAGGCTGGGTTGTCTTTAGTTTTGTTTTTATTGTTATCAGTTTTTGCTTTTTGAATGGCTTTGTAAATGTTTTCATTGCTGTACCCTAGGTTGGCAAAGGTTCTTTTAAGGTAGGAAATTTCTTCATCTGTATGGTTTATATCAGAGATTCTATAAGCTCTAGTGAAGAGGGTTTGTAGTACCCCCATTTTTTGGGCGGGGTGGTGATGAGAGTCGGCATGCAGGTAGTTATCTGTATGGGCTTTCTTTCTAAAAACTTTGTGACCAATGGAACCATCCTTCCTTCTAATGAGGAGAATGTCTAAGAAAGGAATGCAATTATTTTCTTCAACTTCCATGGTGAATTTGATGTCTTCAGACAAGCTATTGAGGTGATCTAGGAACTTGCTTAGCTCTTCCTCGCCATGAGGCCAATTGACACTGGTGTCATCCACAAACCTAACCCAGGATTTGGGTTTTAGTGGATATGAGTCTAGTGCCTTCTTCTCGAATTTTTCCATGAAAAGGTTTGCCACGATGGGTGAGAGAGGTGATCCCATAGCAACACCTGAAGTTTGTTCAAATATTTCACCCTGGAAGGAAAAGAAGGTTGAGCGGAGACAGATTTCGGCTAATTTAGCGGTCTGGGGATCTGCTACATCTTTAACTACCTGAATAGCATCATCTAGGGGAATTTTGGTGAAGAGCTGGACTACGTCAAAACTCACGATTTTGTCTCCTGGTTCTAGCTTGGTGTTTTTTATGTGATTTACAAATTGATTGGAGTCTTTAATGTAAGAGCTAGTCTTACCTACAAGCGGGGACAGAATGCTGGCGACGTACTTGGCTAACTCATAGGTGGGGGACCCTATGGTGTTGACTATGGGTCTTAGGGGGACATCTTTTTTATGAATTTTAGGGGCTCCATAGATCCTAGGTGTGATTTCGCTGTTAGGTGTCAATCTCTTTTTTATTTTATCATCAAGGTTTGTTTCTTTAATGGCTTTCTTTACGAGGTTTGTGATTTTGGAGATGGGGTTTTTTTCTAGCTTTTTGTAGCTACCACTGTTGTATAGGTGGTCTTTCATTTTGCTTATGTAATCTACATTATCCATAACGACAGTGGCGCCACCTTTGTCGGCTTTTAAAATGACTATGTCCTTATTATTTCTAAGGTTTTTTAGGGCTTTAAGTTGATCAGGGCTTAGGTTTCTCCTGGGTGGCTTGGCTTTTCTAAGGATAACAGCGACCTCTTGCCTGATGAGTTCTTTGTCATCATCCTTGAGTGACTTAATTCCATCTTCAAGGTTGCAAATGATTTCTTCATTGGGGATTTTGTTAGGGGCTAAAGCAAAGTTAAGACCTTTGTTAAGGACCTCCATTTCTTCTATTTTCAGCTCATAAGAGGATATGTTAACTACTTTTTTATTATTCACGCTACAGCTCATAGGGTTATTTTCTATGTTCTCATTATCTATGATGTTCTCGTGATTTGTGCTGGAGGGAAAGTATCCAAAAATTTCGCCAATATGCAAAAGACAAAAAATATTCCTATTTACATTTTGGAGGTATAAGGATAGGTTTGGCCCCTTTGTTTAGACATGGCTTAAATACTCCATGCATATCTGAAGTGTTTGATACTAGACACCAGAACTATGATCATGCTAGAATAGGTACCATTGTTGGTAACCTATCTACTTGGTGTCGATATGGAACAATTTTCCCTAATTAATCTATTAGTCTTACGGATCCTCATCTGAAAGATTATTGGAAACTCATGGTAGGAGTTCAGGAATTACAGATGGTTGATGAAAGTGAATTTTTATCTGTAATAATTCATACATCCTTCCAGTTGACTAATACAGTTCATCCAAAATTAAAACAGCTAGTGCTTAGAGGTTGTGTGTCAGTTGGTTTAAACAATGCACAAGTAGAGGAAGTATCTTATGATTCTATAGGTTTACCACACGACTGGTATTTTCAATACATGTCTTTAGCTCATGAAAAGAAACCAGGAAGCCTGACAAGAAGAGCTTCGTTGCAAGAAGGTAAAATAATAATACTACGAAGAAAAATATCTAAAATTAATGGAGGAAGCAAATCTAAAAGAGAATCCATCTTCTGACGAATTCGATGATTGTGACTCAGACCACAGTGCTAAGGGACCATGGTGAATGTCCTTAGATTCCTTGTAAATAGTGAAAATTTGAATTATTGTGCTTTTGAATTATTGTACTGGAATATTGAGTAGACACCATCGGACTATGGAAATGCCGACAGGACCCTCAATTATTTCCACTTTGAATTATTGTTCTTAGTGTGTTTTTGAATTATTGTACTGGAATATTGAGTAGACACCGTCGGACTATGGAAATGCCGACAGGACCCTCAATTATTTCCACTTTGTGTCATGTCCAAAAAAAAAAAAGAGTCTATAAAATAAGAAATCGGCAGAAGAGAAGCACATATTGTTGGACTGAGTGCTTCTAAACTCTGAGATTTCTTGTTTTCATATTGTAATGCTCTGTAAGTTTTCCTTTTGAGTTAATAAAAGCTTCGCGCACCTTTTTACTCTAAGTTGAGTTGTTCACTTGATATCTTCTTCTAAGTATCAGTAAGGCTGCAAAGGAGGCGTTAGTAAAGCTGCTGAGAGAAGTGCCTGAGGAGAGGCCAAGGTGCAGAAGACGTGTGCAGCAAGTGCTAGAAGATACCGTCTCAAGGAACTACTTTTATTTAAGAGGTTGGTTCATGATCTCTTTTCTCTCGATATTTTGGTTTCATCTGTTGGCTTCGTATTTTGATGTCGCGAGTTTCTGGTTCACGATCTTTTCTGTCTGGTATTCGCGATCTTTTCTATCTATATTTGCGATCTTTTCTGTCTATATTTGCGAATACCATATTTGCAATCTTTTCTATCTATATTTGCGATCAAGCCTAAACTCAATAACTCTCTACATTTTGAAAGGCATATGACTAATGAGTGAACAACTTATAGCCTCTCTAAAGTTAAAAATAGAGTAATGATTTTGTCTTTCCATGGTTGTAGAGTGTTGGTTCAATAATCTTTTTCATGTACTTTCATTGGGTTGCAAACCTTAATTTGAAGAAAACCAAATTAATTTGTTTGGAGGTATTTTGAAACTAGTGCACACAATTTAAGATAAGCTTGAATGCCATAATTGGGTTGGTAAGTGCTTTATGCAGAGTTAAAGCCTATAACTTATTTCACACAAAAGTAGTTGGCCTAACACAAGTTGCTTTTACTGGTGTGAAGGAGCTAAAGTTCAGATTCCAAATAATTAGGGTTTTTTTTCCATATTGATCAGTACCTAGGATTTATTTGCCTTTCAATTAGGGTTTTCTCTTCTTTTGCTTATAATTAGGGGTTTTCCTTTTAATTTCCAATAGTTAGGGTTTATTTTTTAGTTGCTAATAATTAGGGTTTGATTTCTGATGTTGATAAAACTGTAGGATTGGTGTTGCAATAATTAGGGTTTCATCTCTAATGAATTTTTTTATTGTAGGATTGATTAATATTTGAAGAAATTAGGGTTTTGTTGTATAGGTCATTGTGTTGGGTGCAAGAATTGTACTTAAGAAAACACCTCAACACTTAATTGTCAACTTGGGGGTTTCGTAAACTTAGAGACGAAGCATAGGCAATGCCAGAAGTGGTATGAACTTTTCCTGTTCCTAATCCTACTTCTTAAAGGAAATTTTTGTAGAATCCGACATAAAACAATCTTTAAAGGCAATTGACACCAAAGAAACTCTAGTTCTAGAATATAAAAGAACAATTTGCAAGTAAATCAAGTAAAGGAGCTTTCACACAACTTAAGCAATCTTAAATGCTGGCAGGAAATGCTATGTTTATCTTCAGATAGATGGCTAACGGTCTTACAAGTGGGCCCTTGCATAGATCTATTTTCCTCGATCTTCCTTCCACACAAACAACCTGTTCTTGTACTATTGCAATGTGCTTGCACTAGTGCAAGTACAGTGCCTCTGTGTAAAAGTATATTTTACCTCCCTTACTAAATATTTATGTCTTTGTGGAGGTGCTCTAAGCCTCAGGGCTTAGAGCACTCTGTTTCTGTGACAAGAGACCAACTCTTGCACCGAGGCAGAGTTTCCTTCACCAAGTTTCTAATTTACTTTCGAAAAGATTGAAAGACGTGCTGAAAAAGAATTGCAATTGCAAACGAAATTTTGAGATAAATTATCTATGGAAAAGAAATTCTTTAATTAATTAAATTTTGCAAATGAAGTAAACTTCATGAAATGAAAGCAACTCAAAGTAATCAAAGCAGGAGTCTAAGTGATCTACATGTATCATCTAACTTTGGCAATCCACTTAAAGTGTTTCTATTCCTTGGTCGTAAAGCATAAAATGCAAGTATAACGTGTCTATGGTAAACTCATGCAATTGTTCTCAAATCCTTCAGAAATATACTTTTAATGCTGAAGACAATTACTGGAATTTGCAACCCAATTTCTTGCAAGAATAACTGAAATGATAATCAGGGAAAGAAATGCAATGTTTTCTTGTAAAATAAATGATTGAATCAGAGAGCAGCAAATCACATGCACTGGTACAAGAAAAGGGCTTCCTACACGTTCCAAGAGAAAGAAAATCGAGACAAGAACTACAAGTAAAGAAATGCGAGAAAGGAATTATAGAAAAGAAGTAACTTAATTAACTCCCAAGCCATGGATCCGTTTCACACTTAACTCCAAAATATATTTAAATCAGAACATCAGAAATAAATATAAAATTGTTCACACCACGCAACTGAGAAGGGAAATATCCACATAGTCTTTCCGAATAAGGAAAGCACAAGGGTAAACGAGCTGGGTTGGCTGGGCCCTAGCCAACCAACTCGTTTCCCTTTTAAGAAACAAACATATTCAACACTCAAGTACGAATCAAAGATAAATTAAACATAGTGCATGAATAACATGGCGGATTCCTTGTATTACTTGATTAGCAAATGTACATAGTAGTGCGAGTCCAACCCTAGAGCCGAGGGCAATATTAGATTACATAGAAAATGAAATTATAGTCTAAGGATTGCTAACTAGTTCTACCTACAATCTATATTTTATACATCCTTTTGGCCTTAGTCGTATTCCACTAATTACAATGATTTTCTTATTCAGGCCTTTCGGCCGAACAGACTAACAACTGAACATTACAAAATCGGCTAATAGTTATAATGGAATGTGTACTTCGCTGGCCGTAGACCATCCTTGGAAAACATCCCCTGATTGTGCACCACCAATATCCATCCTCAGTTAATCAGCAACCGAACTCGAGTCATGGATCAAAACCTCTGCGTGGATAGATTTAGCTCACAGAAATCTTGGACCAATCATCGTGGCGGTGCAGGAATGTGCCTGCACTAATCATACTAACTCATAATTAACACTAAGTTCCTCAATTACTTCTAGGAAATTATCATAAGTTACAAGAGGTACTTAATAGGCATAAAATCTATGTAAAAATGATTAATAAAGAACTTTAATAAATCTTAATGTAAAATACGAAGCATATGCAAGAATAGGTAATTATTTTGGACTAGTGCAGGAAAGAAGGGTTTAAGTTGAGATAAAATAGAGGTTAATGTTTATAGAAATGGGGTAAAAATAGGGCAATTTGGGACACCAAAATCCTCCCATCCCTAAGCTGTTGTGTGTCATCACACAACATTTTACCTTCTGCAAAAAATCCTCAAAAATTAGTGGCTAGCTCTCAATCCTGAACTTCAATGCTTATTCATGCTTTCTCTATCTTTGGCTTTTTCCCTGAGACTCTTCTCATCTGATTCACCACCTTCTTCAGATGTTTGTAGCATTTGGAAGCCCGATACTTCCACACTTTTACTTGTTGCTTTTGCCTTTTTACCTCTGCAAGTAGCTCCACCTCGCTCTGCTTCTGCCAACTTTGTTCCTTCATGACCTGGTTCAAAGCCTCCAGGTCATGAACTTGCTACTCCAATTCTACTATTCGGCTATTGAGGTAGAGAGTAGAGGGTGCCATGCTAAGATCTTTAGGTGGAAATGTCTTCTCTACAACAGACTTGAAACAGGTCCCATCATCGTCAAGGTCAAGGCCGTCAAATGTTTGCATTATGACGTTGCTGAGGGTTTCTACACTCGGGGTTTCCTTGTCACCAAGGGTTTTGATGCCCTCCACAATATTCGTGCCAAGGGTTTCAATACCTTGTGCACTCAACTCCTCAGGGTTTTTAACGCCCTTTTCTTCCAGTTCCTCAGGGAACTCAGTACCCTATCCATCCAGACCAGCAGGGGTCTTAGTACCCTGTCTTTCTAAAATAGTAGGGGATTCAGTACCCCATTCTTCTAAAACAACGGGGGTTTCAGTACCTTGTTCCTCGAAAGCACTGAGGGTTTCAATGTCTATTCACTGAAATTATCGAGGGTCTCTATATGCTACTCTTCTTCATCCTCATGACCCTCTATTTGGACTTCACTGGTACTCGGTGTCGTCTTCCTCTTCCTTAATTTGCTGACAAAAGTTGACAACAATACGTCGTCTTCCGCATTCTCTTCATCTTCCACAGTGTGTGTTGCTGCATCTGCAAGCACTGAGAGATTATGAACTTTAGGGGAAACTTGGGGTGATTCGTCGATTATAATCGGAGAGCTCGACTGGTTCATCCCTTGGGAGACAGTCTTCCTCCTCATCAAGGTTCTGGTCTTTCTCTTCTTAGCTGAGGGTGAAGTATTTTCAATAGTCTTCTTCCCTGCTTGCACTGGTGTGCTTTCATCTTTCTTCTCAGCAGGAGATGATGTCTCTGCTTTCCTTTTCTTACTTGTACTCGTGCTAGCAGACTTCTCTGCACTCCTTGCTCGAAACTCCTTCAAGAATGCTTCCCAAGTTACTCCTTTTTCTTCTAGCTTCTTCTTAACCAGAATCGTGATAAGCCCATGATGGTAGAGCTTGTTTGCAACTTGGCTTGCATTTCCACTCTGCACACCCTTCACCATTTTCTCAAGACTCCTGAGCAGGTAGTAAGGGAAATTAATCAATTTTCCTGACTCAAAGTGCAGCAACAACTGAAGGTGATACACAAACGCCAATGTATAGTGTCCCTCTCCAATCACGAATTTTTGCAGTATGAATAAGAGGTCTCGCCACTTCCCGATCATGGTGCTCTGTGGAAGTCCCTTCCTCCAGTCAACCTTAAGCTTTTTGTCAACCATGAACCGATGCCATCGTTTCTTCTTGAGCCGCTCCTTTTTAAACCAATGCTCTCTTGTAAGTGGCAAGCCTATAGCTTGTGAAATAGACTCCTCTGTAACTTTGAACTTCAATTATCTGACCTTGACTTGGCCTTCTTTGAATGTCCTTGCGAACTCCAGTATCACAGCCATATCGAACCCATAAAACTTCTGTAAGAATGGAAGGAACAAAGATTCTTGTAATAGTGCAAGACTGTTCCGTACTCTGTGGTTTGCTCAATCTCCTGCAAAGACAACGACTCACTCCTTACGAGTGCCATTTTGAACTGCACTTCACCCTTTCTGATCACTCCCTCGAAAGAATTCTAGCAAGTGACACTAACAGTTTTTCGAGAGCTTTATGCCAGAGGTTCATCACCCTCCGTCTTTTTAGTCCCACTCACCTGGTCATGATGAAAACAACTCTTTGTACTAGGTGTAGATTCGTATCAACCTGCTGCAGGTGAGTCATAATGATTGGGTGGAGTGGAGGTTTATGCGGTGGTGGCACAACAGTTACAATGATCGGGTTACAGGGTAAGGTAATAATGGACAAGCAATGCGAAATTATTTCAAGGAAGGTGAATACAGGCTATCAAACAACAGTACTATCCCACAGTCTGCCTCGTAATTTAATCAAGACATACTTCAACACTTATTAAAATAAATTTAGATTTCAAAACCCTATACACCTTGCACTTTAAATATTTTTCCTAAGTCAATAAATGATGAAACATAGTATTAATTGAAACATGCAATGCTTTGATATATTAGTACTCAGGTGAAGGAAAGTAAAGATCCATAAATATCCTTGATAAAACACTCCTGGAATGTGTGAATTTTACTTGCTTTCATAGTCAGCTGCGTTCCTACACTAAACCTTCTTGCACTCCGCATCTTGCACCAGGGACTTTTACCAAAGCAGAAAATCTGATAGAACAAAATTCTATAGTTGGAATTAAAATACTTTTCATCATTATACAAGAAAACTTTATTCGTCATCCTTTGGTGTTTCACGAGCATGCCTTCTAGATTGAATGCATCAAATTCTGCAATCAATTTATGAGGGAATAAAGAAGTGGGAAGGGGGTAATTTATTTTTATTTTTATTTTTTAGAATGGGAAGGAACATTATAGCAGGGATTCTTGAAACAATATCACCAAGAGCGATGAATGAAACGGGATGTGGGAAAAAATTCAAGGGAAAAGATGGATTTTACGAAATCGGGCAAGGGTAGCTTCTTAGAAGAAAGAGGAAGGTAATTCATTAGGGATTTTACAAAAGAAACTAGTGGAAATTTTTGAAATGGGAAATAGAAGAAAGGAAAAGTTTTTACCTTGAAATCAGCCTGCACTAGTGTAGGAAAAAATAATTGCAGCAAGAAGTGTTTACTTGCATAAAAATGTCCATGCTAGTTACCCCAAGCTTGGGTAAGTGCTCGGTTTCGTGAACCTGCTTGTTCTTGGTGGCAGCCAACATATCTAAAAATCAAGTAACATTCCCTTTTTATTTAAAATTTCAATCTTCCTACCAGCATGCTAGTTTTCAGGTTGATCCTTTTGCAATCATGCAAGTCAACTGATTTTCATAATTACTGGAATTTTTATTTTCTTTTTTATTCTTTTTCTTTTTGTCATTTATTCTTTTTCTTTTATTATTTTTTCAGTAAGGACAAGAAGGAATCAAATCTTCAACAGGTTGGTGTTACCACCTGCTAACTCCTTTTCAAATGGCTGTTGGACTTGCAACATAAAATCTCCTTTAGTAAGGGGCTGAAAATATACCTTCAATCTATGCCCGTTTACTAGGAACACATAATTTCATCCATCAATATTTTTGAATTCTACGCTCCATTTTCAAACACTTTGACCACCTCATAGGGTCCCATCCACCGTGTATGGAATTTTTTTTAAAAATATTTGAATCTAGAATCGTAAAGGAGTACCCAATCACCTGGTTGGAACTAGTTCTTCTGAATAGACTTGTCATGCCACTTCTTGCAATGTTGTTGAACCAAGATGTTCTGCTGGAAAACATCCCTTCAGAAGTCATCTAATTCATTTAACTGTCGAAGATGCTGCTGCTGTTCTTCAAAGAGATCTAGCCCCAATTGGACTGCAGTTCTAAAAGTCTTGATCTGGAATTCTATCGACAAGAGGACTTGTTTTCCGTACACCAACTCATATGGTGTGTGTCCTGTGCTATTTCTCAAAGTGGTTCAATAGGCCCACAATGCTTCCCGTAATTTGTTAGCCCAATGCTTTCTGTGCATATTTACCATATTTGTGAGGATGGACTCAATCAACTTATTCGTGGAATCCACGTGACCATTTTCTTGTGGGTGATACGATGTAGATTTCCTGTGCTGTATTTTACACTGCTCCATCACACCCTGTACTAGATTAGAAATAATTTGCGGTCTATTGTCAGAAACAATTTCTATAGGCACACCAAATCTAGTAAAGATTTCAGTAAAAATAAAATCAACAACAACTCTTTCAGTAGAAAAAGAAACATCTTTAGCTTCTACCCATTTCATAACAAAGTCTGTGCAAACCAAAATATGCTTTTTATTTAATGATGTTGGATTTATTGGTCCTACGAAATTGATGGCTCATTTTTCAGAAGGCTCAATAATAACCTGAGGACATAAACACATTTCATTGGTTTGATTAGGTTGGCCAATTCGCTTACAACTATCACATCGCTTGACATATTGTTTTGCATCCTTAAACAAGGAAGGCCAAAAATAGCCAGCTCGTAACACTTTGTATGCAGTCCGCTTATCAATGAAGTGACCCCCGCAAGGTTCATCATGGGTAGATTTTAAAATATAAAACACTTCTTCCTCTCTTAGACATCTACGAATAATGATATCTACTTCATGTAAAAGAGGTCTCCTTGGATCCAAGAATATGCAGCACTTTTCTGAATGATATTCTGCTTTTCACGAGCGGATAAGTGAGGTGGTAATTTTCGAGTGACTAAATAGTTAGCTATGTTAGCAAACCATGGGAATTTTGCTGACACAACAAAAATATGTTCATCAGGAAAATCATTGTCAACAGGAATTGCTTCACCAGGATTATTTAACCTTGAAAGATAATTTGCTACTACATTTGATTTTCCTGGTCTATCAACAATAGTGATATTAAATTCTTGTAACAATAGTAACCACCTAGTCACTCTATTGGTAGTTAATGGTTTATTCATCAAATATCTTATTGCGGAATAATCAGTATGTGAAAAGACTTCATATCTTGTAATATAATGTCTGAATTTATTAATAGAAAAAATTACAGCTAAAAACTCTTTCTCAGTAACCGTATAATTGAGCTCGGTGGGTGACAAGTTTTTACTAATGAAATAAATAGCATAAGGTTTTTTGTCTTCTTCTTGTCCTAAAGCCACGCCAATAGTAGTATCTGAGGCTTCATAGGAAATATGAAATGGTAGGGACTAGTTTGGTCCTCTCAAAACTACCGCCTAGACTAATTTTTCCTTCAATGTCTCAAAGGACTGTTGGCAAGCTGTGGACCAAGAAAACTTACTATCTTTAGCAAAAATTTGGAAAAGGGGGGTAGCTATCCTTGAGAAATTCTCAATGAATCTCCTATAGTAGCCCGCATATCCTAGAAAACCTCTCAGATACCTTTGAGTTTTGGCTATAGGGAGACTCAAAATGACTTCTATTTTTGCAGTGTCAACCTGGATGCCTTTGTCGGAAATAAGATGGCCAAGAACCACCCCCACCTTGCACATTAATATTCATTTCTTGTCACTCAAGGTGAGATGAGATTCTTGGTAGCGAAGAAGCACTTTTTATAGATTCTTGAGGGATTCCTAAAATGAATCACCAAACACAGAGAAGTCATCCATATAGATTTCTACACACTCAAGGTCAGCAAAAATAGCCAAGACTGCCATCTCAAAGGTAACTGGGGCATTACATGGCCCAAAGGGAAGCACTTGGTAAGAGAATGTACCCCATGGACATGTAAAAGTGGTTTTGTCTTGATCCTTGGGTGCTATCTATATCTTGTTATATCCGCTAAAGCCATCTAGAAAAGAAAAGTACTTCTTACCAGCAAGGGTATCGAGTACCTGATCGATGAAAGGAAGGGGGAAGTAATCTTTGAGAGTGGATTTATTCAATTCTCTGTAGTCAATACAAATGCACCATCTCCCATATTTCTTTGGGACTAATACTAATGGAGAGACCCACTGGCTATCAGAAATGGGATAGATAAAATCAGCATCTAAGAGTTTTTGCAATTCTTCCTTTACAACGTCTCTTAGGGCTGGGTTCATTCGCCTTTGGGGTTGTCAGACAGGTTGGGTTCCATCCTGAATATAGATATGGTGTGTACAAGTTTTAGGAGGGATGCCTTTCATATCTTCATAACCCCATGCAAAGGCATCGAGATGGTTTTGCAACAAATTCACAAGCTACTCTTGCTGAGAAGGATCCAAGTCTGAACTGATATACAAGGATTTACCTGGACTAATCTCAACAAGAGTAGTATCAGGCTCAAGAGTACACAAAGGTGTCACTAGAGATGGTGGTGATGGAGGTAGAGAGTCATATCTTTCCTGAAAATCTAGACTAAAAATCTGACTTAATGACTCAAATTTAGGCATGGTTTCTAAATTATTCAAGAAGTCCTGAATCTCACCCACCTGTGAGGACTCACCATTATGATGTATCAAGGAAACACACTGAGTCTCCTCATCACTACTATAGTGTAACCATAAAGTGTCTCAGAGCTCCTGAATGGATCTAGCAGGTGGATATAAGGTGACCTTTTTCCTGGAATCTCCATGGGAAATATACATATCACCAATGGTGGTAGGACGAATATGGACCAATCCAAGTTGATCCATGTTTTTCTTGGTCATAACATTAATGGGTACCCCTAGGTCTATAAGTACATTGGAGACAAGGACATCACATATCTAAACAGAGACAACAGGGTTTCCGGGGTTGGTATATTTTTCCATGTGCATACACGCCGTCATTAACTACACTGCTCTACCAACAAATTGAATAGTTTGAGATTCCATTCTTCTCCTTCCTGGCTTCTTGAGATAGACATCCCTAATAATTTTTGTGCATATGGGGATCTCTTTAATATCTTGGAGCAAAGGTACCATTATGAAAAGGTTCCTAAGCTCAGAAGCCAAGCTAGACTTAGGAATGGGGTCTTTCTTCTCCAGAACTAACCTCTCTATATAGGGAGATCGGTTGGAAGAAGATGACAAGGGTTCAGAATGTACAAGGATAGGTTGAATGGTGTCATCTTTTTTAGAATGGTCAGGAGTTTCCTCCTCTCCTTTCTCATTGATAATTAACACATGCTGCTTTTGATTTTCTGAGGTTACTACCTTCCCTGATCTCAATTGCACATCATTAACTCCAACTGGTATAGTATGATATCTGAATGAAGAAAGCAAGTTCATAGAATGGATCATTTGTACCGCTTTATTATTGGGGTTGGGTAAAGGTTGAACAAGTAGCTGAGAAGGTTGAAACAGTGGAGGTAAAGGTAATGGTTGCATAGGTTGACTTAGCTGAGGTAATGATGGTTGTGGCATTGGGTAAGGTGCATATGTAGGAGGGTATGATTGCATAGGTGCAGTTTAGGAATGATGTGAATGGTTTGGCCCTCTCTATCTTTGTTTCCAGTATTTGGAGGGTTTTCCATACTGATATTGGTTCCCATGCTACCAATTTTGAGAGTGACCAGTGTTAGGATAGGAATATGAGTGTGCATTATAACCAAAAAAATGTGGTGGAGGTTTAGGAACCATCTTGCACTTACAAGAGGCCAATTTCTTTTATCTCCCATAACATGTAGTGATTCGGCTTCAGGTTGTCCTCCTTCAAGTATAGCTTGTAGCCCAGGTATGGAGTGTTACAGATCCATTTAGGCACATCACTCCCATCATCCAGATCAATGTTTTAGGTCTCATCAAAGCCTAATTTTAGTTGCTACGTGCCCTAAACAAGTCAACCTTTTGAACGCCTCCTTCCAAAACAATTTCATGGCTTGAAGACATCCTGAAATGAACTCTAGAGGGACCAATGAAGTTAGGCCCATGCAAAGGTGCACTACAGAGCAGTTGAGTCCATGCTAGGGTTCTCTACAGAGCACTTAAGCCCTCTTTGACCTGTGCTAGGCAAGTTTGAGCAAAATTCACATAGGGTTTAGGGAATATTCCTATCTTCTGGAGCATTCTAGATGATTCCCACACTTATCATCTACTATGATATCAAAAATGGATGAGGAATGAGTTAAGATACATGCTATCCTCTCATCCCTTCCTCCATGGAACTAATTCTAATTTTGGAAGGCCATTCAATACCCTCATTGATGACAAAACCTCCTCCATATTCCTATAAATTGAGCACTCATCTAAGTGATCAAGGGGCTGGACGTTGATGAATTGTAAGGAGATAATGTTAGTTTGAGATTTTAGACTATTGTAAGTGTCGTTATGTCGCTGGAATGTCATGTTTATTATGTGATGTGGATGGAACCAAAGCTGGAAGAGTGACTTCAAATCAAGCTTCATGGTTGTAATTCTTCCTTCTATTCAATAAACTATTTACACCTTTTTCCGTATGCTTATCTTGATATATGAATGATTATATGTGTGAATGTATCTGATTCCATTTCCTTGTAATCAATAGATCTTTTGCTTTAATTGTTTCTTTGTCCTCTGTTGATGTTTACAGGTACTTCTCAAGCGTGTTAAGTACAGGAAGGAGTGATAGGATCGATACAAAGGAGACAAGAGGAAAGAAAAAGTACAAGTAGGTCCTCTCATTCTCTTTGTCTTATCTATTGTTTATAGAAAAAGGTTAAAGTGCTTTAAACTATTGTTCTAGATATGGCTACTTATCTAGGGAATTAGTATTTATTTGTAGATACCAAATTATTCATAACAAATTGACAAATCCATTGGGGAATGATCCTCATTCCAAGTAGCTTATCACATCCTATGACACTCTAGTAGCCCTTACTTCCTTTCATTGATTTTATTTCAGCCTTGTTGAAGTGAATTTTGGTCAAAAGTTGTGTTTATTTCCCTCTTGAAATGGCTTACTGTCACCAGTGTAGGCTTGTGAGGGACAAAATGCGCTACAGAGCACCCTTGGCTTAGGGATAGTGCTCTGAAGTGCACTGTATCCCATTCAGGGTTGCACTAATCCTACTTGGGTCAGTTTTCCACCTTTGGATGGGGTTTTTTACCAAATTTCTTCTGTTTGATTACTTCCTGAATGATCAATGAGTGTTATGTCTCTGAAATCAAGATTGTATTTCCTTTGCTAGCCCTACTTTGACTTAATTGATTAATGTTTCTTAAATGATTTCTTTATCATTATTGATTCATCATCAAAGTGAGATTATAGTCGATTAATATTTGTTTGAAAGAAAGTGTCATAAAAGTCTTCTTTTCCTTTGAAACTAAATGTCATAAATTCTTCATTCTTGTAAGAAGATTGATTGATTGTATGTGCATTAGTTTCCTTTTTGTTCATCATAACATTAAGGGAATTGAAAAGGAAAACTTGCATTGTGCATTGAAAATTTTTGTTTGTGCTCATTGGAATAGTTTTGGGAAATTGTTCTCTTTGCTCTTTGATTGAAAGGAATCTGATTTCTCTATCCCTATTAGCTAAGATTTTCATTGTTAAATTGAATGGAAAGAATGCTTATCATATTAGTTGCATTCTAGGAATTGAAAATACATGTTGTGGTGAATCCTGAAAGGCAAATTCTTAAGTAAGATCAACTTAAAATTAACATCAATTTACCTAATGGAGCATTGTCACCTAATGAATAACATTTAGAGGTTCTAGGCTAGAGATGTGTTCCAGTGTCGTAAAACATAGCAGTTGTTGCTAACTTGTCTGCAACACATCCCGAGTATGATATCTCATTCCATGTATGTGAGTATATCATAGCTTTTAAATGTACCTTCGGGTATATAGGCGGTGTGATAGTACGTAAAGTATATGGGAATGCTCTCACTGTGCAGTTTTGCATTAGACAACACTAATACCGATTGGGCCTCCACGTACTTTCAGGTATATATTGGAGGGAAACACTAGGTTTTTATATATCCTTAGGTAACCGAGTTGACCGCCTTGTACACTGTGATACAACGAACACAACATTCAGGGAGATTTCCTTCCCGTACTTCTTGGTTCACCAGGAGGTATTCTGCAATTCACAGTTTCTTGGTAAACCTTTTTCCTAGCTTACCCCTTTTTATTTATTTCTATTTTGTAATAAAATCAACCCTTACCTTGTCATTCATGGAGAGCAGCGAGTAAACTACCTTTACCACCCAAAGCTACACCTATTCAGTCAAAGCAGTCTCGTTTGACTGGATCTAGTACTTCACAAGCATCTAGTTCTTCATCTGAATTACCAGAAACACCTATACCGGTAAGTACTGTGACCCCAGTTACTCCTACGGTTACTCGTACATCTGTTACTAAAGTGGAATCACCACAATTACCTAAGGAAACTAGAGTTGAATCTAGTGAAATGGTAACCCAAGCTGTTCAACAACAAGTTGATTCTCAATCCGAAGTTGTTCAATAGAAATTACTTATGAACCTGAATCTGTTCAACTAGAACTAGTTCCTGAACCTATCAATGTTCAATTAGAAGTTACTTCTGAGCTAGAAGTTGTTCACGAATCCCAACCTAAACTTGTTCTTGTACCAGAACATTTGGATCTTGAGGTGGAACAATCAGAAGTTGTTACCTTGCCGGAAGAATATCGACTGGTAGATCCTTAGACATCCATAATTGTCAAGACCTCCTCTTTACCTCAACAACAACCAGAAATCTATTATGGACCAGATGATGAATTTCTTCCACCTGGTTTGATTTCAATAGAAGAGGAACTTGAGGTAGAATCACCCAGAACTCCATTCCATTTTGGAACTAGATTGCATCTGTATCCTTATATTCCTGATTTTACTACTCCTTTTGATATTGATTACTTTCAGGCACTTGTTGATTCGTTAGGAAACTTATTTGGACATTTGACTATGGCAAAGTCAACATCCCAGACCGCACCATCTATTACGGCAATGACAGAATCTTCTGTCAAAACCTCTTCGATGTTTACTATGACACTTGAGTCACATTTGTAAGGTGTTCTGTTTGTCCCATCGAGTTACCAATCTTTATCGAGATCCCACTCAGGTGTTTCTTCTAGCCCTTGGTCTTCACCAATGTCCTCTACTGGAATTTTATCTGGTTCCTCATTTACAGGTACCGAACAACTAGACCCATCAAGTTCATATCAAGCTAGTTCATCTAGTTACCATCCTCTAAATCCTCTTAACACTTGACTACCCCCATGTGGAGAACAATATGCATATTCTCCTTATCCTCCTTATTTTGGGGGGCAACCATATGTTATTATGCCATCGTCTTTAGGTCAGCCTGGAATGACTATCTGTCAGTGGCAGCCAACCATGCCCGTTCAACCTAGGCTTGTGTATCCATCACAACCTATGCAAGCTGTGTCATCCATACCTACAACACTTGTTGTTACAACTGTGCTGCAGTCACAAGCTCAAATTTTTGTATCGCAACCTGTGCAAGCTAGCCTTTCTACCTCAGACCCCCAAGTTTCAGGTATACATATCCAACCTTCTCAAGTGGGTTTAAAACAACCACTTGTGTCTCGAGCCCAACAACTTCAGGCTAGTTTACCTTTTACCGAAATGACACAGACTTACATTGGTTTAGTGTATTCACAACCTGGTCAACCTTACATTGGTGGGCAACAACAACCATTAAATAAACAACCATTGTACCAACAACAACATCAGTTGATTCAATAGCCTTGGCAACCCCAATATCAACAACAACAACTCCAGCAATACCAACCTCAACATGGACCTGGACAATAAGATTATGCTGGGTTTGGTCAGCAACACGTTTATCCAGGCCCTGGTCAACAAGCCTATGCTAGTTTTGGACAACAACAAGTTTACCCTAGTGCACAACAACAAGAACCTTACACTGGATTTTCTCAACAAACTTACCCATATCAAGGTTACCAGCAGCAGATGCCTTATGCTAGTATGAAAAGGCCCATTCCGAGAAAATTCCATATTACCCTGGATATGCTCAACCTGAACTTAATAGATAGGTGCCTTTCGTTGTGACACTTGAGTTACCAGATCTAAATTAGCTCACCAATGACCCAATTCTTTATGCACCTTGGTGGCTGGTGATTCCTCATAAGTTACCTTCCGATATTCCGAAATTGAATGGAAATCCTAGAGAAGACCCATCCAACCATGTCATGACTTTTCATTTATGGTGTTCATCAAACTCCTTGAATGATGATTTTGTTAGACTTCGTCTTTTCCAGAGAATGCTTACTGGTTCCCCTGCGAAGTGGTACATTGAGTTTCCACGAGCTTATTTTGATAACTTCACTACTTTAGCTACCATGTTTTTAACCCACTAATAGTTACCCATACAATATGAGACTAGAACGAAACTATTAACCAAAATTAAACAGACTACTGCTACTCATATCTCTGATCATATTCATGAGTGGCATTGTCATCATTGAATGGTTAAAACTTTTGTTCCTGATCAGCTTCTAGTTGAGTGGTTTATAAAATCCTTGCTGCCATCTATCACTGAGGATGTGGAAAAAGGTGGAGTTGTCACAGAAGAGCAAGTAATTGCTCGTGCCCAATTTTGGATTTAATTTATACACAGTTCAACATGCTCTACGACAAGATCCTGAATGCACCTTGATCGGCTTTCACTATTCCTCCTCCACCATTGAGTAAGGACTCTCATGCTAGTGACGGTGCGATTGGTTCTTTGAGCACACAATCAGTAGGTAGACCATATGGTCAAACACTTGCCATTTCCAATCAAACTACAAATGCACCTGATAATACTCTTACTTCCAAAATCAATGCCATGTCATCTAACAAGGGCAAGAATGAAAAGCAACCAGGAGGTAAGAAAAAGGGGAAAAACAAGAAGAAACAAAATAACTCCCCTCAAAAGAAATCATCTGATTCCTCTTCTTCGGCTTGGAAACCTCGTTACCTGTGATTGATCTGTAATGATGAAGATTTTACGCGAGATTGTCCACACCACTCCAAAGTCTCCAAAATTATGAAGAATTCTAATACATTTGCGGTATTGAATGATCCTTTTCAAAAAATGGAGACAAATATGGTTGCTACAGACCAAGCTTATGCTATTTTCCTCTAAGTAGCAAGATGATGTTTTGGTGTCAATAAGAAATAAATATTATGTAAATCAATCGTCGTCATCGAATAACTAGGCTGATAAACCTAACCCTTCGACTACAACTTCAAATGATCCTATTCCACCACCTATTGCACCAAAATTAACAATAAAACTGCCTAAGGAAGTTGTACACAAATTGAAATTTAACCCTTGAGCTCAAGCTGCACAAAACTATAACATAGTAGAAGATTTGGCTCAATCACCTTCTGCTATGTCTACGCTTGAGGTCCTACAAAACTATCCCTCCGAAAATTAGGCTTTGTTGCTAGAAATTGGTGGAAACGATCCAACTGATTCCAATCTTGTGGTTTTCAACCATGTGGGTTATAAACCACAGTTACCAGCATGATTAGCATTTTTGATTCAAGTAAATGCCTTGAATAAACTTGTTCATTGAACCATTATTGATGAGGGGGCATCTACTTGTATAATGTCTATGAGTTGCTCGAAAACACTTGGTTCACTGCCATTGTCACATTCACAAACAACATTAAAAGCTTTTGACAGTCGCACATATACGCCTTGTGGAATATTGAGTAATTTGAAAATTGAACTAGGATGCAAAACGATAACAGTTGAAGTTGTGGTAGTTGACAGACCCCTTGACTACAAAATTTTGCTAGGAAGACCGTGGGTTTATGCCATGGTTGTTGTGGTTTCAACATACTTTTATATGATTGCATTTCCTCATAAAGGTGGAATTACAGTTATCGACCAACTCGCCTTCTTTGCCTCTAGTTCACAGGTTATTGGAAGCATTCCATTGGTACACAGACCCCCACTATCTCTCCAAAGCATTGGTGTAGGTCTCTTTATAGACTCTTCTCTAATGGGTACTTTTTCACTACCACCACCATCAAATTTGGCGAAAGTGGCAAAAGTGGAGACTTGCAACATGATATCTTCCACTTCATCTGACTTAAGGAAGATTACCAATAGTTTTGAAGTTGATAGTAATTCTGAAGTCATGTCGCTAAGCCCTACTGAGCTAGCATAACCATCAATATTTTCGGCTTATGCAGAAAACCCAAATCCATTTTCGTCAATTGTATGGGTAGATCGTTCATTAGAATTTGGTACTTCTTCCGATCCTTTTTCACGAATATTTTCTACTGATTAAGGAATCGTCCAATCAATGATGATGGAAGGAGAACCATGGGAGGATTATCATCATCGCTCCCATCTTCCATATCACATTGAAGGTTATTCAAATGAACTTAATCATCCTTCAGTTGTCGATTTCCTTTTGAATTCTATTTTCATAGATATAGTAGATTCCGAGCGAAACTTGTCAAATATTGAAGAAACCATTTCTGTAAATATTTCGACCAAACCTAACATTGTAGAAAACATTCATGTTGGAAAATATTGTTCTCGATCATAACTTGATATTTACCGTGCTCTTTTTCATGAATTTCGAGATATATTTGCATGGTCATACAAGGAGATGCCAGGTATAGACGTTAGTATAGTTGAACATGAAATCAAAATATATACTGATGTCAAACCAGTACAACAACACCTTCGACCTGTTCATCCAAAGAAGGCTACTTCCATTAAGGCAGAAGTTGAAAAACTTTTGCATGTTGGTTTCATTTACCTTGTTCCTCTTACCGACTGGGTTTCCAATATTGTTCCTGTCATGAAGAAACAAGGGAGAATATGAGTGTGCGTCGATTATAGGGATGTAAATCAGGTTTGTCCAAAAGATGATTATCCCACTCCCATTATTGAACAGATTGTTGATGAATGTGCTGGATGCAAAATATTCTCGTTTATGGATGGGTTTTCCGGCTACAATCAAATCAATATCCGCCCACAAGACCAATCTAAAACTACTTTTATTTGTCCATGGGGCACATTTTCTTATCGAAAACTCCCATTTGGTTTGAAGAACGTAGGGGCTACATTTTAGAGGGAAATGAAATATGCCTTCCATGACATCAAACATATTGTTCAACCATACCTTGATGATTTTCCTGCTCATTCACGAAAACTGTCCGATCACTCGCAGAATTTAAGAGCTATATTGTTACGGTGCTGACACTACAAAATACGACTCAATCCACACAAATGTGTGTTTTGTGTTGGTTCTGGTTGTTTTCTTTGATTCGTAGGGTCTAAGGAGGGAATTCGACTCGATCCATTCAAGGTTCAGGCAATCGTTGATTTGCCTCCACCTTTAAATCTACTTCAGTTACAAAGACTCCAAGGGAAGGCTAACTTTCTAAGGAGGTTCATTCCCAATTATGCTAAAATGGCTAAAGGATTTACTCGTCTATTTAAAAAGGGGATACCCTTCCATTGGGATCAGGTTGCACAAGCTTCCTTTGATGCTCTTAAAGATACCTTGATTAGAGCCTCACTAATGTATTCCCCAAATTATCAAATCGACTATTTCATGTATCTCACCGTTGTAGATAAAACCATTGGAATGGTTTTAGTCCAAGAGGAAGATGGGATTGAACATCCTATATATTATTTGAGTCACAATCTCAATGATACAAAAGGTAATTACTCTTATGTCAAGAAGCTAGCTTTGGCAGCTGTTCAAGCTGTACAGAGATTTCTTCACTATATCCTACTCCGAAAGACTGTTTTCATTTCGGATTGCAACCCTATGGCATATATTTTGTCACATCAATTTCTGGGGGGAAAATACTCAAAATAGATAGTCATTTTGTAGGATTTTGATATGGAATTCATCAAGTCCAAATCAAATAAATCTCTAGTTTTCGTCAAGCTACTTTGTGACCTTCCCTCGACTTCTATTGATTCAACATCAGAACCATCAATTCTAGATGAGTCTCTATTCCTGATTTCATCATATAACGAATGGTATGGAGATATACTGATTTATCTTCAGACACAAACTTTCCGGCTGAATACCTATTTCCCGCAATAGCGATGTATCCGATACCAAGCCAAAGATTATCTAATCGTTGGCGACACTCTTTACCATCGTGGTATCGATATGATTTTATGAAGGTGCCGCACACATGAGGAAGCCAAGAAAGTTTTGAATGGTTGCCATTCAAGTGCTTATGGTGGACACTTATCTGGTTATGCTACCGCATAGAAAATTCTCCGTGTTGGTTACTTCTGGCATAGTATATTCAAAGATTGCATAATTTCCGTTAGAAGCTGTCACGCATGCCAGATCTATGACCGTAAAGCTAGATTACCACCTTCACCATTGCATCCTATCGTCGTTGTTGGACGATTCCCCAAATGGGGCATTGAATTCATGACATGTAACCCCACCTTAGTTGGGGGGCATGGGTACATTATAGTCGTTGTTGACGATTTTACCAAATGGGTCGAGGCAATGCCAACATTAAACAAAAGTGGAGAAACGATTGATCTTTTCTTTTTCAACCACGTGGTTGCCCGGTTTGGTGTACCATAGGCTATTGTTACAGATCATGGGTCACATTTTTGCAATCACATGATGGCTGAGTTGACTTCTAAGTTAGGACTGTCACGTGATGGTTCTACCCCTTATTATCCGAAAGCGAATGGACAAGTTGAGGCCATCAACAAAGTCCTGAAGTGAATGCTTCAATGAATTACAGGGGTTCATAAATGAAACTGGAATTTAATCCTGTACTCTGCCTTGTGGGCATATTGAACCTTGGTGAGAAATGTAGCTAGATTCACACCCTTTCAATTGGTGTACGGTTTGGAAGCAATCTTACCGATACAATGTGAAATTTCATCCCTCAAACTCGCAATTGACCTATTACCCGACACTTTTGAAGAAGAAGTGCATTTCTTGGAACTTATCCATCTGGCTAAAACTTGCTGTGAAGCCTCATTGGCTAATGAAGCACACAAGAAATGAATCAA
Organism: Pinus tabuliformis; assembly: GCA_031772625.1. Taxonomy (NCBI): domain Eukaryota; kingdom Viridiplantae; phylum Streptophyta; class Pinopsida; order Pinales; family Pinaceae; genus Pinus; species Pinus tabuliformis. Next base: position 168,424,104 of record CM062805.1, on the reverse strand, counting down.
GGCACAATATGATAGAAATGTTAAGCCTCAAATCTTCTTAGAAGGAGACCTAGTCTTGCTTTACGATCAGGAAGCGAATAAACTTGGAGCAGGAAAATTTGAACCGCTTTGGATGGGTCCTTCTATTGTCAAGTGTGTTTTGGAGAAAGGTGCCTAGAAGTTTGTGGATTATGATGGAATCCCATTGTCATAGCCCCGAAATGGGCTGTATCTCAAACGTTACTATGCTTAATTGAGTGTAGTAAAAATCACTGTATATACACTTTAATTGCATGTGTGTGTGTCAGTGTGTCTTTTAGAGTTTTTATCTGGCTAAGTAATCCGCTTTGCATTTTTTGCAGATGTCAGAACCTTTGGAACCATTTGTTGGTTACGCCGATGGTGCTAGTCGTAGTACACAGAACCTTATCTTCTGTAGCATGGGCCATTTTCACTCCAAGTGGTGAGTTAGTGAGTTTTGAAGGGATTTGTATTGGTCGATCGACGAACAATATAGCTGAGTACAACACATTGATCGAACTTCTCTTTGATGCCATTTCACTTAACATCTGACGAATTATCATTAGGCTAGATTCACAACTCATTATACTACAACTAACAAACATTTATACTGTCTGAAATCAAGCAATTATTTGTATGTTCCTTAGAGTTCGTCTTTTGGAAAGACATTTTGAGTACATTAAATATCAACATATTTCTATAAAATTTAACACATTAACCAACTCATTAGTGAATTATGTGTTAAAGAGACATTTGTGACACATGTAAAAGAAAATTTTCAATTCACATCATTAGTTGAATAGGATTGCATATAGCCATACATATAAAAAATCTGAAAGTGAAAATAGATAGATGTTTTAAAAAGTTTTTACAAAATTTGTGTCCAAGACACATTTGGTCATCTGACCTAAAAACTCAAAATGCATGCAAAAACATCCTAAGTAGACCTAGTGATGCTCATGATAACAGGTCACAACCTGAGCTATCATGTGCAAGAGCCACATCCAACGGCCTGGAACACCAATAGTATGGTGCTGCAGCCTCATAGGTAACTCCTTGATTCAGACAACTGGAATACCAAGGGTAATCCCTCCACATGATCTTGCAACTCTGCCAAGGTCTCAATCAAATCCAAATCCTGGAGTACCGCTCTCCCGATGTTCATCCTTGCTGGCCCACCTGCCTCCTGTTGGTGCCTCATAGGTCGAACAATACCCACATCTGCATGCATGAGAATGATTTTAGTTTAGTATTGGAAACATTAATTTCACAAAAACATGTAGAAACTTGAAAATCAAAAACATTTTGGTCAAAAATTTACTTATAGCACCCCATTAAGCGCCCATTGGTAAAATCAAATATGGATCTCTAGGAAAATCCATCCCTGAGTATGGATGCTTCTCGACGATAATGTTTCGTCGATTGATCCAACTGAAGAATGCAGTGGAAAAAATGATTGTTGACTGACCCGCATGTCTAGCCATCAATTCGACCCACCTCTGCATCCATGGATCTCTAGGACCAGCTACACCCAATGTTACATGTTGTGGTTGCATCAATGGAATTATTTCTAAGGAAAAAGTGATTAAGATAGAACCATAGCTAAAATTCTTCATCTTACCACTTTTTACCTTTGTCAGTTGTTCTTTCAGTGAAGAACATATGGCCTTACACTAGTTGAATACTTTTGACTCAAGACACAGTGCATATTGCATATATGATCTGATCTCCAGATGAAGTGTCACACTGCCAACCAACTTTGCAATAGTGAAAAGGATAGTTCTCAAAGTAAAATCACTCACATCCCTGGTGTTTAATTTCCCATCCTTGCTAGGATATGTACCTAGCCGACAAAACTGTCGAATATAATCCCTCACCGATTCACCTCCATGAGAAAATCCTGAAAGTGAGATGGGGGAACCTCGCCTCGATAGCTTGCTAAGAAAGTAAACATCATCAATCATAATAGGGACCACTTTGTCCCCTATGTCAAAAGCCTGATCTGTCGGATCTCATGCATGAACAAGGAACTGCAATAGTTCTATTTGTTGCCTCATTCCAGACAACCTGAAGTATTTGAGAAACCCACAATTTTTGAGGGCCTCAACTGTACCCAGATTATTTATGGAAATCATGTCTTTTTCTTCATGCTCTCTTTCTCTCCAAGTAATGGTCATTCTGATCCGATGAAATCTTGCAATCAAACCATAAACTTAATTAGGATCCTTTCCACGCAAAAAACAGGACAATTTTTTGAGCAAACAGGTGGAACAAATTTTGGAAACTCGCCTAGCGCAGCCTAGGCAAGGAGACAATGCACAACAGAGGAAGAAGCCTTCTATCTAGGTGCTCTTCGGTGGAGTTTTCTGTTAGGATATTCCGACACATAGGAAATAGTTAAGTTCAACTTGCTCTAGTATAGAGTTAGGTATAGAGTTAGGTAAAGTGTGTTTCTTTACCGTTGTACATTTTGTAACTTACAATCCAACGGTCACGATATGTAGTGATCTGACGGTTCACTCTCTCCTCGGTATTACCGACACTTGATCCGTGGCTTGACAACCGATTGGTCTGTGAGTTCTATTTAAAGCGCATGGAGGGTCATTGTTCGGGTAATCCGTCTATGAGAGAAAGCTTATGTAAATTTTCATTCTTTGATTAATAAATTGCCTGAAGTGGCCACTTTGGCTCAGGCCGTGGACTGTTTCCCTCTTTGAGGGTTTTAACCACGTCAAAAATACTGGTGTATTGATTTGAGATCTGGTTGTGAGCAGTGTCCTTTTGGTGTTCTTTCTGAGGAACTTACCCTATAAATTCCTACATGGTATCAAAGCCAGGTTATAAAAGAAAGCTATCCATTTTGGCATACCAAGCCTGAGGAGCTTGCTTGAGACCATAAAGGGATTTCTTAAGCCGACATACAAGGTTGGAGTCTGTTTGGATGAAGCCAATGGGTTGTTCCATATAGATTTCTTCATGCAAGTCCCCATGCAAGAAGGCAGATTTAACATCCATATGATGGACTTCCCATTTGAAAGAGGCAGCAAGGGAAAGAACAAGGCGGATAGAGTTCATTTTGGCAACAGGGGAGAAGGTTTCAGTGTAGTCAATGCCTTCAACCTGTGAAAATCCCTTAGCAACAAGACGAGCTTTATGTTTATCAACTTTCCCATCTGGTCCATACTTGGTTCTGTAAACCCATTTACATCTAACAAGTTTGCATCCCTTTGGTAGAGGAACAAGATCCCATGTACACCAAAGTGTGGTTGGATGCTGCTGCTCAAAGCCAAACTCTGATAGGATCTGACGAAGCCACAAGGCTTCCTTACTAGCTTCCACCGCACCACGATACTCTGCTTTTGCTGACGAAAGAGAAATGGCAGCCTGTTTCTTACAAGCCCATGTAATAGGTCCTGAACCAAGAGTGAAGACATAACCGACAGTAGACTTCCGATCATCAGGGTCACCAGCCCAATCAGAATCAGTGAAACCAACTAATAGAGGAGCTGCTTTGGCACTGTAATGAATCCCAAACTGTACTGTACCTTGAACATAACGAAGTATTCTTTTAGTTGCTTTCCAATGACTTTCATGGGGGTTTTGCATAAAACGAGCAACAAGGCCAACAGCAAAGGAAAGATCCAGTCCAGCATCAACGCAACAAACATATTGAACTACACATGCACTTCATCAGAAAGCTCATTCATGACCATGTTCTTGAAGTGCAATATTGTTCAACAGATGATCAGGTTGCAGACATCTTCACAAAGGCTCTCACAGAGGCAAAGTTCACTAAACTTCGATATATGCTTGGAGTTCAGGAAGTTGTCACTAAGGGGGGATAGGCTCTAGTGCCTCCTTCCTTCTCCTATTGTGTCATATTTGTAAATCCTTCAATCCTATCCCAAGTTGTTCTTAAGGGGGGATGTTAGGATATTCCGACACATAGGAAATAGTTAAGTTCAACTTGGTCGAGTATAGAGTTAGGTAAAGTATGTTTCTTTACCGTTGTACATTTTGTAACTTACAATCCGACGGTCACGATATGTAGTGATCCGACGGTTCACTCTCTCCTCGGTATTATCGACACTTGATTTGTGGCTTGACACCCGATTGGTCCATGAGTTCTATTTAAAGCGCATGGAGGGTCATTGTTCGGGTAATCCGTCTATGAGAGAAAGCTTATGTAAATTTTCATTCTTTGATTAATAAATTGCTTGAAGTGGCCACGTTGGCTCAGGCCGTGGACTGTTTCCCTCTTTGAGGGTTTTAACCACGTCAAAAATACTGGTGTATTGATTTGAGATCTGGTTGTGAGCGGTGTTCTTTTGGTGTTCTTTCTGAGGAACTTACCCTTTAAATTCCTACATTTTCGACATGAAAGCCTGAGCGGATCCTAGGGTGAAAAAATCAAACCCCAAAGGCCCCAAATAACCCTTAAACATGCATGAAATAGTAAAAGAATGACATAAAAATAAAGAGGAGGGGTAGATATCCTACTTGGTCCAAATGGCTCGAGAAATCATCGACATAATCTCTCTCAATCAGCTTCTGAAGTTTGAAGTAAAAAACTAGCCCAGAGCACAAAACTGAATGATAAATATCAAATGGTAAAAATGACATGGTAAATACGTGTTTTATGTTTATTTCATGTTAATTAATCGAATAAATCTTAGTATTTATCTATTTTTACTCATGAAACAGGTATGTTTAATCCATTTGATGGTGTTTTGAGCAGGTTTTACAGCTAACTTATAGAATATGACATGCTTAATTGTAAATTGCATCTTTGACCACAGAGCATACTTTTTTCTATTTTTCGAGCTCTGTTAAACATCGAAAAAGGAACTCCCTTGGAGTCCTCTTTAAGCTCTTTTCAGACTCTCAAAATATGAAAATATTTCCGAGCATTTGTCCTTTTTAGCTCGTTAACGGATTGGAAATGACATTTACTAAGTATAAGCTTAACCCTTTTTTGGGCTGAGATAGATTATTTACGAAAAATGAATATGTTGACCAAACATGGTCAATAGTTTCTCTCTTGTATTGTTTTACGCTTTTTCGGGCTTGAGAGACAAATCTACAAAAAAAAATTGTGGAGTTTTCTTTTCATCCCTTTTCAAACTCTCTAAACATGAAAAGGGCTAAGTTATCATTGTCCTTAAACTCGTTAAAACATCAAATAGCGACAAACTTGTCGATCATGACAAGACCGAGTTTCACCTTCACTAGGCTCATTAAAACATCACATAGTGATGGATTCACCTGAAGGGTGGAATTATACAACAAGCATATGTTATCCTCCTCAAGCTTCATAAACAATAAATAGGTGCTGGTCAGTAATGACTAGGGAAAATGGAAAAAGGGGTAAACCACTTTTGGTAGCAGGTCACTCTTGAACATGACACTTTCACTTCATCACCGTGATTATTTGGGTTGGGTTATTAGCTTGATGGTTATCATACCGTTGGTCTATCATACCATCCATCACCTTGTTTTGGTTCAATGCTACCAATTCATTTCAATGTTGCGACATGTTCAAGAGAATTCATTCAGTCAAAATTCATCCTTTGCAATACCATAAACCTTCATTTTCATGACCACCATTCCTGAACCTTGTGTCATCAACAAAATTTTGTCTCCAAAATCATTACACTCGTTTCGTGTCATTGATGTGGGATACATCAAGGCCCTCCTACAACGAGTTGCTTCTTGTCAACATCAGCTCATTATCCAAGAAGTTGACTTAGAAACAACCTTCCAATACCTTGCGGCTTACATACATCAATGGAAATTTTCTCACTTCCAGTGATAGGGTTACATCACTGGCCTTTGACTGAAAGACTTTGTATGGTGTTTGACAACAAATCATCCATTCACACCATGCAGAATGTACTACAATACCTTGAGGACCATTATCATTATTGGTGATTTCTCTCGCGTCTGTTAACGACTTACATCATTGGCTGGTAATCAGATAGTGTCTTCCCATGTTCAACTTCAGATCACATATTCACATGCTTAGACTTGTACTTGAGCGAACAATTGAAAGAGATAGAACACCCCAGATCTAGTTTCATCCATCCAAGCTACGATTTCAGGAAATGTACCAAATCATCCGTACAATGGCTTTACATTGATGGTCATTCCAATCATGGGTCTATATCTGTAGATGACTATCTATGTACTTGTAATGAAAGTTTATATGCTGAGCATGGGTATGCCTTCCCTCAGCAATTCATGAGAAAAAATCAAAATATCATGATATTATGTATTATAATCGATGCAGGTCACCAACCACTTCGGAACCTCCTCATCACATCGTAAAGCATTTCACTCGACATTAACATTTTTTCGACTTCATGCTTTAGGGGGCAGCTATTATAGATCCATTTGGGCACATCACTCCCATCATCCAGATCAGTTTTTTAGGGTTCACCAAACCCTAATTTCAGTTTCTACATGCCCTAAACAAGTCAACCTTTTGAATGCCTCCTTCCCAGACAATTTCATGGCCTGAAGACATCTTGAAATGACCTCTAGAGGGACCAACATAGTTAGGCCCATGCAAGGGTGCACTGTAGAATAGTTGAATTCATGGTAGGGTGCTCTACAGAGCACTTAGGCTCTCTTTGACCTGCGCTGGGTGAGTTAGAGTGAAATTCACATAGGGTTTGGGGAATATTCTTATCTTCTGGAGCCTTCTAGATGATTCCCACACTTATCATTTCCTATGAGCTCAAAAATGGAGGAGGAATGAGTTAAGATACATCCTATCCTCTCATCCCTTCCTCCATAGAACTAATTATAAGTTTTGAAGGCCATTCAATACCATCATTGATGACAAAACCTCCTCCATATTCCTATAAATTGAGCACTTATCTAAGTGATCAAGGGGCTGGGGATTGATGAATTGTAAGGAGATAATGTTAGTTTGAGATTTTAGACTACTGTAAGTGTCGTTATGCTGTCGTAATGTCATGTTTATTATGTGATGTCGATGGAAACAAAGCTGGAAGAGTGACTTTGAATCAGGCTTCACGGTTGTAATTCTTCCTTCTATTCAATAAAGTATTTTCACCTTTTCCATATGCTTATCTTGATATATGAATGCTTATATGTGTGAATGTATCTGATTCCATTTTCTTTTAATCAATAGATCTTCGGCTTTGATTGGTTCTTTTTCTTCTGTTGATGTTTACAGGTACTTCTCAAGTGTGTTAAGTACGGGAAGGAGTGACAGGATTGATACAAAGGAGACAAGAGGAAAGCGAAAGTACAAGTAGGTCCTCTGATTCTCTTTGTCTTATCTATTGTTTATAGAAAAAGGGTAAAGCTCTTCAAACTGTTGTTCTAGATATGGCTACTTATCTAGGGAATTAGTATTTATCCATAGATACCAAATTCTTCATAACATGGAGAGACATTTTTCTGTAGCATGGTTCTCCACACAAATTGCACATTTATTAGTTTCTTTAATATCTAGAGGACATTCTCTTAAAGGATGCTTTCTTCAACATCTTGGACATAAAATAGCCAATGACTCTTACTCTTCTACATGTTTTTGCTGAAACTTCAAAGAGTCTATTTGTTTACTAACAATATTCATTATTTCAATTTTCATATTGTCCATTTTGTTGTCTAATCCAATAATCATAGCATCAGTAGATTCAGTTTTCTTGTTTCTATTCTGAATTCCTTTACCAGATCTATATTGGTTCCTTGAGAATTTCCTCCACAAGTCACATACCTGGTCAAAATATTTTTTAGCAATATCCCCTTGTCCTCACTGATTTAAATTATTCCTAGCATAATTAGTAAGCCCACGTAAGAACAAGGTTCTAATGGTACTTGGATCAAATTTGTGCTTTGACCTTTGAAGGATATACAGGAATCTCTCCAAGTAGTCGTCTAGAGTCTCATCATCATTTTTCACAATAGTAAATATTTCATCTTGAATATCTCTAGTTTTACAATATTCCTGATATTTTGTCAAGAACACCCTCTTCATTTTCTCTCAAGAAGATATAGTGTTTCCTCCTAGTCCCATGAACCAGCGGGGTGTTGCGTCCTTGAGAGTTGCAAGAAACAACTTTAAATTCTAGGCATCAGATGAATAATCATAACTTCTACACAAAATATCAAACTCAAATAAGAGAGAGTCTGGGTCTTCATGTACCTTACCATAAAAATGAGGAAGAGCTGATGGTGAAATATTTTTCATTTGTAGTTGTGTATCAAGATCCACAATAAAGTGGATTGTTCCTCATTTATGCGATTTTCACCAGTTCTTTCTACATGGTCTTTCTGATATGCCATTGTTGTTTTTCCACACGAACCATTCTCAATAGGCTGAGAAGGCTGACTATGGGTTATAATAGCCTTCTTCTTCCCCTTTGTGGGCTGTGTCACACCTGGACTACTGCTACCAGAGCCCAAATGGACTATTCCTGTGTGATGAGTTTGAGTTTGTTTGGACTTTCTGCCTACAAAAGAAGGCCCAATATGAGATTTGGTTTTGATTTTTCAGTATTTTGTTGGCCCCTAGTGGGCTTCGGATCCCTACCTCTTTTAGGCATTCATTTCAAAAAATGACAAAATGAAATTCAAATAAAAAGTTGCAATTTTCAAAAAAATAACTCAGCACCTATAAATTCCTTCAAACAATAGAAGCACACTGTAGGAAAAAATAATAACAGACTTACCCCTATTGCAAAAATGGAAAATTCTTACCAATTCAAATCGCCTCCCTGGCAACGACGCCAAAATGTTGGGTGCAGGAATTGCACTTAAGCAAACTCCTCAACACTTAATTGTCAACCCAGGGGTTTCATAAAATTAGAGATGAAGCACAGGCAATGCTAGAAGTGGTATGAACTTTTCCTATTCTTAATCCTACTTCTTAAAGAAATGTTTATAGAATCAGAAAAAAAACAATCTTTAAAGGTAGTTGACACCAAAGCAACTCTAGTGCTGGAATATAAAAGAACAATTTGCAAGTAAATCAAGTAAAGGAGCTTTCACACAACTGAAGAAATCTTAAATGCTGGAAGGAAATGCTATGTTTATCTTCAAATAGATGGCTAATATTCTAACAAGTGGGCCCTTGCAAAGATCTGTTTTCCTCTTGATATTCCTTCTACACAAACAACTTGTTCTTGTACTATTGCAATGTGCTTGCACTAGTGTAGGTACAATGGCTCAGTGTAAAAATATATTTTACCTCCCTTACTGAATATTTATGTCTTTGTGGAGGTGCTCTAAGCCTTAGGGCTTAGAGAAATCTTTTTCTTTGACAAGAGACCAGCTCTTGCACCGAGGTAGAGTTTCCTTCACCAAGTTTCTAATTTAATTTCAAAAAGATTGAAAGACGCGCTGAAAAGAATTACAATTGTAAACGAAATTCTGAGATAAATTATCTATGGAAAAGAAATTCTTTAATTAATTAAATCTTGAAAAGGAAGTAAACTTCATTAAATGAAAGCAACTCAAAGTAATCAAAGCAGGAGTCTAAGTGATCTACATGTATCATCTAACTTCGGCAACCCACTTAACGTGTTTTTGTTCCTTGGTCGTAAAGCATAAAATGCAAGTATAACGTGTCTATGGTAAACTCATGAAATTGTTGTCAGATCCACTAGAAATATAATTTTAATACTGAAGACAATTACTAGAATTAGCATCCCAATTTCTTGCAAGAATAATTGAAATGATAATCAGGGAAAGAAATGCACTGTCTGCTCATAAAATAAATGACTAAACTGGAGTGCAGGAAATCACATGCACTGGTACAAGAAAAGGGCTTCTTACATGATCCAAGTGAAAGAAAGTTGAGCCAAGAACTGTGAGTTAAGAAATGCGAGAAAGGAATTATAGAAAAGAAATAACTCAATTAACTCCCAAGCCATGGATTTGTTTCACACTTAACTCTAAAATAGATTTAAATCAAAAATTCAGAAATAAATATAAAACTATTCACACCACGCAACTGCAAAGGGAAATATCCACACAGTCTTTCCGAATAATGAAAGCACGAGGGTAAACGAGCTAGGTCACAAGTTGCATGTGAGGAGAAAAATGAAGGAAAATAATGGAAAATGAAGAAAATGGGGGCCTCATTAACAAAAAGGCTTCTAAGGATAAGTTGGTACCTTTCGTCAGTTCATTTTTGGAGCTCTCTCTCTATTCTCTCTCTCTCACACACTCTTGGTGATGCAGGTACATTAGGGCAAGCACATAAAAATGATAAGTTATTAAAGTTAGACCAAGAGCCTAACAATGTGATGGATAGGTCACATGCCAAGGCTAGAACATTTTAAAGTTTATTTGTGAAAAGTTTTTGATATTTAGCTAAGATTAGTTAGGAATATCTATTTAAAACAAATGATTTTATAGTTAGTAGGTAGTTAGGGATATGGGAAATTGGTTCACATCCATGAATTCATTTCTTGGACAATTCCTTTTAGTTTTTGGAGAGGAGGAACATTTTTGGGGCTAGAAGTTTTTGGGTTTGAGAGAGAGGTACATTGTTTTTTTTTTCTCTGTGGGAGATTGAAGTTAACTTAAAAACATTTCTTGGACCAGTGTTTTTTTATCAGCAAATCAAAATTTGTAAGTGTGTGTGAGACAATTATTTTAATACATGCTTGTTAGGTTTTTGAATCGTAATATTAATATATGGAGATTAAAATTGATTTGGTATTTAAATTGTTGTGTTGAATGAGGAATTCATGCACTGTATTTTCTCTGTTATTTACATGTAAATGAGAACCTGGATAATCAAATTTCAATTAATATTATAATCCAGTGCTTTTTCACCCAAGATTGTTGTGGGATTATATGGGCCTGACCTAGGTTCGGAAGAATTATTTAGCTAAGGAAATCCCACAGCTACCGGCCCTTTCAGCAACAGTCCGTGGAGCGCGGATTGAGGTCTCACCCGAGGTAGCAGGGGAGGGTGTTGGAACTAGGTTTCCACACCCTTGGGGTGTCTAGATGTGATCTGGAGGGTTCGCGCAACCTCTCGCAGTGTCACGCTGGCCTGCTTCATGTAGATCTAAACCCAGAACACTCTTTACTAGTTATTAGCATAGTGTTTACAGATTTACTTTATGTGATGAAGTATTACCTAGAAAGGCCTTTAAGCAAACATTTATTAACTTTACCCAGTTCGCATACTTAGATTAACCATAGATTCATATGTATTCAAAATGCAAGAAGATGCACATAGAACAAACAGTAATATTAGACATTCCTGAAAGCTAGATCCGCGATACTTCAGATTAACATAGAATTATATCAAATCAACTTATTTTTATTTCCTTTCTTCACCAATACATCTAGATCTTCCCTGTGCACTCAGCTGTAGGGGTCCGCGCACACAGCTATAGACTCTTCCAAACCTCTGCGCACACAGCTGCAGAGCCCCTACCCACTACCCACACTCTCGACTTGGACCTACGGACGCTTACCGATTTCTCTTCTCAAAAACCCATTACATCAAGATCATAACCAAAACTTAGCTACCTTTACCCATAGAAAGGCCTTTAAGCAAACATTTATTAACTTTACCCAGTTCGCATACTTAGATTAACCATAGATTCATATGTATTCAAAATGCAAGAAGATGCACATAGAACAAACAGTAATATTAGACATTCCTGAAAGCTAGATCCGCGATACTTCAGATTAACATAGAATTATATCAAATCAACTTATTTTTATTTCCTTTCTTCACCAATACATCTAGATCTTCCCTGTGCACTCAGCTGTAGGGGTCCGCACACACAGCTATAGACTCTTCCAAACCTCTGCGCACACAGCTGCAAAGCCCCTACCCACTACCCACACTCTCGACTTGGACCTATGGACGCTTACCGATTTCTCTTCTCAAAAACCCATTACATCAAGATCATAACCAAAACTTAGCTACCTTTACCCATAGAGCCTTGCTCTATTTATACCTTTCCACGGACCGTGATCCATGGGCGGGCCGACTCAGCTTACATTTATTTACATTATTTTTGGGCGGAATACCCTTTGACTTTGACCTACTACACATCGCGCTCTGTGCTTCTCGTGGAATCTTTACCTTCATCTTTCCCAAAATTGTGGACTTCGTGCCCCATGACCATTGTGCAAGGCTTCCGCTACCCAATAGTCCCCCAACACAATCATCATGACTGATGCCGAGTCACTCGGCTGGTGTTGGAATATTTCCCTGGAGGTCACTCAGCAACTTCTGCATTTCGCCCGTCTCTGCAACAAATTCAGCTGTGAGTCTCTGTACCTTTTCTAAGTGAGTCTGTGGAGGCATCCATTTCATCTGCAACTGCCTGCTCTGTTGCATATACTGACTGCATCTGTGTTACCTTTTCTTCAATGGTTGTCGATACACTAAATGCTTCCTCGAGCTAGGGCTGGATACACTCTTTAAGGACTGCCTCCTGTTGCCGCACCTCGTCCATTTGGGCTTTCAGCGCCTGGACCTCTTTCATTTTTGCTAACCGCCATGTGATAGTCACTGTCTATGCAGCCCCGTGGGCGGTATTGTAGGCCTGTTGTAGCTTACACGCCTTGGTTTCTACCTACTGTATAGTTGGGTCCTCCTGGAGTGCGGTGAGTATCCCAATCAACTGTTCGAGTAGTCTCGAGCATTCGTGAATAGAGCTACTCATCGTTTCTAGTCCAGTGACAAATTCATTGCGGCGGCGCTCCCATTCGGCTGGGGGTGTGGGAGGCCGAGCCTGAAGATGGAGCTCTGCAACTTGTAACGTTAATTCCTCCTGATTTCTGGCGGCCTCTGCTTAGGCTATGCTAAAGACGGCTGCCATGTGCTGAATCTTGGTGGTTGGTGGGAGGTACTCGAGATAGCTAGCTGATGTACCATGCTACATGCCTCTATCACCGCTTGTTCTACTGCCCGGTAGTGCACAGCTAGGTCCTCATGCTTAAGAGTGATGTAATTGATCTTTGCCCTCTGTTCTGTCAAGATGTGGAAAGTGTGACCTTCCCTAGCTTGAACCTCCTGTGCTACTCCCTCTTATAGTAGGAATAGCATATCTCTAGACAGGGTGGCTAGATTTAATTCCCAGCTACCCGTATCACCTATGGCTACGACTCGGACAACATCTGCTGGCAATGGGAGAATATGGGAGAATATGTTTGTCGACAGTTGTGTCGTCTGTGAGCTCACGACGGACCAGGCCTAAGGGTTGCTTTTGCAAGGCCTATAGCTGCGCTCTGATCTCCCCCAACACAGTGGTTTGCAAGGAGAGTAGTTCAACGTGTCGGTGGTAACATTGCTTGTGAGCTGGCTACTGTCCATGAATTTGTTTTCCAGAGCCTTCACCGTTTTGGACTTTTTTTGGGTGCCTGGTGTTTCCTTGTCGTGCGACCTCTTGGGGTGGTCCTGTGTCTCCGATTCTTGTTGCGGGTCCTATTCCAAATCCATGCCTTGCTCTCCCTGATTCCCCATTGTTAGTGGGATCATCGTACCCTCTTGTTGTAAAGTGGCATGTTGTTCCTAACATGTTTTTTTCTACCAGTTGAGAGAGTCACTGCTGGCATTCCTTCTTCTGTTGCTGTGCGGCCAATCTATTGAGAACGACCTTGTCTGAGGTGATCCATTCTAGAGGCCATGCTACCAAGACCATGTAAATGGCATCATCGGTCGTAAGGGACAGGAGTGTGACCCAAGATCGTCCCGGATCCTTTTGCGCACGGATTTACACGTGATGCATGTTGGCTTTGAACTCAACCATGCTTTGAAAATTATTATAGATCGTAGGGGACATGTGTGGTCTTCGAGCAATCTGCATCCGTATCTTTCCTTCCATGGAGGTCCAAAATGCCCAGATCATAGAAACCCTTGCTGCGTCTTTTGTAGCCCAGAGCGAGATATACCGCACCCCTTCAGGTAGGTTGTCCTCAATGTGGGGAAACTGGCTCTCCTGCAGCAGTTCACCTGTAACCAGAAGGATCGATAAGAGTAACCAAGCATAATGAAAGGTCTTACCCTTGTCCTGTGCTTCCTGACAATTGGTCAGAAACTCGTCGCATAAAAACTGCGCCCAATTGAATTGAACCCCCTCGGCGCACTGTCCTACCAATGCGATGACAGGGGCTGGTACTTCATCCGTGCGACATTTCCTCATGAGCTTGCAGGCTAGTAGCTGTGTGGTGAGTCATACGATGCGGTCATTGATGCTTGTTATGACATACCCACACTTTCCTTTATCCAGATGATACTTCGCCTTCACTGTTTCGGTGAGGCCTCCCTCGGTACTGGTTCCTGCGATGTCTGCTGGGTTATTCCCTTTAGTCGGCAAGTGCGTGATCCGGTGGATTAAGTCAGCTGTGATCGGGATTGGTTCTTCCAACCAGAGATATCCATCATGGATGAGACATAGCAGCTGTCGGATCAAAAATATGGTGAGGGTTGTGCTGTGATAGTAAGGTATCCATCTGAGATTTAGTAGCCCTGACCTCTCCACACCTAGTAACCACTTCTGTGGAAATAACTGTCATTGGCGAGTTCGGGGAACTTTTCGTTGTCTGCAAGGTCCCAATATTTGAATTTAATGCTTGTACGCGCCCCATTAGCAACCTTTTGAACCTTATATCATCTGGAAGAAGAGGGCTTTTGTAGTGTAGTTTTCGCAGCGTCTACATATTTCGATATCTTGGTCTTCCCGATCCATGGAGAAAGGTATGGGGGTAACAACGGAAGCTAGAACATAGGTTCTTCTTCCTCTGCTTGTGCATCAATCTGATCAATTAGGTCTTGTAGATCGTCCTCTTCTTCAGCGGGTTCGGTGGTTACTCCTTTGCCCTTGTCCATGACCGAGCATTTGTTGAGCCCTGGGGAGGCCCAGACTATTCCCATATTTTGCTTATTCTTTCTGGGTCATGGGGTATGTGGGGATTTAGGAACTTTAGGGGTTGGAGTCACAGCCTCAGGCTCTTCTTGATTCAACTGCATCTCTTCTGCGATCCATGCTCAGGTTCTTACCATAGTACTCATGGAGTGCCTGATAGCTGCGTACTTGCTGCTTTTTTCTGGTTTAAAGCACCAAAGGTTTAGTGTCGGCCTCAAAGCATGCGATTTGAAAACGTCCCTTCGCTCCATTTTCAGTTCATTAATGGCGTCGAGTGGGCAGATCTTTGCATATCTCGTCCGGAAATTGCATCTTAATGTCCCGCCGCCCACTCCTTTCTGACGTGATCGGACCTTCGTGTCAGGGCCAATGTGGCTAACAGTTATATTTTGACTTTCCTCTATGGTAGTGCTATCTGTGGGGTGCGGCGGAGAACTTGGGGACTGCCGGTTTTTCGCAGACTGGTTTATAGTCCCACGCCTTCTCTCAACTGATCAAGGCGCTGAGACTGCAGTTTCCACTGCTAGTCAGGTATTCGCACCTTTGGTGCATGGTCGGAATGGCCCTGCTAGCCTGGGCTACGAACATTGTTCATGCACCTGGTTAGCCAATCGAGGGGTTATGCTCTTTTGTGAGTGTGAGCACAACCATGATAGCAGGGTCACAACTCGTTCTTGGTCTATTAGGCTGGATCCGGCCCTTCATAGCGTGCGTTACTTTCTTGGTCGTAACCAAAGTGTGTTGATGCTACAGGGCTTGTGGCTACATTGTTTTTTTTGCACTTCCCTCTGTCGTTTATTACAGACCCAGTGGATCTGCGGTATCCGTAACTTCCTTGAGCCTCCACTGATCTTGGCGCCGGCCGCTGGTGCACCGGTTTGTTGGGGTGGCTTGGGACTACTGATGCTAAGCTGATTGGATGCCCGCACCGCAGACATCCGTCGCTTATGCTGTCGAGGGATGCTTACTTCGTTGCACTCTCACCTTTGTAGACGTGCCTGCCTTCGACATCGGTGCCCTTTCCTTCGCATCCTTGGGGCTATACCTTTGCCTGAAGTAGTGGTGGCACTGGATAGTTGCACAGATACCCGCGGCTATTCGTTTGCCCCTATTACCACCATCCTATTACAATTTAGTGTGGTGACCTCATGTAGTCAGTTCTACCATCGTTCAATCTCTTCATCTGAATCCAACGTGCAAGAACTATCACGGTCCCATGAGAGTCTACCATCCGCTGTTGGATTTACCCTATCGTGATCCTGCGCTATAATCGTGTAGATATAGTCCAACTCCCCCTCACTGTTGTTGTTGCATACAGGCTCGGTATATCGCACCCCATCCATTGGATCCAACGAGATCACTACGTGGAGAGATTTCTTTTCGAATATCATTTTTCGTTTCTTGAGGTTGATGACTCCATTCATATCAGTTGCCCAATCTATCCCTAGTAGAGTAGGATATGGGTTACTATCATCCACAATTTCGATGACCTCAAAATTAGTCTATGTGTTGGCGCCATCGATGTCTATTGTAACTCCATGCAGGTGTCCCATGGGTAGAATCTTCTGTTGGTTAGCCATCCGTAGTTGAATCGGTTACCATTGCAGTAGAGGCTTACCCATGCGTTCCCAAGTCTGCTTTGGTAAAACTTTCACGTTGGATCCTAAATCTAAAACGACCTAATCCATCTCGTAGTCTCCAATCTAGACGGTTAGTCGCATTTCCCGCCCAGTGTACAAAGCATGTTTACCTAATTTTCGGATCGTTCGCGGTTCATCCACTCCCGCACACCGGGTTATCAATTCCTATAGCCCCTTTACTGCCTTAGCATCCCTGAGTAAGTTCATACAGAATCCCAAAAAGGTGGTTAGCACAGATGTATCCTTCTCTGATCCTACTTGGTCCTTACTTCTCGATGTAAAAGCTTCTGTGAAGTTCTTCTTTGCTTCCATAAAGGTTTCCTTCGCATGTTCCAAGTCAAAGTTCTGTTGTTTTAGAGTGGCCTTACGAACCCACGTATCCAGCTCTAGATGTTTCCCCTTATCTTCTCCGGTGGTAGCGCCACTGCGAAGCATCATATTTATGTTTGGTTCCTCCGTATGAGGTTCAGCCTTCATCATCTGGATATTCTGAGTGGGGTTGGCCGGGAGCACCCCCTTTTCTCACATCTGAGCAATCAACGTGGGGCAATTGACTGCTTCGTGGTCAAATTGGTAATAGTAAGGATAGCAGGCCTTGGTCAAGTTCATGCAATCTCGCGCATAATGTCCCGGCTCTCCACAATTGTAGCAAATTAAGGGTCCTCATCCCCGCCCAAGTCCCTTGCCTCCACGGCTGCATCCGCATCCCTGGTATCCCCCTCGTGCGAAGGATGTAGTGGGATCCTGTCCACGCGCCTCTGTTTGCACCCTATAAGCAGGTGTTCGATCCATCAACATTTGATAACTGTGGCAATTTCTTTCCTCGTGGCCCACCGTCCTACAGAAGTTACAAAATAATTGTTGAGGAGGGGGCTGTCTTAAGTTTGGCAATAGGTGAAAATTGTCTATATCATGCTTCCCTCCCACCTGATAGATTGCGCACCAGAGTATGGGCACCATTCTTGGCGTAGCTTGTATCTCGGGTCGCAACACTATTGGTCCCCCTCCCGCCACAAGGTTCACGAAGGTCGGACAGTGGTCCTTGTCGTGGCTTCTGTCTGCGACGCTTGTCCTTGTTTCAAGCTCCTAGTCTCTAAACATAAATTTTGTATTTTCACTTGGATTTGCTGTACTCCCAACCTTGTATCCTGTATTGGAGTTTCGTGCAGTCGCATGGCTGCTTCCAACGCTTCTGCCTGGGTTGAGATATTTTGTTGTGATAACATTGATCTCAGATATGGCATTAATGATGCGACAAATCAAGCATAGTGCTGTGCATTAGACAAGGTCATGTTAGCTTCGCAGATGGTGCTTTTTAACCTCTGATCCAGATCCCACGGGGTTTCACCAGGCAACATTACAATTTCCGTGAACCCAATAACTAACTGAGTTTCTAACTTTGGTCACCCAAATTCCTTATTCAGCACCTCTTGGATTACTGTTATTCCCTCATTTGGATGGTCACTTAAATATTTTATATACCAGGTCAGGACGCAGTCCTGCAGTGTGCTAACCAAGGTAGCCTTCTTGATATTCTCATCTGTGATGCCTTGGGCATCCCATATAGATTTTATCACAAACCAGAACCGACCCGATTCCTCATTTCCTGAACCCTTAGACACTGGCAACTGGATTGCGCTCACCATCCTGGCTTTTGGTGTCAATGGGCTTGGGTTAGACGCCCCTGATGTAGGTGAGGTTGGTAGTGGTGTGGACGGAGGTGATATTAGTGGCAAGTGCTCCTTGATCAACCAGACTGCACTTCTAGGTGAGAACTTCGCGAGCTCTTTCTCACTTTCCTGTGCAATAGACGCCAAAGGACTATTTCCTATCCCTTCTATTCTGTGGTAACCTCTTCTGCTTCGCGTTACTCCAGTCATCAACACTCGCGCATGATGGGATTTCCACATGATAGCATTTACTAATTTGATATATCTACCCCGTGGTCCTTGACGAAACTACTTTTCTGCTTCAGTAATAACTCCTTCACTTACCTGATCCAACTAATCTTCAATCTTTTTCTCTGTTAGGTTCCAGTGTTCCAACATCAGACACCCCTTAGGCAGATACTGGTCTCGGCAATGGAACCATTTGTTGGCTTATATGGTCCTGACCTAGGTTCAGAAGAATTATTTAGCCAAGCAAATCCTGTAGCTACCGGCCCTTTCGGCAACAGTCCACGGAGCGTGGACTGAGGTCTCACTCGAGGTAGTAGGGGAGCGTGCTGGAACTAGGTTTCCACACCCTTGGGTTGTCTAGATGTGATCTGGAGGGTTCACGCAACCTCTAGCAGCATTGCACTAGCCTGCTTCGCGTAGATCTAAACCTAGAACACTCTGTACTAGTTATTAGCGCGTTGTTTACAGATTTACTTTATGTGATGAAGTATTACCTAGAAAGGCCTTTAAGCAAACATTTATTAACTTTACCCAGTTCACATTCAAAATGCAAGCAGATGCACATAGAACAAACAATAATATTAACCATTCCAAAAATCTAGATCCGCGATACTTCAGATTAACACAGAATTATGTCAAGTCAACTTATCTTTATTTCCTTTCTTCACCAATACATCTAGATCTTCCCTGCGCACATACCTGCAGGGGTCCGTGCACACAGCTGCAGACTCTTCCAGGCCTCTGAGCACACAGCTGAACAGCCTCTACCCACTACCCACACTCTCAAATTGGACCTACGGACGCTTACCGATTGCTCTTCTCAAAAACCCATTACATCAAGATCATAACCAAAACTTAGCTACCTCTACCCATAGAGCCTTGCTCTATTTATACCTTTCCATGGACCATGATCCATGGGTGGGCCAACTCAACTTACATTTCTTTACATTATTTTTGGGTGGACTAGCCTTTGAATTTGACCTACTACACATCGTGCTCTGCACTTCTCACGAATATTTACCTTCATCTTTCCTAAAATTGCGGACTTCGTGCCCCATGACCATTGCATGAGGCTTATGCTACCCAAAAATTGTGTATTGGAAATATTCATTTACATTACAGATTCAAGAATACAGAGCACTATGTATCAAGCCAATAGAAGAAAGAAAAATTTGTAAGGGAAAAATGTCATCAAATCTACGTTTCAATTTATGATCAAAGGAAGATGCAACTCGAAATTCTGGCATCTGGGTTTTGTGCAGAGCAGGGTCTCTTCAAAAAATCGCGTTCTATTTTCCAAAAAGATCATTGGTTGGGGAGTTACGAATGGATATTTAAACTATGTTTTACAGACTGCATAGTTGGGAAAAATGATTTGTTTTTCCCCCTGTATAAGCACTATGGTTTGTTGAGATAGCAACGATATGCTATTCCCCCCTATATTAGCACTGTGGTTTGCTGAGATAACAACGATTTGTTGTTCTCCCTGTATTAGCATTGTGGTCTGTTGAGATAGAAGCCATCAACTTGTGGTATCAGAGCCTTAACGTTGTTGGTCTCTACAGTATAGAGAGATGAATAGGTGAGCAGGAAGGCACGAGGTTGTGGAGGCAGACTCGCAGGTAATGCAGAACTATGGGAAGAGATAAGGAGACTGCAAGTTTGGTTAGAAGCCATGGAAGTAGTGAGACAATGAGACCATGAAGGTGGAGATGTTAGTGAGTCTGAAGAGGAACTTGAAGAAGAAGGAGCAACACCTCATGAAGAAGCTATTGAGATTAAGTTGTTGAAAGTAGTATTGGGCTCAAGTTCAAGGCCAAAGCCTGAAATCTCTATTTACGATGACATTTTGAAAGATGAGAACCTACTAGATTGGATCAGTGAGATGGACAAGTATTTTGAGTACGAGGAAATTGACAAGGATAAGAGAGTAAATTTTGTTGTGAGAAGGTTGAAAGGCCATGCTGCACTATGGTGGGACAATGTATAGGCTGAAAGAAGGAAGAAGGACAAACCATTGATCAAGAATTGGGATAGAATGGCGGCGAAGATGAAGAGTAAGTTCGTATTGAAGAATTACAAGCTAACTATTTACAAATAGATGCAAAATATTAAACAAAATATAATGACAGTGAGGGACTACACCGAAGAGTTTTACAAGGTGAATTTGAGAGCAGGCTATGTAGAAGATACCCCGAAGAAGACAACAAGGTATATCAATGGTTTGAGGTTAGATATCCAAGATAAAATAAACGTACTTTCTCCAAGGACAATAGAGGAAGCATACTAGTGCACCTTGAAGGTAGAAGAAAAGATAGCTAGGAAGAAAAGATCTGGCAGAGGACGTGGTTTTTTGAAAGGGAGAGGACAGAAAAATGGAAGAGGAAAGTTTCTTGCATAAAAAAGTGATGAAGGCAACTCAAATCAGTAAGGGTAGTTAGATAAAGAAGGTGGCAGCAGAGGAGGAAGACCTTACCATAGAGGTAGAGGTAGAGGAAGAGGCAGAGGGACTACCCACCTATGTTACAGATGTAACAAATTGGATCACCAATCTTTTGAATGTCCTAAGAATGACAATATGGGACAATGAGGTGCATACATAGCTTAAACCAAGGCAGAAGAGGCAAAAGTACCCGAGGTAGATAATGTGCTAGAGACTAGAGAGGTGTTGTTGATGCACAAAGTCCTGTTAAAACCAGTAAAGGAGACTGTAAACCAATCCAAAGGAAATCCTTATTGAAGATAGTGTGTAAGGCAAAAGGCAAATTCTACAAATTGGTGATTGATAGCGGAAGTATAAACAATCTAGTCCCCTAAGAAATGGTGAAAATTTGGGATTGAAAAAGATTAAGCACCCCACACCTTATAAGGTACCATGGTTGCAAAATGGACACCAATTGTTGGTGCATAAACAAAGTGAAGTTGAGTTTCAGATAGGTAGGTATAAAGACAAGGTGCTTTGTGACATAATGCCAATGGATGTTTGTCACATTCTTTTGGGTCGCCCATGGTAGTTTGATAGGAAGGTGACACATGATGGAGAGAGAAATTGTTATAAGTTTGAAAAGGATGGCATCAAGCACACTCTTGTACCATTGAAAGAGGAAGGTACAACTAAAACAAGCATCCCAAAAGCACTGCTACTTAGTGGAAAGGAATTTCTACAACATATGGAAGAAGAAGAGGTAAGATATGCAGTGGTTTGCAAGCCAAAGGTAGTACTTTTGCACACTGAAATTGTAGATTTACCTATTGAAGTTTAGGAGTTGTTGCATGAGTTTCATGATATTGTAGTTGATGAATTTCTAAGTGAATTGCCACCCAAAAGAAGCATCAGTCATCACATAGAATTGATACCCTCAGAAAGTCTTCCGAATAAGGATGCATATTGAATGACACCCAAAGAGAATAAACAAGTGAGGAAGAAAGTCCAAGAATTTTTGAAAAAAGTACTAATAAGAGAAAGTTTTTGAGTTAGTTTGCCGTACCTAAAGTATTAAGTCCAAATAAGGGTGGGGAATGGAGAATGTGCACTGACTCTAGAGAAATCAACAAGATCATCGTTTGTTACAGGTTTCTGTTGCCATGGATGGATGATATGATGGATTTCTTGGGTGGGGAAAATTACTTCTCAAAGATTGACATGAAAAGTGGTTAACATCAAATTTGGATCAGAGAAGGAGACGTGTGGAAGACAAATTTCAAGTCCAATGAAGGCTTGTACGAGTGGATGGTCATGCCATTTGGCTTATCAAATGCACCAAGTACCTTTATGCAGTTGATGAAGGAAACCTTGAAGGAGTTCATTGGTAAGTTTGTCATTATTTACTTGGATGAAATTTTAATTTTAGTCAAACTAAAGAAGAGCACTTATGACATTTGAAGTATGTTTTAGAGAGATTGCAACAAGAAACGCTATTCATTAACATGAAGAAGTTTTCTTATGAAAAGTGAGCTTGTATACTTTGGTTTTTTCATTTCTAAGGATGGCTTGAAAATGGATTAAGAGAAGATAGAGGCAATTGTCAATTGGCCCTCACCTAAGAACATTTTTTAGGTGATAAGTTTTCACGTCTTAGCCAGCTTCTACAAAAAATTTATCAGGAATTTTAATGGCATTTGTGCACCTATCATTGACACCATCAACAAGAGTAGGAAGCCATTTTATTGGACATCAGCAACAGATTTTTTTTTTTCAACTATTGAATAAGAAGATCACTAAGAAGCTGGTGTTGAAGTTACCAGACTTCAATCAACACTTTCAAGTGAGATGTGATGTTAGTGGGACAACCATTGGAGATGTACTGAGCCAAGAAGATAAGCCCGTTGCATATTTCAGTGAGAAATTAAATGATTCAAAATAGAAATACTCTTCATATGACAAAGAATTTTATGCGGTGGTTCAAGCTTTGAAGCATTGGAGGCATTACTTGATGCATAACGAGTTTGTTCTATACACAGATAATTCTGCTTTACAATACATTATGCACCAACATAAGTTAAATCATAAAAATCCAAAGTGTGTGGAGTTCCTTTAAAAATTCACTTTTGTTTTGAAGCACATTAGTGGGAATGAAAATAAGGTTACCGATGCCTTGAGTAGGAGATGCTTAATCATGCAGGAAAGTCGAATACAAAGTTTAGGCTTTGATTATTTGAAGGACTTATATGAAATTGATGTTGATTTTAAAGAAGCTTTTATAGCATGTAAAAATCAAGTCAATAGGGACAACATTCCATGGAAAGAGTTTATGTTGTAGGATGGGCTATTATTCAAGAAAAATCAACTATGTATTCCCAATTGCTCAATGAGGGAAAACTTGGTCCAAGAAAATCATAATGGCGGGTTGGATGGACACTTTGGTGTTGAAAAAACACTTGGGCAGTTGAGTCACTTCTAATTTTGGTCTAAGATGAACGTAGATGTGCAAAGTTATGTGAGTAAGTGCAGGGTATGTCAACATGTGAAAATGAAGAAGGTAGGACCTTGTAAGATCCTCCTCAAGTTTTCAATGAATGATTATGAGCTGGAGTTACCTCCAAGAATTGGCATTTCACCCATTTTTAATGTAGCAGATTTGTATCCCTACATTGTTGGTGATGTAGATCAAGCTTCTGGGAATATTGACTAGGATGAAGGAAAGGAACAACAGTGGCTGACGAAAATGCCTATGTCAAAGAGTTTAGAGGCTGAACAGATTTTGGATACATGTGTTGTCAAGAATACCAGAAGGAAGGAATACTTGGAATATCTTGTGAAGTGGAAAGACTTTCCGATGGAGGATTCTACTTGGATGGATGAAGCAAGACTACAGAAAGTAGGTCATTCTTTAGAAGATCTTATGAAGAGTAGCTCATAAAATTTTATTTCTTGGGGAGTCTAATGCAGGTGAATTAGGCTGAGCACATAAAAATGATAAGTTATTAAAGTCAGACCAAGAACCTAACAATGTGATGAATTGGTCACATGCCAAGGCTGGAACATTTTAAATTTTCTTTGTGATTTTTTTTTTATATTTAGCTCAGAGTAGTTAGGAATATCTAGTTAAAAGAAATGATTTTATAGTTAGTAGGTAGTTAGTGCTAAGGGAAATTGGTTCACATCCATGAAATCATTTCTTGGATAGTTGCTTTTAGTTTTTGGAGAGGAGGAACAGTATTGGGGCTGGAAGTTTTTGGGTTTTAGAGAGAGGCACGCTATTTCTTTTTCTCTGTGGGAGATTGAAGTTAACTGAACAACATTTATTAGACCAATGTTTTTTTATCAGAAAATCAAAATTTGTAAGTGTGTGTGAGACAATTATTTTCATACGTGCTTGTGAGGTTTGTGAACCATAATATTAATATCTGGAGATTGAAATTGATTTGGTCTTTAAATTTCTATGTTGAATGAGGAATTCATGCACTGTATTTTATTTGTTATTCACATTTAAATGAGAACCCAGAGAATCACATTTCAGTTAATCTTCTAATCCAGTGATTTTGCACCCAAGATTGTGTATTGGAAAGAGTTATTTACATTACAGACTCGAGAATACAGAGCACTCTGTATCAAGCCAACAAAAGAAAGAAAAATTTGTCAGGGAAAACCGTCATAAAATTTGCGGGTAAACTTCTGATCAAAGGAAGAAGAAATTGAAAATTATGGCATCTTTGTTTTATGCAAAGCATGGTCTATTTGGTAATTCGTGGGTGATTTTCCAAAAGGATCCTTGGTTGGGGAGTTACGAATGGATCTTTAAATTTTGTTTTTACAAACTGCGTGGTTGGGAAAAACAATTTGTTGTTCCCCTTGTATCAACATTTTGGTTTGCTGAGATAGAAACGATTTGTTGTTCCCCCTTTATCAGCACCATGGTTTGCTGAGATAGCAACAATTTGTTGCTCCCCTTGCATCAATAATGTGGTTTGCTGAGATAGCAATGATTTGTTGTTCTTCCTCTATCAGTGCTATGGTCTGCTGAGATAGCAACCATAACTTGGACACTTAGCTTTCTTGAAGCACTTCAACATTAGATCAAGAAAAGAAAATAAGGCAAGAGGAAGCAAATTTCAAGGAAGAGTAGGATCTAGCAGCTACATCGGGATTATTTGCAGGTGTCGATTTGCATTTGTGATTTCCTTGCTAGATTTAGCATGCATGGTTATGCATGTGTGTTCTTAGTTCTCTTGTTTGTGTGGGCATGGGTTTTTCCAAGTGTGACAGTGTTTTTCAACCTAGCCTTTCCATTTCTAGATAGCCATGGCATGGTGGGTTATTTTGTATGTGGTTGAGTTGGATTTCTGGATGGAATTGAAGATGAGTGGGGTGGTCCGAGGATTATTCACAAGGCTTAGGAATCCCATGATGGGATACACGGTAAAGCCTGAATGTGAACACCTCGATTGAGCCTAGGAATTGCTTGACCAGTGAATGGTGGGATACACAATAAAAATAAGTGGTGAGTACTATTGATTTAGCCTAGGAATCCTAGGATGGGATACATGGTAAATCCTAGAGGGTGGAAACTTTGTAGGGCTAGGAATCCCTTGACTAGTAATGGTGGGATACACGGTAAATCCAAGAGGTTAGGATAGACAAATCCCTAATAGTGTAGGTGGAGAGATTCGATGGCATCCATGCTTAGTTTTTGGCCTAGTGATCTGGTGAGGATTACAGTAAAGCTTAGTGTTATATGTTTATTGTTTATGGCATAGTGATCCAGTGGGGATTGTGGTAAAGCCTCATTCTATTATTAAGGGTGAGGTGGTGTAGCCTTGGGAAGCCCTCGTTGATTTTGGTTATAAGTCCCACATACATGCTTGGAATATGGCACGTGGGATTAGCCAATCTATGGTCAGGTGGTACATGAGAGTCCCGAGCCTAGTTGGACTAATATTAATAAGAACTATTTCTCCTTGGTATTTTATGAGAAAATGTATTGGTTCATATGAGGAATTTATGGATGATGTATCCTTGTTATTTCTGTTGGTTATATGATGGTTATGAGCATGTTTTATGATAGTGATGATGTATGGCTCTCATCATGTTTTGATTTGTAAATGAATGTACAATGAATATATGACCTAATAGATGGTAATGAATCTAATGTGATAAGTCATCAATGCTTCTTAGAAATTTTGAAATAAGTATGAGAGTCTTATGCTCAGATCCATTGTTTTGACATATATAATGCATATTTGTGACATGTTTGACGAAATGTCTACCATGGTTAGTAGGGGTCCAACCAAGTATTTGTTCAAGTATTTGTATTTGTATCATTGTTTCGATGTTACTTTTCATTCCTAAAAGTTTCATAGAGTTCTGGGTAGTGGCTTGAGTCTTGGCCTTGAAAAAGTGGCACAAAATCTGGGGTCGTAGGCTCAGAACTAGCTGAGAAAAAACCCCAGTCGCTTGCATGCCCATGATGTTAAAGCGACTAGAGGGGAATTGTCACATGGATGCCCATGTCATGGGAGCGACTGAGGGTCTATGGCAATGAAGTGTCAAGCTTTCTCAGGGGTTGATCATTTGGAAGCGTTGGTTGGCTCTTGTAGGTCCTATGACAAGTGCATAAGGTCAGGTTGGTTGTGTTGAGTTGGTTCCACTTCCTTAATTGTATATGAGGAGTTGACTCAGATTGTTGTAGCTTCTCGCCACATGTTTACCCCAACGGACCGATTAACTTAGGTAAATGTGGGAGGACAGTGGTTACAAAGTGGTATCAGAGCATGGTTCACCCCTTGGACTAGATGGGCAGTGTGTGTTGGTCATGCATTCATGTTGGTTGAAAATGTGTTACTTATACTTGTGGTCTATGTGCTTATTGTATATGCATGGTGTTGGTCATGGTTGCAGTGATGTCTCCATGTGAAAGTGGACGGTGTGTTGTTGGATGTGTTTATCATGAGTATAGGTTGGTTATGCATGTTAGTGTTTGAATGTATTGTGTATGCATGCATATCCTCCATATGTTGATTATGCATACATTGATATGGGTGTAGTTGTCATGCATGAGGTCATGATGTGTGGTTGACATGGTCATGCATTAATGACTGAACTATGGTTAGGATGATATCTATATGCCGATATGGTTATGTTTATATATATATATATATATATATATATATATATATATATATATATATATATATAGATATATATATATATATATATATATATATATATATATATATATATAGATATATATATATATATATATATATATATATATATATATATCTATATATATCTATATATATATATTGCACTAATCTGGTTGGTATTGTAGATGAGATATCCTTCCCTTAGCTAAACTGAGGTACGTTGGTTTATTTATATTTTGGTTTGGATGACATGTTATGATTTACAAGAAGAAAACAACAAATATGACTAGAGATATGGTAGACTATAGTTCCCGAGACTCTCCCTATGGATCAGATGAGCAGTGTGGTGTTGGGCATTCTTCTGACTTAGCAGACACATTGAGAAGCCTGAAGGAAGAATTAAGGCGTTGCAAGGTAGATAATGACAGAATAATGTAGGCACACGAGAAACAAGCAGAAGTCAATGTAGTAATCCTTCAAAGTTTGTTAGGCTTGTGGAGACAGGGATCACTTCAGATCAGCCATGGACAGGAGAATAGGAAAAATGGGGCATATGACAGTAGATATCATGGTGGGCACAGGTTAGAAAGGGATGACATGATTAGATATGGCATGTTCCTGGATACTCCGGATCAGAGAGGTGATGGACACAGGTACTATTGTAGTTCTGGTTCTGACATGGAATATTATTGTCATCATTATCATCCTTACAAAAGGAGTGAAAGGAGATATTTTCTAGATGATTTTAAGAAATCTTAGCCATGTACCTTTGATGGAGATTTGAAGAAGTCAGAAGATGCAGAGGCTCGGTTACTTGGGATGAAGAACTTCTTTAAGTTTCATAATGACATAGATAATATGAAGGTCAGAGTAGCTATCTTCAACCTAAAAGGTAAAGCAAACATCTGGTGGGAAGATGTGAAGTGGGTCAAAGACATCAAGACAAAAGAGTTGAGTTGGCATGAATTCAAGAGACTTTTTAGGAAGAAGTACTTGTTGAAGAGGTACTACGACAACAAAGCCGAGGAATTCTATGAGCTAAAAATGGGATCAATGATAGATGAGGAGTATATGACTAAGTTCCTAGAGATATTGAGGTATGTACCATATCTTAAAGATGAAAAGACTAAAGTTTAAATATTTGTCAGTGTATTGCCATTAACATTTAAGGATCGGATTGAGTATGATGAGCCTCGGTCATTGGAGGAAGTTATTGGGAAATTGAAGCACTGTTATGAGACATCAAAACATAAGATAGAATCTCATCAAGGTTAGAAAGGGAAATAAAAATCTAAAGGTAAATGGTAGCCAAAAAGAACAAGGCCCCATAATTAAGAAGAGAAAAATAATGTTACACCATACAAGAAGTTCAACGTAGCTAGATAGGGAAATGGGTCACAACAACAGAATAGAGGTGATGTTAGCAGATAGTTCGAGTCTTGGATATGTGGTAAAGAGCATATCAAGAGAGATTGTCTGTAGTTTCAAGGTGGTAGGCCTTATATTTACAGTGCACAGGAGGAACAAACTATTGGGATGTTGGGAAGAGCATTCCTCGTATCTATGCAGTGCTAGATAACAAGCAAGAAGATCACTCAACATCCATCATTGAGATGCACGATAAGTTTCAAGATCAAATTGCTTCTATTTTGATTGACCCTAGATCT
The DNA here is from genome assembly GCA_031772625.1 of Pinus tabuliformis. Lineage (NCBI taxonomy): Eukaryota > Viridiplantae > Streptophyta > Pinopsida > Pinales > Pinaceae > Pinus > Pinus tabuliformis. The sequence continues at coordinate 168,395,434 of CM062805.1, read as the reverse complement.
AATTATAATTATATTAGTCCTGACTTGGTGGATAAGTGTGTTTTGAATAAATAAGTGCATGCATACTCTTGGTTAGTACAGTTGGCTATAGGTACAAAAAAGAGAGTTCATTATTGGGTAAGCGCTTGTGTATTTGAACTGAATGGTTTGCCTACATCAACACATTTGAATGTATTTTCGTTGGGAGCATATAGTATGTTGTTGGGTATGCACTAGTTGTATATGCATAGGACGAATGTGGATTTTTATGACAAAGCCATTGAATGCTTGGATGACAATGGAGAGCAAAGAATCTTACGTGGAGAGAAGAAGGTAACATCAGTTAGGATGGTGAAATCTATGCAGGTAAAGCACAATTGCAGAAAAGGGTGTGCATTATTTATAGTACATATCTCTAGTGAAAACGTTAAGGAGGACAAGGATTTAGAGTTAATGAGCATGTACCTAGTTTTACAACTACTTTAGGATGTGTTTTTAGCAGATATTTTAGATTTTCCACCTCACAGAGAAGTGGGCTTCTCCATTGAGTTTGTCCTACGAGAGCACCAACATCATAAGAACCTTATAAGATGAGCACTCCAGAGTTAGTAGAGTTAAATTTACAGTTGAAATAAATTCTTGACAAGGGATACATTAGGCCAAGTGTATCACCTTGGGGTCCACCAATATTGCTTGTGAAGAAGAAGGATGGTACTCTCAGGTTATGCATTGATTACATGTATTTGAATAAGGTGACCATCAAGAACAGGTATCCGTTGTCGAGGATTGATGACTTATTTGATCAGTTGAAGGGAGCAACAGTATTCTCAAAGATTGATCTAAGATCCAAATATCATCAAGTATGCATTAAATAAGAGGACATCTATAAGACAACTTTTCGGAATAGGTATGGGAATTATGAGTTTTTTTGTTCCGTTTGTTTGACAAATGCTCAAGCTACCTTTATGTGCTTGATGAATAGTGTGTTGCATCCTTATCTTGACAAGTTTGTTATTGTATTTATTGATGACATCTTGATATATTCTAAGAACGAGGAAGAGAATGTCGAGCATTTATAAGCAATATTGAGATTATTGAGAGAGACTTAGTTGTATGTTAAACTCAGTAAATGCAATTTCTTTCAGACAAAGGTTCATTACTTAGGACATGTTGTTTCTGTTGGAAATAATACTGAGAGGGGAGGTGAATCAGTATTATTAAATTCTTTTCAATATACCTTCCAGATTTATACTTCAATTTATTCTTCAGATATTGATCATTAATTTGTATGTCAGTACCATATAATAATGAACAAGAACAAGAAAAAACAGATAGGCACACCAAAGAACACCAGATATAAGGTGGAAACCCAATGTGGGTGAAAACCACCTGCTGCAATATGTCTCTATCTTCTTTCAATTAGAAACTTCTTTTACAAGGATTTTGTACTGGTGCAGTCCTTTACCAGTACACAGGCTGCAACCTGCAGAGAGCTACAACCCTCTCTCATTTTCCAGTCTTTCCTGGAAGGGAGCTACAACCCCCTTAGCTCTTTTACTTCTTTAAGGACCACGTTTCATTAATTTTCAGACTGGATCCAAGAACATCAAATAATCATCAAGTACACGTGAATCAACCAATCTCCTTATACAATCAAACTAATGAACCACCCAACTTCTCAAAATGTTGTAAATAGAAAACCAATTCCAGTAATCTAAACCCAGAACACTGCTACAATAGATAAAAGGTAGCCAACAAATATTTCAAGAAAAGTACGCAACTTCACCAATATAAACCTGCGGATATACGAAGCTCTTCTGTGCCTGAACTGCACAGATCTGCACCTGGTCCTTCTTCTACTCTGCGTACCTTCACACCTACTCCTTCTGCTGCTTGCATACCTCAGCTCAGATACGCACCTGCACTGTCTGCCTGACAGCGTACCTTCGCACTGGTCCTTCTGTGGCTCTGTGTACCTCCACACTGTGCTTTCTGCTGCGTTGCGTACCTCACACTAGCGCCTTCTGCTTCGCGGCGGAGTCCCGCACCTGCGCCTTCTGCTACGATGTGGATCTCAACACCTGCACTGTGGATCACCTGCAGACCTCTGAATAAAGCCAAATTAACAATCCTCCAATGTGCCATGGACAGTCAGATCCACAGATCTGATCATGCGCCCGAGAGATCACGACCTATGAATAGATTCGCCTTAAATTTCACCTTGACTTAGATCTAGCTTTTAAAACCGATAACCCAAAATTTCAGATCTTAAGATATTCAAATTTCACAAGTGTCTAGCCAAGTGATCTCCTTTCCTTTTTATAGGCAAGCCCTTATTCAAACCATGGGACAAAACCATCGAAAACCAATACAAGGGATCCAAACCGGGGTTCAATAATTTAGATCCTATACCACGGGCCAAAACCATAGGATCATGAACGACAGGCTAAATACCAAGGGCCAAACATAAGAAACCCCACGTGTGCGTGCTTCTCTACATTGGAGTGAGTGAACTGGGGTCCGCACCTTCTGAATGGAGAACCTGCGGGTATGTCCGCACTTCTTGGTCGGCGAACCTGTGGGTCCGCACCTTTTGAACGGTGCACCTGCGAACCTCTTATTTTCCATCATTTTGAGAGCCTGAACAGAGTTTTGCCACTTGATTGAGTTTCCATCAAGTACAACACCTGTGCCATAGCGCCAAACCTGTATCATAATGCCAACAATCTCCGCCTTTGGACTTGATGGCAACCTCAAGATCCTCAACATCATTCCCCCCCTTTGACATCAAGGGCAAAGGGTTATGCTCCCCCTGAGAACATGCTTAAGTCTTTGCTCTGCTGATCATGCTCCCCCTGACTATAGACCAGATCTGTAAAAGAAAAAAAATTCTTCAAGAAGAACCATAATCCACCATACACCATAAATGATCGTGAAAGAGATAGAGACATATTGCGGCAATATTCAGATCATCATCCATGTTCTCCTTCTGTGCTACCATAATGCCAACAATGCATTATATATGCTCCCCCTGAACCTGTGTCGTTCGATCTTCGACCAATTCATAAACCAGCAAATGTACGCGTATACCCCATATGAAACTCACGTAAAACCGACAATCTCTGAAACAGATGAGATTCAACAACAAGATGATGCATCAACTACCCCCAGCTTTTTCTTGAGGTATTCAAAGGTCTCCCTAGGCAATGGTTTGGTGAGTATATCAGCAACTTGTTCCTTAGAAGGAACATACTCCAACTTGACCTTTTGTTCAAGCACTTGTTCCCTGAGAAAGTGATACTTGATCGGTATGTGCTTGGTCTTTGAATGCATGACTGGGTTCTTTGAAATGCTGATTGCACTTGTATTATCACACAAGATGGAGATAGGTGGTGTACAAGTGATTTGAAAATCCTGCAAGGTTTGCATCATCCAAAGCAGTTGAGTGCAGCAGGATGCAACAACCACATATTCCGCTTCAGCTGTAGATAACGCAATCGAACTCTGTTTCATGCTGAACCAAGATACTAATCTGGAACCCATAAAGAATGCACCACCACTTGTGCTCTTCCTGTCATCCATGCTTCCGGCCCAATCTGCGTCTGTATAAGCATGAAGTGTGAGAGCTGTATCTCTGGGATACCATAAGCCATAGTTTTGAGTTCCTTGAAGGTACTTGAAGATTCTCTTCACTGCATGAAGATGAGTTTCCTTTGGATTTGCCTGAAATCTTCCAACTATTCCCACTGCATGCATGATGTCTAGTCGGGTACCTGTCAAATAAAGTAGACTTCCAATCATAGATCTGTAGGTTGGTTGATGCACTGTTGCTGATTCATCATTTGTACTGAGGCTGCATCCTGTGACCATGGGGGTACACACTGGTTTTGTATCTTCCATGCCATATTTCTTCAAAATCTGCTTGAGATACTTGGTTTGAGACAAGAAGATACCGCCTTCATTTTGTTGGATTTGCAATCCAAGAAAATATGTCAGTTCTCCAAGCAAAGACATTTCGAATTCTTTTTGCATCACCAAGGCAAAGATTTGACTCATAGCTTCTTCATTGCTACCAAAGATAATATCATCTACATACACAACAAGTATTAGCAATTTGTCATTTTCAATTTTTATATAAAGATTGCTATTTGTTGATCCCTTTGAAAAACCTTGTTGATGAAGATATTTGTCCAAACGGTGGTACCAAGCCCTTGGAGTCTGTTTAAGACCATAGAGAGCCTTTTTTAGTCTGCATACAAGATTTGGATCATTACCAAGGATGAAACCATCTGGTTGCTCAATGTACACTTCTTCTTCTAAGTCTCCATTCAGAAAGGCTGATTTCACGTCCATTTGAAATACTTTGAACTTCTGAAAGCTTGAGAGAGCAAGGAACATTCGGATGGCCTCAAGTCTAGCAACGGGAGCAAAAGTTTCTTCAAAATCTATTCCTTCTTGTTGAGCATACCCTTTACAAACAAGTCTAGCCTTATTTCTAATTACTTCCCCATTTTCATTCAACTTATTTTTGAAGATCCATTTTGTCCCTATGACATTCTTATCTTTTGGTCTAGGAACCAACTCCCAAGTGTTGTTCTTTTCGATCTGCTCAAGTTCTTCATCCATTGCCTTGACCCAGCATTCATCTTTGCATGCCTCTCTTACATTTTGAGGTTCAGTGGAGGAGAGTAATTCCAAATAGCTTGAAGCTTCTGCAATTGTTCTCCTTGTTTGTACGCCTGCCTCCTTTTGCCCCAAGATTTGAGATTCTGGATGATTCTTTTGAACATACACGGATGGAGTCTTCTCTTCTATCCTTGTCTGTTCCTCTGGTGCCTCTTGAGGTTCTTCATCATCTTCAGTCTGATTTGGAGGGTAGTCTTCATCCACTTCGATATTTTCATAATTTACTTGCCTAGGAATGTTTTCTTTTTCTTCAACCACCACATCAATGCTGTCAAAAATTCTCCCAAGTCTTTTATTGTAACACTTATATGCTTTGATGTGGGGAGAATAACTAAGGAGAATGCCTTCATCTGCTCTAGGTTCAAGTTTGCCAAGCTGTTCATCATTATTCTTAATATAGCATTTGCTTCCAAAAATTTTGAAATGCTTTACCGAAGGAGTCTCACCATACCAGAGCTCATGAGGAGTTTGAGTGTTGTTCACTCCAACATTTGTCTTGTTGAGAATAACAACCGCGGCAAATGCAGCTTCACCCTAGAAGGTTGTGGGAGTTCCAGATTCATCAAGCATAGCACGAGCCATTTGTTGAACCGTTATGTTCATCCTTTCCACCACTCCATTTTGCTGAGGAGTCCTAGCTGTAGAGAATTCCCTTCTTATTCCATGTTCTTCATAGAAATCGAAAAATTCATTTGAGGTAAACTCCCCACCTCTGTCAGACTTGAGGCACTTAATTTTGTGATTTGATTCGTTTTCAGCCAAGTCTTTGAACGATTTGAATTTTTTGAATGCTTCGTCTTTGTGTTTCATAAGTCCTAACCAAACCATCCTGGAGAAGTCGTCAATGAATAATATAAAGTATTCTTCTCCTCGAGGTGACCTTGTCCTAAATGGACCACATACCTCTGTATGGACTAGTTCAAGAGGCCTGCTGGCTGATCCTTCCTTCTCAGGGAAGTTAGTTCTAGTTTGCTTATCAAACTGACATGATTTGCATATGGTGTTGTCTGGAATTTTGATATCTGGAAGACCACGAAATGCCTGGTATTTGCATGCTTTCCTTATTTGTGAAAAGCTTATATGCCCCAACCTCCGGTGCCATAACCAGTGTTCATCATCCTTGCTCAAATAGCATTGTTGTTGTCCTTCTTTAAATATGTATAAATTATTTGGAGTTCTTCTGCCTTTGATCACTGTTTTTCCTGTATCAAGATCACGAACACTACATCCATTTGATCGAAATATTACCTCGGTTCCTTGATCGCACATCTGACTAACACTCAGTAGATTATGCTTCAAGCCATGAACATACAAAACATTTATAGCTTTGACCTTTTCTTTCAACTGAGCAGTGCCTTTTCCTTTTATGGCTGCAGGGGTATCATTTCCAAAAGAAACTTTCTTTCCCTTTTCTAGAGCACTATATGATTCAAGTTTTTCTTTATCACCTGTCATATGCTTCGAACATCCGCCGTCGATGTACCATTGATTTTCCTGTCCTTCTGCATATAAAGCTATCCCACATCTTTCTGGTTGTGGTTCCTTCATTCTCCATGTTCTGGCATTTGAGGTTTGTTCCTTCTGAGTTGTCTTCCGAAACCTGCTCCTACATTTAGACTCTTCATGACCGAAGTTATTGCAAATAGAACATTCAATTTCACTTTCAAGGGCGGAAAAGTTGTTATAGGTCCTCTTCATGATTCCAGACATACTTCTTTGTTTTTGAGCTTCTCTAGTCATGATTGTCTTATAAGAAACAGATTGAGCTGCTTTGTGACCAAAGTTATGGCAAGAGAAACATTGGCCATTGAAGAAACTCATGCGATTATCAAATCTATCATCCAACTGATTGTAGTTTCTACTGACATCCATTCTTGAGGGAAATTGGGAAGATTTTACCTGTGGCTGGTTGTAGCTTCTATTTGTCCTTAAGGTAGCTTGCCCCCGATTTTCTTGATAGTCTCTATTCGTTCTTGAGGTAAACTATCCCTGATTTACCTGATGATTTCTATTAGGCCTTTGCTTGCTCCTCCTTGCTGCATCAAGATAACTTTTGGAGGTGGATGCTTGAGATGCTTCTCCATTATATCCCAGACCTGTCTTGATTAGTGGAGAACGCTGCACATTTATAATCTCATCCAGAGTTTTAGATCCTTTAACAAATTTAATATTAAGAGCTTTTGTTTTCTCAATCTCTTTTCTAAGACCAACAATTTCACATTCCAATTTTTCAAGATGTTTTTCCCTTTCAGCTAGTTGACATTGCAGAGAATCAATAATCACATTTTTCTCTTCTAAGCAAATTTTGAGATTAGAAATCTCTTCATAAAGACCTTCTTCATCTATAGCATCCATGTAATCATCATCTTCAAAAGCCATTAGAATTTTATAATTATTACCTCGTTCATCTTCGTCACTATTTGAAAGTCCATCACTATCTTCATGAGTGTAATAGCTTTTCTTATTTGCAATCTGTTTCTTGTTCCATCTAACATGTTCCTTCCCTTTGTCAATCTTATCCTTATGAGGACATTTGGCAACATAGTGACCGTCTCTTCCACAAGCAAAGCATTTGAAAGGTAACTTACCTCAGAATTGTCCAGCACCCCGTTGAAGATTTTTGACAAAATTTGATTCTTCTTCTTCTTCTGACATGTGTCCTGATTCATAGTAATCTCCTTTGCCTGAAGCCTTGAAAGCAACTTCTCTTCTGTCTGATGGCCTTCCTTTCCTCATTTCATAAGCAGTCATAATTCCATGCAGCTGTGACATGGTAAGGTTTCGTAGATTCTCTTTTTCTTCTATTGCAGAAACTTTGGATTCAAATCTAGGGGACAAAGATCTTAGAACTTTTTAACCCAAAACAACCTCTTTTATTTCTTCACCCAAATTTTTCATACAATTTACAATCTCATCTACATGAAGAAAATAGTTAGCCACACTCTCATCATTGTGCATTCTGAGATTTTCATACTGAATTCTGAGGGTTTGAAGTTATGCCCCTTTTACCTGTTCATCTCCTTCATAGCTCAGAACAACCTTGTCCCATATTTCTTTTGCGGATTTATACTGCATAACTTTCACAAATTTTGATTGAGATAGACATCCTAATAGAGTATTGACAACCTTTGCATTTGTTTCATATTTCTTCTTCTCAGCCGGATCTGTAGGAGTAGCTAAAGGAAAAGTGTACCCTGTATCTATGATATCCCAGACTTCAGTACCAAGATATTGAAGATAGGCAGTAAATCTTACCTTCCAATATACGAAGTTTGTGCCATCAAAAACGGTGGCTTGATTGATGCTTCCCTCTCATAGTTGCTCATGATGAAAGATCTTCCTTCAAGCGATCAAGCTTCTTCTGAAGGACCTGCTCTGAAACCAATTGTTGGAAATAATACTGAGAGGGGGGGTGAATCAGTATTATTAAATTATTTTCAATATACCTTCAAGATTTATACTTTAATTTATTCTTCAGATATTGATCATTAATTTGTATGTCAGTACCATATAATAATGAACAAGAACAAGAAAAAACAGATAGGCACACGAAAGAACACCAGATATAAGGTGGAAACCCAATGTGGGTGAAAACCACCTGCTGCAATATGTCTCTATCTTATTTCAATTAGAAACTTCTTTTACAAGGATTTTGTACTGGTGCAGTCCTTTACCAGTACGCAGGCTGCAACCTGCAGAGAGCTACAACCCTCTCTCGTTTTCCAGTCTCTCCTGGAAGGGAGCTACAACCCCCTTAGCTCTTTTACTTCTTTAAGGACCACGTTTCATTAATTTTCAGACTGGATCCAAGAACATCAAATAATCATCAAGTACATGAGAATCAACCAATATCCTTATACAATCAAACTAATGAACCACCCAACTTCTCAGAATGTTGTAAACAGAAAACCAATTCCAGTAATCTAAACCCAGAACACTGCTGCAATAGATAAAAGGTAGCCAACAAATAATTCAAGAAAAGTTTGCAACTTCACCAATATAAACCTGTGGATATCCGGAGCTCTTCTGTGCCTGAACTGCGTAGATCCGCACCTGGTCCTTCTTCTGCTCTGCGTACCTCTGCACCTACTCCTTCCGCTGCCTACGTACCTCAACTCATATACGCACCTGCACTGTCTGCCTGACAGCGTACCTCCACACTGGTCCTTCTGTGCCTCTGCATACCTCCGCACTGTGCTTTATGCTGCGCTCCGTACCTCGCACTAGTGCCTTCTGCTTCGCGGCGGACCCCCGCACCTGCGCCTTCTGCTACAATGCGGATCTCCGCACCTACACTGTGGATCACCTACGGACCTCTGAAAAGAGCCAAATTAACAGTCCTCCAATGTGCCAACAGCAGTCAGATCCACAGATCTGATCATGCGCCCGAGAGATCACGACCTATCAATAGATTCACCTTAAATTTCACCTTGACTTAGATCTAGCTTTTAAAACCGATAACCCAAAATTTCAAATCTTAAGATATTCAAATTTCACAAGTGTCTAGTCAAGTGATCTCCTTCCCTTTTTATAGGTAAGCCCTTATTCAAACCATGGGACAAAACCATCGAAAACCAATACAAGGGATCCGAACCGGGGTTCAATAATTTAGATCCTATACCACGGGCCAAAACAATAAGATCATGAACAACGGGCTAAATACCAAATGCCAAACATAAGAAACCCCACGTGTGTGCACTTCTCTGCATTGGAGTGAGTGAACTGGAGTCCATACCTTCTGAACGGAGAACCTGCAGGTATGTCCGCACTTCTTGGTCGACGAACCTACGAGTCCGCACCTTTTGAACGGTGCACCTGCGAACCTCTTATTTTCCATCATTTTGAGAGCTTGAACAGAGTTTTGCCACTTGAGTGAGTTGCCATCAAGTACAACACCTGTGCCATAGCGCCAAACCTGAATCATAATGCCAACAATTTCCAAGGAGGCATAACAATGGATCTAGAGAAGATAAGGGCTATCATAGAGTGGGAAGCTGCTAGAAATGTGGAATAGCTAAGATCATTTATGGGGTTAGTAGTTTATTATAGGAGGTTCATCAAGAACTTCACCCAGATTGCATATCCTATTATGTCACTGCAGAGGTAAGGTAAGAAATTTGAATGGATGAGGAATGTGCATCAAATTTTGAGCAATTAAAGTAGTTGTTGACAAATAATCAAGTGTTAAAGATTACAGATCCAAATAAAGATTTATTGGTGTGTACAGATTCTTTCAAGAGAGGACTTGTTGGAGTCCTTATGCAGGAGGGACACGTAGTGTGCTACGAGTCATAAAAATTGAATGAGCACGAGCAGAACTATCTGACTCATGATTTTGAGTTAGCAGTGATCATTCATGCTTGAAGATGTGGAGGCACTATCTTATTGGTAGGAGGTTTGTATTGGTGAGTGATCATAGTGGGTTGAGATACTTGTTTGACCAGTCGAATCTGAATGTTGGGAAAGCTAGATAGTTGGTAATGATTAGTGAGTTTGACTTTGAGATCAGGTACACACTACAAGAAAAAAGAACATTGGTGAGGGTCGAAAAATGTCACCATAAGCTAATTGGTGATGGTTAAAAGAGTGTTCGTCACCAAAGGTGGCATCGGTAAAGTATAATTGTTGTGGTGACATTCAAGGTCTGTCACGAATAATGATTATAATGACAAATTGTGACCATCACGAATTCATATGAATAGTAGCGAGTTATGGTAATGGAACTTTCATGGCTGTCACTATTGGTGCATATATATATATATATATATATATATATATATATATATATATATATATATGCATGCATCAATAGTGACAACCATGAAAGTTCCATTACCATAACTCGCTACTATTCATATGAAATGGTGATGGTATATGTATGTATGTATATGGTGGCGTTCGAAAGTCAACATTCCATATTTTGGTGAGGGTTGAAAAATGTCACCATAAGCTCATTGGTGATTATCAAAATAGCCTTCAACACCAAAAATTGATCATCACCATTCCATATGAATATCAGGGCATGATGGAATAAAACCGCCAACATTTTTCTTGTAAAGAAGGTGCTCTTCCATTGAGCTAGCACTCTTTAAAGAATTAGAATTTAAAAAATCAGATCTTGAAACTTTATAAATTGTAAATTCTACAACTTTCTATAAATTATAAAACTTTGTACATCTTGGCAAATATTTTGTTAAACAAGAAAAATATCATTGAAGTTGCAGATCCCTAACTAATGATTATGGGCGTTATGAAAAGTGGGTGGAGGGAAAAATAGTTACATATAAGATACTCAATATGGTTAGTTGAATACTCAATTAGAAGTGAAACTTTGAAGACATGTATAGCCTATGAATGACCTATAATTATCAAACCTAAAATCTACAATTACACCAAAGATTCATTTCTCACCTTGTGAATTATGTAAATATGTTGTGACAACATAAAAAAATTCCTATAAAAGATTAATTTGCATGCCAAAAAGTAAAAAACAATGAGTATATATGATGCGATTATGAATAATGAACTACATGCTTGAATCCTACTGACTATGGGGTCTAAAAAACTAATTGGGAGTGATTCTTGTTATTAATTAATTCAAAATGTCAAAATACAACGATTAATAACAATGATCTTGAAATGTATCCAGTAAACATATGTTAAAATTGCAAGAAAAAAGTTTGGCAAATATTTGTTACACCAACAAAGTATGCAAGGGACATTCAAACACTTCCAAATACACACAAAGAATGAGTATCCAAAGATGCAATTGCATGGATGCAAGGAAAGCACTCTCTACCTCTCAATGATAACTACCAATTGCACTGAGGTGCAAAGGAACGCCGATAGGATGACTGGGGGGAATGTTAAAGGTAGTAGTTCATACATTATTTTGTATAATATTTCAGGATTTTATGGATTTCTATAGGTTGAATTAGGTGGATCTATAAAGTACCAGTGGCATAGAGAAAATGTTCAAAATTTAAAGTGGCAAACTTTCAGTAAACTCACTGCATCAAATCAAACTTCCCGTCGCCTTGATCCCAAATCCATGAATGACACTCCAATATGAGCTCGTATGGAGGAGATAGAGCCAGTCAAAGTTCATGGTTGACTTGGACAAGTGACAGACTAAGGAGGAAACAAATTGGCCAGTTTCTGCATCGGAATCCAATCAACTTCCGAGCAAATTTGTGTGGTCGTTAAATTGCCTAATATCACCTATGGTTCTAGAAAATATCCAAGTGCCTATAGTTAGAGAAAAATCAATATTAAAAAAAGGGTGGTAGGCCACCCCAAATCTTAACTATCAAACTATACCAAAAAAAAGGACATGTTGGGGGGTGGGCTATCAACTCGCCACCCCTGGAACCATTTCCAAACCATCGCTTTAACTTATGATAAGACAAGTGTGAGTGGGGTGCGGGCCACCCTCGGCGGACCCTCTACCCCATGGAATCATTATAGCACCGGCGAGATTATATTAAACAGTCACGGGAGTTATGGGACTGGAGGGGGTTGAACTCGCCCAACCCACGTGGCTGAACCCCAAGCGATCTGTCCCCAAAAACATATAACCATTACCAAACAGTCAGAGAATCTAGGGGATTGATAATGAATGGATTTAAACAAAGATGATTAGCATAATTAAGTTAAGGTTTTTAATAAAATTGAGTTTAAATGGAAAATTATGCTAAATCTAGCAAAGGATAATGATGCAAAATTCACATATGGAAAAATCACAGATCTGAAGGACTACATAATAAATGAAAACTTGAATATTAATAATAGACAAGACCATTTCAATTTGGAACAAGGTATTAGTAGTTCAAATATCTATTATATTTGATGGGATGTAGCAAACATTAGGGCCAAACTCTTCAGTGATGATGGATGAGAGTCAAGGTTGCACACCATTGTATTCACAACCAAAATATGAAGAGGGTTTTTTATTTTTAAATTTTATTATAGGATTATTCTTCTTTGAACTTTGATGGATTTTGGCACATAGGTTTTAGAACCTAACTTCATTCAAGATGTTTTGTTTTTTTTCAAAATGGAACTCGATCCTTCTGCTTCATTTCATTTTTATTTTGGTTATTGGGTACAATTTGAGACTATGGTTTTTTGGGAATTCTTAAGTGTGACAGTTAATTTTAATCTATGAGTCTAGTCCAATGGACCATTTTTGGCACTGCCCAAAGGAATTCCACAAAATTACTAAGAAGGAGGGTAGTGAAAGGAAAAAACTCAACTCTCTCCGTCCCTTGAAGGCTGGGCAACCCCAAGCTACATGAATGTTTGTTGTGTCAAATCCTAAAGGGAATTTTAACACTAGAAGGAAAGTTAAAGTAATCCATATAAATGGATACTGAGAATTCTTTTAAATACAAAATATGGTGAACTCTACTCTATGCTTACATATTGACCTTTCCTATTTTTGTTTTCTTTTTTGAATTTAATCTGGGTGGGGGTTAGGAAAAGGGCTGTGAGTGTTGTGTTTTGTGGATTTTTTAGGTGAAAAACTATTGTTCATATCTTTTTGTGCAATGGTTGTGGTACTTGATACTGTTTTCAAATGAGAAATTTGTTGTTATATGTTTTAATGTGTTGATGAATTGGTAATGTTTGAGGTTCTATTTTATGGGGGTTAATGGATGCTTGTGTCAGATTCAACTTAATTGATGTCATGTATAAAAGACAAGGTAAATAAACATAATCATCAACACAATATAGAAGCAATCACACACACTAACAAAAACACAATATAGAAGCAATCACACACACTAAAAACAAAACAATATAGAAGAAATCACACACACTAACAACCCCAATAAATACCTTAGGAAAACCCCAACTCCAAGGAAAAACCCAACTAATGGAATTCCATGAAACCTTGGCCAAGCTGGTAAACCCTTGGCCCATTACAATGGGTAGGGATCCCACACTTTCTTAACCCTTGGCCCCTTACAAAGCACGACCTCGGAGCCCACACTTGCTCAACCTTTGGCACATTACAATGGAGACTAATAAGCCTATTTATAGGTTTCTTTCCATCCAAATATAACTGGCATAATACCATGTGCCCTATTGTCACCTACTACAATGTTTTACAATTGTGTCAAATGATGTCAAATGGTGGCGAAAAATGGGAGTCCAAGTGTAAAAATGCTAAAGAAGAGAGCAAATATCAGAGGTTAAATCACGAGGAGGAAGCCAAAATCAAAAGCCTATGTCTCGGAGCCATAAGAAAAGCCGAAATCTAAAGAGGAGTGAATTTTTTTTGGATCTGATCACATTGGAACCCTTTTAAATTCATTTTCAAAATTTTCTGATGAGAGGGGCTTCAATAACAGTACTTGTGCAATTACAAGTTTTCTAGTGTTATATTGTAGCCAACAGTACCTGTGAGATCATGACTTTTCCAAATGTTATTTTGTGACATAATGTACCCATAAAAAATATAGAGCTAGAAACCTTAAATGCACTCCATAAGTTCTGCACTTTCATCTCCTTATTCTTCCATACTTCTGCTGGGATTTGTTTCTTAGGATTTTCTGTTATCCAAACCTCTGCATTGAATTCCTTCATTACTTTCTCTCTCTACATTTTTACTAAAACGACAAATATTAAGTTGTGTTTTACTATGTATCGGCCACCATATCAGGACATTTATCTTTGGGATGAGAAATATTTGGCTACATATATATATATGTGTATGTTTAAGTCTACCTTGGTGAAGGGCGATTGAACCAAGTTTTGAGTCAATCTAATTCCAGTTATATTAAATATGGAATGCAACACAAATCTCAACGAATTGTCAAAGCACTCATCTAATATGTCCTAGGCACTAACCCTTTCCTCAACCTAGGGATTATCGCTAGGAGCTAAAACATCTCCTGGCATCATTTCTGGGGAACAAATCAGAACATTTTCCCCTAGTTATGAAATTTTTTACATTCCCTCTATTAGGTTAGCAAGGGAAGTGTGGGTTGAAGATCTCTCACCTTCGCAACTCCACTGTCTAAATCTTATTTTGAGCACCCTAACTTTCTGGATATCTCATACTCTCTCTTATACAAGCAAACAAAAAGGTCCTCCCATATTCGATGTTGAGTAAATCATATCCCAGCGAATTTAATAATAGTGAACCCATATTACTCCAGATTCCACAAGATCGTTTCCGGAAATATCATCAAATAGCTCTCAAAATGTTGTGATAAACTGCCCTAAGTCTATCTCCAAAGTCTTGGAAATTCCTCAAGAACCTTGTGAATTGTTTGGCTCATTTCTTTCTAGAGTAAAAAATAAGAATATTTTGTCAGTTCTGTTGGAAGTAATATTGAGAGGGGGGGTGAATCAGTATTTACAGTTCAATAATTTTTCATTTCCCAAACAGATTTATATACGGTACTTCTGTGAAGTGAACTTGCATGTACACGCTACTGTGATTAGAGCAATCAACGTATACCCAGAGAACTTATGATTTAGTAAATTTATCATTTGTTTATCTTTAATTAGTGCATTAGTAACTTGTTAAACAGTGTAGTAAAAACATAATAAACCATCACACATAAGAAACACACATGAACACCAAGATTTAAGGTGGAAACGCAATGCGAGAGAAAAACCACTTGCTACTGTCATCTCTATCTTCTTTTATTATTAAGAAAATCTATTTACAATCTTGTACTGGTGCAGACTCTTACTAGTACACAGCAACCCACCTACAGAAGGCTACAACCTTCTCTCATTTTCTAGCTTCTACTGCAAGGGAGATACAACCCCCTAGCTTGTATACTAGCCAATGTGTTTACTAGTACGTAGGCGCTGGCCTAGAGAAGGCTACGACCTTCTCTCTTCCTCTAGGGACCACGTTTCATAAATTTTCAATCTAGGTGCTCCTGGTACACAGAAATACAAATGAAGGCCTCGTTTCATCAAATTTTCATATTGGACCCATCAAAACTTTCAAACTTCATCAACCAATAATCAATTCATCTAAACAGTCAAATCACTGTCACCAGAATATTGTGTCGAACCCAAAAACCTACATCATCATTCAGAACTAGTTGTAACCTTAAAAATCATGCATCAGAATGTATACGCTACTTTACTGAACCCAAGCTATGTGTATACGCTACTTCCTTTAACCAAACCTACGTATACCTTCAAAACTACTGAAACATAAAACTTTTGAATCAAGTCTGTACTAACAAGCAATATACGAAAGATCTTTACATAGGCTATAGTAGAGATAACCCTTCTCACTTAGACAATGAATCAATCAGACACCAAACTCCTTATGCATTTAGTTTTACATTCAGATCTAAGAAGACTTCATTGACAAACATCAATAAAATAGAAGAACTGATCAGATAGATCAATCATTTAGAAGAATAGGCTTTTCCTTTGTATATGCTACTTGGAAGAGTCGAACCTATGTGTATACGCACTTTTAGCGAGATGAACCAACATATAGATATGCAAATATTAACTCACAACTTCGTTGATATTCCAGACTTCAGACAAACCCTGATCATGACATTTAAAGAATAAAACAGGTGTACACAATCAGATCTAGCCCAACAAATATCAGATCATTCAATGATAAGTCATTTTAGGTCTCATGATCCTGATCCAACATTGAATTGAAGGTGCACAAAATATTTCATATCAAATTACAAACATAGCCCTTGCAACATAAAATATACTTCAGATAGAAGTATTCTTGAGAAACCCTTTCACTTGCACACAATTAGCCTTTTGATCTTCTCCTCCTTATATAGTTTTTGGCCTTTCTCAATACCTCGGACCAAAACCACTTAGGACCCATGGTATTCTTGGAAGGGATTAAATAGTTGTTACTCCACTCAATATTGTGGGCTAATACCATGCTATTGACCCCTGGTATTGTCTCCTCTTGAGTTTCCTTGATTTTGCAACAGATACATGTTTTTCTTCTTGTGAAAGTGTGTGCATATGTATACACTCTTTTTGTTCTATGAACCAACGTGTATACATTGTTTTGACTAAGTGGACATGAGTATACTTCTTAAACTACTTTAGACCATCCTTTTCCTTCAACTTCTTTATTCTTATCAGTAAACCTTAGTTCCATCTTCCTGTTCTTCTTTACCAATGCCCTGTTACCTCTGAATAGACCTGTTACACTGAGAGTTTCCTTTTGTCAAAAACGAACTGACTTGTGAGTGAGTTCCCATCAAGGACAACACTTGTATCATAATTCCAAAAATATCCCCCCTTTGGAATTGATGTCAACCATGCTGGTGTTGATTATTGCAGGATGTAGAAGCAGTTAGGGATAACAAGAAACACCAAAATTCTCTCCCCCTTTGACATCAAGGGAAAAGGGCTGACCAAGATACTCTCCCCCTTTGATATACAATATGCTATCCATGCTCCCCCTTAGTACATGCCAAGTCTGTAGAGATATGTTTAAAAATAATAACATGACTCTATAACTCAACTAGGTGAGTATGACCTCCCTAAGACCAATGAATCATACATACATAAATCACCCAACCAAGTGGGGATAGAACTGTTGATTTCAGGTAGCATCGGATGTGCTCTAGCCACGAAATTTGGTGGAGAGGTTGGGGCACATGAGATCTCCAATACTTAGAAAGGGTTTGGGAAAATTCTAAATAGATCAGGAGATATTAAAATTGTTAATATTTTTAATGGAGTCCTTAAGTTTAAACTTAGGGAAAATAAAATATTAATGAGTATTAATATGAATCTGTGTTAGAGTGGTCCAAAAGACATGGATCAAGCCAGATCTAATCTTAGCCGTTGATTAGGGACTTAATCTCTACCATTGAATCATCAATAGGAAAAGTATAAGATGGTCACTTTTAGAGCACACCCGAGTGATCAACCATTCTATTCTCTAGAGTGAGGTTTGCTAAGAGAGATAGAATCAATGATCAAGAGAGCAGCTGAGGGGCATTGAGTACAGAGAAATAGAGAAGGTAGAGATTTTGCTAGTAGAGTGGCGTAGTAGCCAAGAAGACTGACGCAGAGCTAGTAAAGGCTCACGCATGGCTACGTAGAGACAACGAAGTGCCGCGCAGAGCACTGGAGAGGCCAGTGTGTCTGATGCAGAGGCCCAGAAAGTTGACGTAGGGCCTCCTGGGGCTGACACAGGCCAAGAAAGGCTGACGCAAGGCCAACGTGAGATAAAGAGGGGATGACACAGTCTAGATTAGGCCGACGCTGGGGTTGCAGATCAATTTTGTGCTTAGGAGTTGCGGAAATGATTTTCTTGGGTTTCAGCCAGGACATTTCTCTCAAACTGTGAGGTATAGCTACTAAGGAAATTCTCTGTTCGGTAGGCAAGTTTTGGCACCCAAATTGTGCTATGATATTGCTTAATAATAAAACCCTCAGATAGTTGCACCAGTTTTCCTGTATTGGGTTTTTCCGGGGACATTGGTCCAAAAATAGTGGTGTCATGTGGTGTGTTTGTTATATTTTCTTTTAGTTGTTGATGTGTAATATGTTGAGCATGCACTGGTGTTTATTTTTAGTATTTACTTTGTAAATAACTTGTTAAAGAAAAATAACAAGTAGGTAGGAATAAATCAGAAAAAGTGCATGAAGGATTTCTAAACTAAGTAAACCTAAAAACTTCAACATGGTATCAGAGCGCTTTGTAAATAAATTGTTAAAGAAAAATGACAAGTAGGTAGGAATAAATTAGAAAAAGTGCATGAAGGGTTTCTAAACTAAGTAAACCTAGAAACTTCAACATGGTATCAGCGTGTGATTGTAGATCATAGGAGGAGTAAAAGACATCAGCCGTGTGGAGCAATAGCAGCAGAAAATAGCTGTCCCAAGGTGACATAGGCTATTTCTAGAAGTGTAGAATCCAAGAAAGTGTGAAGTAGAGCCAGCCAGAGCCACGTAGAAGAAGCCGGGAACTACACAGAGCCTCAGAGAGGCCAGTGTTTTTGACGTAGAGGGCTAAAGGGCTGACATAGGGCATCCCAAGGCTGACGCAGAGCCAACGTGAGGCAGAGAAGGGCTAACACAGTTCACAGAGAGGTAGTTGCTAGAGTCTAGGAGGCTGCAAAAATATTGTAGAGTGGAGCTGGTGAGGTACTGTAGTTAGAACAATACCTGAAAGAGCAGGGCCAAAGGAGTTGTTACTGAGGGTTTCTAGCTGAGGAACTTGGATCAGTATTGCAGTTGCATAAGACGATTAGAATAGGGGCATCTGGACAAGTGACAGAAGGATTTCGAGGAGGTAAATTAGGACTCAGAGGGAGTCTAGAAGAGAACTTTTAGATGGGAAGTAGACACTCAGAGGAGTTGAACAGAGAACTTCTAGGAGGGAAGTAGAGGAGCGTCATCGCACTTCACAGGGTAAGGGACCAGGATAGGCTGGACGAAGCATCAAACTTCGTAGTCTGGAAGGCCAGAATATTATCAGCGCTTGACAAGAATTGTTTCAATAACTTCACCTTGAAGGTTATAGTTATCCCAGTCGACCCTAATGATAATGACAAGTACAAGGAGGCGATGGTGAGGGCCAAGTGCATTATCCTAGATGGGGTCAAGGATCATGTGGTACCACATATAGATGAGAAGGAAATGGAAGTTGAGATGTGGGAGGCTCTTAAGAACCTGTACCAACATACTTCTATACAGAGAAGAATGCTGCTCGAGAACTAGATGAGTTTGTATCAAATGAAGAAGGGTCAAACAATTGACTCCTTCCTTGGAGGACTGAATGAGATCCGAGATCAGTTGACAGTTATAGGAGTGACACTGGATCAGGAGCTTATGCTGAGGACAACCCTGAATTCTATCTCAAAAGAGTGGGAAGTGTTTGTCTAGGGCATCCTGGGTAGAGGGTCTCTGCTACCTTGGGACGAGATGTCCGCAGCTCTTTGCTAGGAAGAGATCATACGATAGTCAAAGAGAGGTAGCAACATCAAAGGGATCAAGGTCAAGCAAGAGGAGGAGGATGTGGCCCTAGCATCTAATGGAAAGAGGGAGAAGCGGAAGAAGAAATATCTCTCTAAGATCAAGTGCTTCCACTATGGGGAGATGGGTCATTATGCGACCTAGTGCCCAAGGAAGAAGAATAAGGGAGAGTCTTTTGAGACTAAGGCAGCACCAGCATGGACAGAGAAGGAAGTTTTGATAGACGATGACTGTGCCATGAGTGAACACACGCCACTTGAGTAGAAGTGGGGAGACATCAAGCTGTAGTCAGGTAGACTACAGGCGATTAGGGGCAGGATCCTTGAGGTACCCGACCTCTTGGATTAGACCTTGCTACGGGAGCCCCGACGAGGAGTAGCAGGATTAACTGAGTGGGTAGAGATGGATGCAGATAGAGCAGCAGAGGGAGCTACAGTGCAAGAGTTCCAAGACAATGTAGAGCTAGTAGGTTGTAGTAGTGCAAGAGGCACAGGAGTGTTGCACCAGTGCAGGACGACACAGATAGGTGTGCAACAGTGCGAGATGGAGGGAGTTGTTGTAGCAATGCAAAGGTTAGAGAGAGGGAGCACTTTTCAGTGGAAGAGGGAGCTTCAACATGAGTGGGTGTTTCTAGTCCAACAGGGAGGTTAGTTGGGAGATTAGTTACTTACTTCTCAGTAACTGAGTTGCAGTGCAACAATGGGCAGCACAATGTGGCATGATGAGAGGAGGTGCAGTGCGGATGCAGTGCTGGGAGAAAGGACCAGCAACAACATGGATGTAGAGGGAGCTGTCGTAGAGATGCAGCAGTGGTAGTGGCACAACCATGTGAAACAGTACAGAAGGTATCAGTGTAGAGGATGTTGGGCAGGAAGGCCTAGCATCAGCACAAGTACCGATGTCGGATGATCAGATTAATAGTCAGTGAGGAGTATTGTTAGAGCACAGTCCTTGCTAAGATGGAGTGTTGATTTGGGGTAGCATCGGATGTTCTCTAGCCACGAAATTTGGTGGAGAGGTTGGGGCACATGAGATCTCCAATACCCAAAAAGGGTTTGGGAAAATTCTAAACAGATAAGGAGATATTAAAATAATTAATATTTTTAATGGAGTCCCTAAGTTTAAACTTAGGGAAAATAACATATTAATGAGTATTAATATGAATCTGTGTTAGAGTGGTCTAAAAGACATGGATCAAGCTAGATCTAATATTAGCTATTCCTTAGGGACTTAATCTCAGCCATTCAATCATCAACAAGAAAAGTATAAGAGGAGGCTTGAGGGTCACTTGGAGAGCACACCAGAGTGATCAGTCATTCTATTCTCTAAAGAGGGGTTTTCTATGAGAGATAGAATCAGTGACTAGGAGAGCAACTGAGGGGGATTGAGTATAGAGAAATAGAGAAGGAAGAGATTATGCTGGTAGAGTAATGCAACAGCCAAGGAGAGTGACATAGAGCCATCAAGGGCTCACGCAGGGCCACACAAAGGTAGCCAAGTGCTACATAGAGCACCAGAGAGGCTAGTGTGTATGAAGCAGAGGCCCAGAAAGCTGACATAAGGCCTCCAAGGGCTGACGCAGGCCAAGAAAGGATAACGTAGGGCCAGCGTGAGACAGAGTGGGGTTGACGTAGTCTAGATTGGGAAGACGCTGGGGTTGTAAAGTTGTTTTGTGTTGAGGCGCTACCGGAAGGATTTTTCGGGGTTTCAGCTAGGAGATTTCTCTCAAAATGTGAGGTGTAGTTGCTAAGAAAATTCTCTGTTGGGTAGGCCAGTTTTGGCACCTATATTGTACTCTGATATTTCTTAATAAGAAAACCCTTAGATCGCTGCACCAATTTTCCCGCATTAGGTTTTTCCGGGGATATTGGTCCAAAAATAATGGTGTCATGTGGTGTGTTTGTTCTTGTTTCTTTTAGTTGTTGATCTGTAATATGTTGAGCATGCACTGGTGTTTATTTTTAGTATTTACTTTGTAAATAACTTGTTAAAGAAAATTAACAAGTAGGTAGGAATAAATCAGAAAAAGTGCATGAAGGGTTTCTAAACTAAGTAAAGTTAGAAACTTCAACAACAACTCATTTAAGTCATCCACCCAACCAAGTGGGGATATACCAATTGTTTATTCATGACTGAAATACAAAAATTATTACGTCATCCATTCCATTCATAGTGGGGATACAAATTACATCATATGTCCAATAGGACCCATTCAAATCATAGACTATAACAGAAGGAGTCATATCACACCTTAGATCTTTACATGACTTATGAAACAAATGATATAGATATCTGAAACCATAGCTGAACTTAGTAACCATAATGCCAACGATGCAAAATGCGTGTGAAGGCTAATGCTCCCCTTGAACCTGTGCTACTTGTGCATTGTCAACAAGTCATTCATCAAGGAATATTTGTTATTCAGATAAAAATCAATTAACAAAGCATATCGTCATACTGGAATCATCATTATCAGACTGACTACCCATATCAGAGTCTAGCCCGCTATTTTTCTGTCAGAAAAAAAATATACGCTTCTACAGCCATAGAAACCCGTGTATATACGTGACTATACTTCATGAAACTCAGGTATAAGAACCTTCCTCTGAAAACTGGATTTAACAGCAGGATGATGTAGCAACTACTCCTAGCTTTTGTCTGAGATATTCGAATGTTTCTCTTGGAAGCAGTTTGGTGAATATATCAACAACCTGTTCTTTGGAGGGGACATACTCCAATTTAACCTTTTGTTCAAGTACTTTTTCTTGTAGAAAATGGTACTTAATGGGTATGTTCTTGGTCTTGGAGTGCATAACAAGATTTTTCGAAATACTGATGGAACTTTTATTATCACATAGAATGGAGATGGGTGCAACACATGTGATCTGAATTTCTTGCAATGTTTGCATCATCCAAAGTAGTTGTTTGCAGCAAGATGCAGTAGCCACATATTCTGCTTCATTTGTAGATAATGTAATCAAACTTTGTTTCTTTCTGAACCAAGACACTACCCGTGAGCCCATATAGAATTCACCTCCACTAGTGCTCTTTCAATCATCAATATTTCCTGCCCAATCTGGATCTTTATATGCATGAAGAGTAAGATTTGTATCCTTAGGATATCATAGGCCAAAGTCTTGAGATACTTGAAGATATTTGAAAATTCTTTTAACTGCCTACAGATGTGATTCCTTTGGATTTGCTTGGAACCTTCCAACAATTCATACTGCATGCATGATATCAGGTTTGGTACCTGTTAGATAAAGAAGACTTCCAGTCATAGATCTGTAAGTTGGTTGGTTTACTACTGGTGATTCATCGTTAGAACTGAGATTGCATCCTATTACCATTGGAGCACATACTAGTTTAGAATCTTCCATTCCGTACTTCTTCAAGATCTGCTTGAGATATTTGGTTTGTAAAAGAAAGATACCATCTTTTTTGTTGTTGTACTTGTAGACTAAGAAAATTAGTAAGTTCACCAAATAAGGAAATTTCAAATTCTTGTTGCATCATTGAAGCAAAATTCTGACTCAGATTCTTCATTGCTACCAAAGATGATATCATCAACATAAACACAAATAATTAGCATTTTATCATTCTCAATTTTTGTGTATAAGTTGCTATTTGCAGAACCTTTTGTGAAACCTTGTTATTGTAGATATTTGTAAAGGAAGTAACACAAAGCTCTTGGAGCCTGTTTCAAACCATAAAGAGCCTTTTTGAAATTGCATACGAGCTTTTCATCATTTACTAGAATGAATCCTATGGTTGCTCAATGTAAACTTTTTCTTCTAAATCTCCATTAAGAAAATATGATTTTATATCCTTTTGATATACTTTGAATTTTTGGAAACTAGAAAGAGCAAGAAACATTTTTATGGCTTCAAGTCTAGCAATAGGTGCAAAAGTTTCTTCAAAATATATACCTTCTTGTTGAGCATACTCTTTACAAACAATTCTTGCCTTGTTTCTAATAACTTCTCCATTTTTATTCAAATTATTTTTAAATATCCATTTTGTTCCTATAACATTTTTATCATGAGGTCTAAGAACTAATTCCCAAGTATCATTCTTTTCAATTTTGTCAAGTTCTTCATCCATGGCCTTAACCCAACATTCATCTTTGCTAGCTTCATTTACATTATGTGGTTCTGTGGAGGATAGTAATGCTAGATAACTTGAGGTCCCTGTAAGAGTTTTTCTTGTCTGTACTCTAGAACCTTTTTCTCCTTGAATATGAGATTCTGGATAATTCTTCTGAGCATACCTAGATGGAGTC
This sequence comes from Pinus tabuliformis, assembly GCA_031772625.1. Lineage (NCBI taxonomy): Eukaryota > Viridiplantae > Streptophyta > Pinopsida > Pinales > Pinaceae > Pinus > Pinus tabuliformis. The sequence goes on along the minus strand of CM062805.1, from coordinate 168,371,532 downwards.
TTTTCCCTGTTTTTTGTATCTTCTTCTGGTGCTTCATTGGTTTCTTCCTCCATATCATTTTGATTTGATACGGGAAATCATTCCCCATCTTCCTCATTGTCATATTCCTCTGTTGATTTCATTTGTTCCGAATTTCTACATGCTTAATCAATTACAACATCAATTCATTCAACAATTTTCTGAAGTCTTTTATTATAGCACTTGTATCCTTTACTTCTGGATGAATAACCAAGAAGAATTCCTTCGTCTGTTCTGGGTTCAAACTTACTAAGTTTTTCATTAGTCCTTTTGATGAAACGTTTGCTTCCAAAAACTCTAAAGTGTTTCATAGTAGGAGGATTTCCATACCAAAGTTCATATGGAGTTTGATCGCTATTTACCCGAACATTTGCTTTGTTGAGAATAGTCACTACAACAAACACAACTTTACCCCAGAAGGTTACATGAGTTCCAGATTCATTAAGCATATCTCGAGCCATTTGTTGAACGGTTTTGTTCATTATTTCCACCACGCCATTTTGTTGAGGAGTTCTAGCAACAGAGAATTTCCTTTTTATTCCATTTTTTTTCAGAAAAGTCAAAGAATTCATCTGATATGAATTCTCCCCCTCGATCATATTTGAGGCATTTGATTTTTCGATTTGATTCATTTTCAACTAAACCTTTGAAGGCTTTAAACTTTTCAAATGCTTCATATTTATGCTTTAGTAGACCTATCCAACATGTCCTGGAAAAATCATCAATAGCCAAAATGAAGTATTCTTCTCCATGTGGTGACTTTTTCCTTGTTGGTCCACATAAATCAGTATGGATGAGTTCAAGAGGCTTACTTGCTGATCCTTCTTTTTCACTAAAATCAACTCTGGTTTGCTAATCGATTTGACATGGTTTTCATATGGTATTTTATGGGATGTTGATATTTGGAAGATCACGGACCGCCTTGAGCTTGAATTCTTTTCTTATTTGAGAAAAGCTTAGATGCCCCAATCTTTTGTGCCATAGCCAGTTTTCATCTATTTTTCTTAGATAGCATTTTTGTTGTCCACCTTTGAGTATGTATAAATTGTTTGGAGTTCTTTTACCTTTGATTATGATCTTTCCTGTATCAAGCTCATGAACCACACATCCATTTGATCGAAACACAACTTCATTTCCTTGATCACACATTTTACTGACACTCAACAAGTTATGATTTAAACCATCTACATACATGACATTTCTAGCTTTAACCTTTTCTTTCAAGAAAATAGAACCTTTACCTTTAATGAAAGTTGGTGTGTCATTTCCAAATGAGACATTCCTTTTTTTTTTCTAAAGCATTATATGAATGAAATTTCTCTTTGTCACCTGTCATGTGTTTGGAGAACCCATTGTCAATGTACCACTAATTCTCTTGTCCTTCTGCATATAGAGCTATGCCACATATTTCTGATTGAGATTCCTTCTTTTTCCATATCTTGGAATTTGATGATGTTTGCTCCTTTTGAAGTGTTGGCCAAAATTTTCTCCTACATTCAGATTTTTCATGACCAAAGTTATTAAAAATCAAACATTCTATTTCATTTTCAAGAGGAGAAAGTTATTATAGGAAATTTTCTTGATTCCTGTTACACTCCTATGATTTCATGCTTCTCTAGTCATGATGGTTTTGTAAGAAACACATTAAGTAACCTTATGCCCAAAGTTATGGCATGAAAACCACTGTCCATTAAATAAGTTTCTGTGATCATAGAATCTTTTGGAATTGTTTACCTATTGGTTGAATCTTCTACTGATGTTCATCCTTGGGGTAAATTGAATGTGATTTACCTGATTATTACTTTTAGGCCTTTGCTGACGATTGACATACTGTTCACTGGTCTTTGCTGCATCAAGATAGCTTCTGGTGGAGGCTGACAGCTTCTGTGAATGAGATGATCCTTCAGTATACCCAAGACCTATATTTATAAGAGGATAACATTGAACTTTGATGATTTCATTTAGTGTTTCTGATCCTTTAGCAAATATAAGATAAAGATATTTTGTCTTCTCAAGTTGTTTTCTTAGACACACAATTTCACATTCTAGATTTTCATTGTGTTTCTCTTTTAGTGAGTTGACATATCAATGTATCTATGATCATATTCTTTTCTTCTAAACAGATTTTGAGTTTTGTGATTTCCTCAAGAAAGTCTTCCTCTTCTAAGGCATCCAAAAAATTATCATTTTCATAAGCCATGAGTAGTATATAATCTTGTTCAGTTTCATCTTCATCACTATTAAATAAACCATCACTATCTTCATGAGTATAGTAACTCCTTTTATTGACAACCTGCTTTCTATTGCCTTTTGCATATTCCTTTCCCTTTTCATATTTATCTTTATGAGGACATTTGGTAGCATAAGGGCTAACTCTACCACAAGAAAAGCATATGAATGGTAGCTTACCTCTGAATCTTCCAGAACCTCGTTGAAGCTTCTTGACAAAATTTACCTCATATTCTTCTGAAATGTATCCTGGTTCATTATGATCTTCCTTTTCTTTTCCCTTTGTTGAAGCTTTAAAAATGGCTTCTCTCATATCTGATGGACCTCCTTTCCTCATTTCAAAGGAAGTTAGAATTCCATGGATTTGAACCATAGTAATAGTTTTAAGATCCTATTTTTCTTCCGTGGAAGATAATTTTGACTCAAATTTAGAAGACAAATATCTCAAAATATTCTCTACTAAAGTAGCTTCCTTTATCTCTTCACCTAGATTCTTCATACAATTAACAATCCCATCTACATGGAAAAAATAACTAGCAATACTCCCATCACTATGCATATTAAGAGTTTCATACTGAATTCTAAGAGTTTGAAGCTTAGCATCTTTTACCTGGGAGTCTCCTTTGTAGCTCTGAATGATTTTGTCCCATATCTCTTTTGCTGCCTTGAGCTGCATGACTTTGACAAATTCTAATTCTGACAGACTTCCCAATAAAGTATTGAATGCTTTGGCATTCGTTTCGTATAACTTCTTACCTGCAGAGTCTGTTGGTATTGTGGCTGGAAATTGATATCCTCCTTCCACAATTTCCCAAACATCGGATCCAAGTGATTGAATATAGGTTGTGGTTCTTATTTTCCAATATACCATGTTGTTCCCATTGAATATTGGTGTTCTGATAGATCCCATGGCTTCACGATTGTTCATCTTGAAATATATTCCTTCAAGCGATGAAGATTCTTCTGAAGGACCTTCTCTAATACCAATTGTTGGAAATAATATTGAGAGGGGGGTGAATCAGTATTTACAGTTCAATAATTTTTCATTTCCCAAATATATTTATATACGCTACTTCTATGAAGTGAAATTGCATGTACACACTATTGTTATTAGAGAAACCAGTGTATACCCAAATAACTTATGATTTAGTCAATTTATCATGTGTTGATGTCTAATCGGTGCATCAGTAACTAGTTAAATAGTGTAGTAAAAACATAATAAACCAACACACATAAGCAACACACATGAACACCAAGATTTAAGGTGGAAACCCAATGCGGGAGAAAAACCAACTGTTGTTGTCGTCTCTATCTTCTTTTAATATTCAGAAAATCTGTTTACAATCTTGTACTATTGTAGACTCATACCAGTACGCAGGCACCCACCTATAGAAGGCTACAACCTTCTCTCATTTTACAGCTTCTACTGGAAGGGAGCTACAAACCCCTAGCTCTTGTACTAGCCAATGTGTTTACTAGTATGTAGGTGCCGACCTACAAAATGCTACGACCTTCTCTCTTCCTCTAGGGACCATGTTTCATAAATTTTCAGACTGGGTGCTCCTAGTACACAACAATACAAATGAAGGTTTCGTTCCATCAAATTTTCATACTGGACCCATGAGAAATTTCAAACTACATCAATCAATAATCAGTTAATTTGAACAGTTAGATCACTATCACCAGAACATTGTGCTGAACCTAGAAACCTACATCATCATTAAGAACCAGATGTAACCTCAAAAATCATGCATCTGAATGTATATGCTACTTTACTGAACCTAACCTGCGTGTATACGCTACTTCCTTTAACTAGACCTGCGTATACCTTCAAAACTACTGAGACATAAAACTTCTAAATCAAGTATGTACAAACAAGCAATATACCAAAGAGCTTTAGATAGGCAGTAGAAAATATAACCCTTCTTACTCAGACAATCAATCAATCAGACACGAAACTCCTTATGCATTTAGTTTTACATTCAGATCTAAGAAGACTTCATTGACAGACAATAGTAAAACAACAAAACTAATAAGATAGATCAGTCATTTCTGAAGAACAGGTTTTTCCTTTGTATACGCTACATGGAAGAGTTGAACCTATGTGTATACGCACTTCTACCAAGATGAACTAACATATAGATATGCAAATATTAACTCACAACTTCATTGATATTCCAGACTTTAGACAAACCCAGATCGTGACATTTAAAGAATAAAATAGGTGTACATAATAAAATCTAGCCCAACCAATATTAGATAATTCAATGATAAGTCATTTCAGGTCTGATGATCCTAATCCAACAATGAATTCAAGGTGCACAAAATATTTCAGATCAAATCACAAACATAGCCCTTGCAACATAAAATATGCTTCAGATAGAAGTATTCTTGAGAAACCCTTTCACTTGCACACAATTGGCCTTTTGATCTTCTCCTCCTTATATAGTTTTTGGCCTTTCTCAATACCTCAGACCAAAACCACTTAGGACCCATGGTATTCTTGGACGAGATCCAATAGTTGTTACTCCACTCAATATTGTGGGCTAATACCATGTTATTGACCCCTGGTATTGTCTCCTCTTGAATTTCCTTGATTTTCCAACATATACGCACTTTTCTTCTTGTGAAAGTGCATGTATATGTATATGCTCTTTTGTTCTGTGAACCAGTGTGTATACGTTGTTTTGACTAAGTGGACCTACATATACTTCTTAAAATGCTTTACAACATCCTTTTCCTTCAACTTCTTTATTCTGATCAGTAGACCTTAGTTCCATCTTCCTGTTCTTCTTTATCAATGCCCTGTTACCTCTGAATAGATCTGTTACACTGAGAGGTCCCTTTTCTCAAATCTGAATTGACTTGTGAGTGATTTTCCATCAAGGACAACACTTGTATCATAATTCCAAAAAGTTCAACTTGTTTCTCATTTCATCCCTCCCCTGAACCTGAAGAAGTTAAATACATCCTTATAAATAGTCCCACACAGAGTGTGGATAGCTTCCCAACCCAGATCGAGTCAGTTGCGACTCAGATACCACCTGAGCGAGGACCTACAATAAATATTCTACCTCCTCCCTTGATCAATATGGTTGTCCCAGGATTTCTGCTGAGAAAATATGCCCCACTAGACTTTCTGCAACCCTTGAATGGTATGCCGCAAGACTATGTCAAGCTCTTGCCAAGATTTACAGGGGAAGATGACATTTCAGCACAGACGCTTGTAGAAGCTTTTTGTGCATTTTTTAAAAATATCAATATAGGACACCTAGATGTGATGTTAATACATTTTGTTCAGTCTCTTTATAGGTAATCCAGGAAATGGTTTAAAGCCCTACCAAATGATACAATCAATACCTAGGGGGGATGGAGAATTATTTCATGAAAAAATCGAGAGATAAAAGGGACCATGTGTATATCCTCACTAAATTCTATTATACGAAGAATAAACATAATGAAGATGTGTCATAATTCATAAAAAGTTTTAAAAAATTGTACAATAGTCTCCCTGCTAAAATCAAACCTCCACACACTGTTGCTAAAGTAGTTTTTGCTAGGGCCTTTGAACTAGAATTTGGTTTCACTCTTAGAGAAACGAAGTCTCACTCCTTAGAGCAGATTCAAATATATTCTTTAGAAGTTGAAGAAAATTTCACCTCTACTGGGAAGTGGAGAGCGAGAACTAGTCATGGAGATATGAGAAGGGGATAAGAGGAAGCTAGTTCCTCAAACCAAGGAAAGGAAATTCAAGAGAAGAAACTCGAGGAAATGAACAAGATACTAAGAAACTTGTCTAACAAGCTTCTGAAACTAGAGTTAGAAAAAGAAATCTCCTCGAGAAAACCATCCAGCTCCTAACCGAAGTTTCAATCCTCAGTATAGGAGACCTCCTTTGCATCTCTTGGAAAGGGAGAGAAGGGAGAAATAAGATCACATTTAGCCTCCATTGTATTTGGAAGATGATCGTGAGGAAAATTCCAAAGAAATAATAGAATTCCAAGAAAATTGGTTTTATTCTCTTTCAGAGGGAGAAAATGAAATAAAATCCAATGAAGTAGAAGGGGATGATTAGGAGGCCTTGCTGGATGATGGTGAGATCGAAATCAATTGTAGACAATTTGATGACTTCATGCAAGCCCAAATACATAGGAAATATGATCTTAGATCTTCTAGGAAAAGATTTAGAATGTGAGATCAAAATGAGGAGTCCTCTCCCACCAATCCTCCCAAACCAGTATAGAAAGGAAAGAAGTCACTAGACCAAGCCTCACTCAAAAAGAAAGATTATTTGGATTCCATTCTTTACAAGCCCAAAGTTTCTAAAATAAAATAGTTTCCCTTACAATCAAAACAATTCTGTGATAAAGAAAAAGATCCTAATGACATCATCAAAACTGATAGGAATCCCCCTACATTTAGTCTTGAAAAAGAGGTGGAGAAGGTCAAAATTTATGTTCCCTTAACTGAATTTTTGAAATAGCCAAATTACAAAGTTCAAGTGTCTTGGTTAATGTTTCCTCCCACAATGTTCCCTCTGCAAGATAGCCCGAACTTCCAAGAAGAAAGACCCATGGTTGTATTTGGACCTCATGTTGAGGAACAAGACCCTTCTACTCCCCCTTTCTATGTCACTTTGGTGATTCATGAACTTCTCTTACATAAATGCATGCTTGACACATGAGATTATAACAATCTGATGCCATTTTCTATTATGGAGCAATTGGGGTTGCAAAGAGCAAGACTGTATCAAGATTTGTATTCTTTTGACTCCAAGAGAGTAAAATTTCTAGGGCTGATTAAAGACCTGGTGGTCAATTTGGCTCAGATCCATGTGAAGAGTGTTGTAATGGATATTGTAGTGGTTGATATCTCTACGTGGTTTGGTATTGTTGGCAAGAAAATGATAGCAAGGTTGAGATGCTCGATTCGGGCACAAGGGGCCAAAAAGCTGTTGCAGTCTAGAGAAATGCCATCATTTTCACCTTACCTAGGGAGGGTAAGGAGTCTCACCCAAGATGTGTCATGACTAAAGTTACATGAGGGAGGCGTTAGGTACTAGGGGGAGTCATTTCAAATGGAAGAAACCAAAATATAGTAGTCTAGCATATAAGCTAACCAGAGCATAATAGTCTACTCATTCTATATCAGGAAACCATCTAACTCAATGCAGTCATTCAAATTTTTAAAGGGGAAACACAATGGTTAATGATAAAGGGTGCTTCTAAACAATCTTCTCCATTAATATAACATAAAGAAGTACATAAGGCTCAGGGCATGATCATTAACAACAGAAATAACGCAACCAGCATAAACTAATACAAACAGGAGAATGGAGTTATTCACATTACTCTGCAACATAGGAAGACTCTAAATACTACAGACTCATTCCACTAACTATCAACAACCCTCCTTCGCTCTTTCCTCTTCTTTTTATCCCCTACCATCCACGTGGATTTCCAGTTCTTCTTTTCTTTTTCTCGGCTACGTTTTATCTTTCTCCACTCGGTTATCCCTACCTATTCTTGCTACCTTTCCGTAATTTCTTGTCATCCTTCAGTTTATAATCTTCCCTCAGCTGTCAACTCCACAACTCCAATGATCCTCTCTACCACCCAGTCATCAGCTTATTTCTCCACAAAATCTCAAAATGAAGGCCCCAATAGGCCATGACCATATATCAATGACTCATCCCTGAGTCAATATTCCCTCGGTGTTGTCTGTGTGGTTGACATATCTATTGGTACCTCTGTTATCACTGCTACGGGTGCTTCCATTGGTGGTGCTGCTACTTCTTTTTGGCCTTCTTTTCCGAACGAAGGTCCCAACTGTGGTACAACAATAATTGTCCCGTCGTGGAATTGAGTGTAGCTATTGAGTGTTGCTTTCCAAGTTTCGGTGATTGTCGTGGGTTGCTTAATGAATTTTGTCGTCGTGCTAGGAGTTAGTTGGGTTGGTTGGATGCTTAATAAGGAAGTCATTGTTCTTCCATTTCTTCACTGATCTCTCATAGGGCATTGAAATGACTTCATACCGACGGTTAGAAATCACGGAGCTTCTATTTTGTCTTTTCCGATTCATCCTCGATTTACTAATCGTGGGCTTCTAGAGAGGATACTTCCTCTTCAAAATTCCATTGTTGGTATTTTTCCTTAGAGCTCCTGATGTTGGCAAGGAGCTAGTTAATTCTCTGGTGGAGTGGGTAGACTGGTTGATTTTTCTTTGCGAGACTGTTAGACTAGTCATGAACCTATTGCATTAGTGTATACCCATCGTTCAGAGCATCGAAAATTGAAGCTTTAAGAATGGATGTAGAAGTGATCTTCTGTTCAATCTTAATGACATATGTCGTGGAAGGATCTTGAAGTGCCTTCCTTGCAATGTCAAGGTTTTGTCTGAGTTCTCTGTTAGAGGATATCAACCCATTACATGCAACTTGGGTGTAGTCACAACAATCGAGCAGGGTACAAGCGTAGAAGTCTTCCAGAACTGCAATGACTACATCAGAAATAACTCTCCAAAGCATCTGGAACTGTGAAGTGATGTCATCGACCTATTCCTGAAGTTGTTGATTGTTTTGGTAGAGCTTGCCTCGTTCGGTCGTAAGGGTGGAAATTTGTTGCTGTTGCTACTCGTAGTTTTCGACACCGTCATTGTGAATTTGAGAAGCTCACTATGCAGCTTGTTGTATGAAACTAAACAACTACGCTAATGACCAGGTTTGTATGTCATCCTATTGCATACTAGACAGATTCGAGAATCGTCTCTGCAAAGGCTTTCCATTAGAAACAGATTTATCTAAATGGTCTTGGGGCAAAGTGGCTTACTGTGAGGGTTCTATAAATTAGGCTATTGTTGGTATAGAAACTAGATCTATTACAATAGGGAAGTTTAAATAAAATGGGGCCACAAAGGGCTCGATAGCTATAAAATGTGGTTGGGATATGACAAGCATTGCGATCAACAGTGTGCCTGACTCTAATAATAGGGATATCATTCAGGTGGCAAAATTTTCTCCATAGGGGATCGTCATGGCGGACTAAACAATGGAGTCAACCTCCATATCTTTTATGCCTAGAAGCGCCCCAGAGGGAATGGTATTCAACAAGATTGTAGAGGTGGATGCGGTATGTGGGGATGGGTCTCCCGAGTTTGGTGACACAATGGAGGTAGAGGGTGGGAGTTCTTCGATGATTGGGTAGGTTGTGGCGGTGTGGGGTCCCTCAATGATGAGGTTGACGATTGGAAATACAAGGTTTGCATTTGGCTTCCTTGTTACAACTAGATGCATGGTGCTTTTGATTTTTTGGGGTTTGGGGATGGTCGGCTTGGACTGTAAATTAGGTCCTATAGTCGGTATGGAAACAATAAGGGGGGTGGTGACCAAAGGGTTCTGCTGTGTAGAACCTTACAATTCAACAGAGTTAGGAACCAAACACAATGAATTGGTTATGATCGTGTTGATAGTGCTGGACCTGCCAACATGTCAGGGGATATCCTGGTAAGAAGTCCCAATTAGACCTCAGACCATTTGGTGTAGGAGTCCCAACAGTGGGTCATACAGTATCACCTTGATCTTGGTTTCGCACAGAGGCAAGTAAGATGTCGCTGTTGGTAGCATGGGTTTGATAGTTGCGGCAAGTCAAGGAAGGTCCATGAATGGTTATAACACACAAAAAGTGGGGTGAGTGCGCCCCTTGAAAACCTGTGATAGCACACGGCTTGGAAGGGAACACACGAGTGAAGATGAATCACACGTTGGAAAGCAAGTTAGCAAGTAATCCAAAGTGATGGTTAAACCAATCAGCACATTTCAGTAAGATTCATACATACTTACACAGAATAGTCCATACATGCATGCGTAAGGAAACAAATACATATATCATTTAGAGTAAAGAAGATAGCTGGAATACAATACAACATATGCAGCTCTCTGATCTAGGAGGATCTTGTTATTCCAGTTTGTGCAGAGAGTCCAGTTCATCTTCAGCTTCATCAGCTTCACTAGTGTCTTTAGTTAATCATGGTGGTGGTTTTAATGGTGGAAATATAGTCTAGATTATTGTCATAATGTGACAATATTAATAAGGTTTAAATCCTAAGCTAAGGACATAACCTAAGTGCTAAATCCTAAGTTTAAATACCTAGAACTGATCCTAAGTTTCTAAGCCCTAGCATAAATATGCAAGACCTAATAGAAAACTTATCTAATAAATCTCATGCTACAAACCTAATGCAAAACCCACCTATCGGACTTTATATTAAAAAAACCAATGCAAAAAACACAACATAGTCCCTGACTGCGGGGAGAAGACCGCAGTGGAACCATGTTGGAGTGCACATGCGAATGGGTTGAAAGTAGTTAACCTTAGGATTGGAACTGATCGCGCAGAGGTTATAACTATCGAAGGTTGTGAACATGTGAATAGGTTTTAGTCAATTGCAATGTAACCATCAGGTGGAAGTTGCAACCGTTGGTAGAATCGTCAGAGTAAACCATCAAGGTGGTGAGTTATGGTTAGACTGCCCAATTAAATGCATCAGTTTTGTTTTCCATGCAATTATCCTGACTGCCAATGGGTTTTATATAACCAAAGTGTATTTTGGGGTTTTGTTGTGGTTTTTGTGTTATTTTAATTCAACCAGCGTGTAACAAATACCTAAGTGTCACAAGGTGACAAGAATGAGACCTATGTACACTTAATGAAGCACATTCATGTGTAAGTTTGGCATCAGGAGTTCGAGTGAACCTTAGAACATTATAAATTCATCCTTATGCTCATGTAAAAGGAATTAGAGTGATTTTGAGACTTGTGTGGAGATGCTGAGCTAGAGAGGCAGTTCTTGTTTTCAGTGTATCTTGGTCGTACAGAGGTGGAATTGGGAACCAAGATAGGTGTTCGAAAGCTAGGAGAGAGGGGTTTCTATTGAAAAAGACTGGAAGTGCCTATGTGCACATTTAGTCTAGTGTTTTTTCTATGTAAAATAACTCTTTTGTTCAATCCTAATAAAGCAAACACGCATCTTGAAAGCGGACCCAGAGACGTAGTCCATTAGGGATGAACTCCATAAACAATTCTTTTTGTCTTCTATCTCTATTTTTGTTGCAAATTCATGTTTAATTATGTTTCTTAAGTTATTGATTAAGTATTAAATCAACTACTCTCCTTCAGTCTTCCACATTCAACACTTAATTTTAACGATCAATTCACTGTTGGCAAATAATCAGTTCTACTTCATTTTAGTTTATGATCAATATCTAATCATATAATTTGGTATCAAAGTAGGTTGTGTTTTGTAGGTTTTTTTCTAGTGAATGTTAACCAGGCCTAAGTCGTGACGTGGAGAAGGAACACTTGAGGAGTTCAATCTAGAAATTGGAAAGAAAAAAGTCGCTCATAAATCGACAATGATAGGATCTTATGTAGGTGAAACTCCTGAAGTGAAGATGAGCGAGGAATAGTTTCAGCAAGTTTTTTTGAGCATGCAACAGATGTTGGGAGAAATCTACGAAGATAAGAAGGAAATATATGCAGATTCTTCTTCAAAGACATCGAAGAAGGACAAAGGAAAAGGCAAGGACGATAAACCTCATTCTTCTCCATCATCTCCATCATCATATTCTTTTTCTTCTTCTTCCAGTTTTGATTTTGAAAAAAAAAAGAAACCTAAGAAATCATCTCTTTTGAAACTTGATATAAAATTTGAGCTACCTATTTATGATGGTGAAATTAATCTTGAAAAGTTAGATAACTGGATTAAGCAGTTAGAGGTGTATTATCATATTCAGAAAATTTTTGATGATAAAATGAAAATTCAGTTAGCTACACTTAGAATGGGGGGAACAAATTTAATCTGGTGGGAAAGTAAAAATGAAATAGATGTGAAGCAGAAATGTAAAGTCATCTCTTCGTGCTATAAGTTTTTAAAAGCTCTCAGAAAACAATTCTATCCTTTGGGAGACATGCAACAAGCTGTTATTGATTGCCAACATTTGAGGCAAGGTAAAGGGCAGAATGTTCAGGAGTTTACTCAGGAGTTTAGGAAGAAATATTTGGCGCTTGGTATTCCATTGGATACACGTGAAATTTTATTAAAGTACATTGGAAATTTACATTCATATTTACATCATACATTATTGATGTTTAATCCCGATGACTTTGATGAAGTGTGTGCTCAAGCCATACATATTGAATAAACTGGCACACCGTTCAAGTTTTCACAGAAACTATCCAGACAGTTGGAAATCAAGTATTCCAAAGATAGCAAGAGGAAGATAAATTTGAAGGGAATGAGATAAGAGACATCTCAGAAGGAAAGCGAAAGACCTACTTGTACTCATTGCTAGAGGATCAGACATGATGAATCCAATTGTTGGAAACTTCACCCAGAACTCAGACCAAATAAGTTCTAGAAGAAGAAAGGTGAAAAGAAGGCTAATGCAACAATCCAACAAGATTTGGGCTATGACTTAGGTGATGAAAGGAAAATAATTGCAATGGTTTCGATAGGTAAAACTTCTAACATTGGTTCAAGTTCTAGTACTTCTGCATCTTCTTCAAACATAAATCATCTGAATTAGGATAAAAGGGTTGAATTATTTTAGATAAGGATAACTTCTAAGCACAAGAAAATAGATACATTATTTGATGGTGGATCACAGGAAAATTCAATATCTGAATATTTAGTTAAGAAATTCGGTTTGGAGACGCAGAATCATCTGAGACCATCCCAATTAGGTTGGCTAAATAAAGAAACTCATATTAATGTCACAAAGAAGTGCCGGTTAAAATTTGCCATCACAACTAATTACATTGATGAAGTGGATTTAGATGTGATTCTAGTAGACATATGTGGAGTAGTGCTAGGAAGTCCTTATCTCTATGATCGTGATGCAATGTTTCATAGGAAAGGGCATAAATATCACCTTAATAAATATGGGATTGAATATATTGTTAGGGCACATAAACTCAAATCACACTTGGATTTAGTTTCAGCTAATCAGATGAAGTGATTAATAAGTTCAAGTAAGAAATATGTACTCATGGTTGTAAAAGAACAAAATAAGGTTCAACATGATGCTTTTTCAGGTTGTGAATCTCAGTTTAAAGATAGATTGGTTAAAGTGTTAGATTCTTTTCAAAGTCTATTTAAAGAACCAAAACATCTTCCTTGTAAATGGGAAATTCAACATGAGATACAATTGATGTCTGATGCACCTCTTCCTAATATCAGAATGTATCACATGTCAGTTATATAGAACGAAGAAATAAATAAACAAATCCAAGAGTTGATTGAAAAAGGTTTCATTCGACGTAGTTCATCTCCATGTGGCTCACCTATAATTTTGGTTCCCAAGAAAGATGGGACATGGAGAATGTGTGTCGACTTTAGGGCCTTAAACAAAATCACAATAAAGAATAGGTATCATCTTCCCAGGATAGATGATTTACTTGATCAATTGAAAAATGTTGTTTATTTCTCTAAGTTATATTTGCAAGGAGGGTATCATCCAATTCACATTCCAGAAAATGACATCTAGAAAATTGCATTCAAAACTAGGTAGAGACCATTTGAATGGTTATTAATGCCTTTTCTTTTGTGTAATGTGTCAACAACTTTCATGTGGGTTATGAATGATGCATTCCACCCATACATTGATAAATTTGTCATAATATACTAAGATGATATTCTGATTTTCAGTTCCAGCATGGAAGATCATGTTAGGAATGTTAAACAAGTTTTTGAAGTGTTGCATAGGGAAAAATTGTACCTTAAACTTTCCAAATGTGAGTTTGGGAAAAATTCACTAAATTATCTTGGTTACATAGTTGGAGGTGGAAATTTGAAAATAGATCCAGCTAAAACCGATGTGATTGTTAAATGGCCAAGACCACAGAATGTGACTAAAGTTAGAAGTTTTATAGGTGCAATTCAATATTGGAGGAAATTTTTTGCTTAGGTTTCTTTGATTGCATCACCGGTACATGCTTTAACAGGTTCTAAAGTTCCCTTTTAGTGGGGAGAAAAACAACAAAAGTCTTTTGATACACTTAAGCAGAAAATTGTCACAGCACCAATATTAGCTTTACCAGATCTTCAAAAACCATTCAAAATTGAAACAGATGCTAGTCGTTATGTAATGGGTGCAATATTGCTCCAAAATAAAAACCAATTTATTTTCAATCTGAATATTTTTCTAAGGTAGTAATGAGTTATCCAAAAAATGATAAAGAATAGTTTTCTTTGGTTGAAAATGTTAAGAAATGGAAACATTATTTAATGGGTAAGGAAATAGTGATTCACATAAATCATCAACCGCTTCAGTACCTTCAGTCTCAAACTAAGTTGCAGCAATCTCATCATTATAGATGGATGGGATTTCTTCAGCAATTTCACTTAATAATTAAGTACAATAAAGGTGTCACAAACAAAGTAGCTGATATGTTGTCTAGACCATATTTGAATGGTTCAGTAGTGCTGTAGAATAGTTCCTTAAAACATGAAAATTACATAGAACAATATAGTACAAATGTTGATTTAAAATATATTTATGAATCACTAAATCATGGTTCTCATGTGGAAGAAGTAAATTATCATATTCATGACAAGTTGTTATATCATCTGGGTAAGTTGTGCATACCATAGATAGAAAGAGCGCATGTTATTCAGGCAGCACATTCTTCTCGCATTTCAGGACATTTTGGTGGAAGAAAGACTATGGCATAAATTCAAAGGTATTGTTACTAGCCTCACATGTATGAAACAATTGTTAAGTACATTAAAAGATGTGTGATGTGTTCGACTAGCAAGCCAAGCAATTGAAAGATCAGTTTGTACATGCCACTTCCAGTTCCTTTGCAACCATGGGGCAACATTTTCGTGGATTTTGTTGGAGGACTTCCTATGTCCAGGAGAGGGCATTATTACATGTATGTGTTGGTTGACAAATTCAGAAAGATGTGCATTCTTATTTCATGCAACAAGCAAGTGACTGCTGAACAAACTGCAAAGATGTTCTTCGAATAGGTATGGGTTCATTTTGGGTTAACTACTTCCATTATTTCTGATCGAGACACTCATTTTGTAGGAGAGTTTTGGTCCACTTTGTGGGGTCTCATGGATCAGAAATAATGTAAGTAGTTACTGCACTAAACATCCTAAGTTGTGGGATGAATCTTTACCTTATGTGCATCATTCTTACAATCGAGCCTTACATTCTTCGACTAACTGATCGCCATTTGAAACATGTTTTGGGTATCTACCAAAGTCACCGATGGATTTCATTTTTGGTGAAGAGGATAAAGTGGGTGAACATGATGATGCAAACGAAGCAATTAAGTTCATTTAACAAATACAACAGATACATGAAGCAATGTAGGATCACTTAGAAAAGAGTCATGCCAAGTACAAAATGTGCCATGGCAAGCATCAATTCGATCATCATTTTCAGATCGACAATTAGATATGGTTGTATATCAGTAAAGACAGGTTGAAAGGTGAAGGTAAGAAACTGAAACCCATCAGGTATGGTCCTTTCAAGATTGTGGAAAAGATTGGAAATAATGCATTTCAGTTAGATTTACCTCCTTACATGTGTATTTATTCAGTTGTAAATGTGGAAAATTTGAAGTTGTATGAACCTCCGATGATTATGGATGCCGAGGAAGATACCATCTTGGACATGAAGGTTCAATCTTTAAGGCATGGAGATGTTGAATATCTTTGAGTGGGACTCAAGGGCATGAATCTGAGCAAGGCAAGGTGGATAGAGATTGAAAGAGTGAGGGAGTTGTACCCTCACCTGATATCTGCTTAAATCAAACTTTTGTGGTCCAAAAGCTTTCAAGTGGAGAGGATTGATCTAGGAGGATCTTGTTAGTCTAGTTTGTGCAGAGAGTCCAGTTCATCTTCAGCTTCATCAGCTTTGCCAGTGTCTTTAGTTAATCATGGTGGTGGTTTTTATGGTGGAAATATGGTCCAGATTATTGTCATAATGTGATAATATTATTGTAATGTGTTTTTATTATGGTGATGTAATAAGGTTTAAATCCTAAGCTAAGGACATAACCTAAGTGCTAAATCCTAAGTTTAAATACCTAGCACTGATCCTAAGTTCTAAGCCCTAGCACAAATATGCAAGACCTAATGAAAAACCTATGTAATAAATCTCATGCTACAAACCTAATGCAAAACCCACCTATCAGACTTTATATTAAAAAAAACCAATGCAAACAACATAACACAGTTGCTAACTACGTAGAGAAGACCACAACGGAACCATGTCGGAGTGCACATGTGAACAAGTTGAGAGAAGTTAACCTTAGCACCGAAACTCACCTCGTGGAGGTTGTAACTATGGGAGGTTGTGAACATGTGAACAAGTTGCAATTAACCGCATTGGAACTGTCAGGTGGAAGCTAAAATCGTTGGCAGAACCATCGGAGTAAACCTACAAGGTGGCAGCTTATGGTTAGACTGCCTAGTCACATGCCTCAATTTTGTTTTTCACGTAGTTAGCCTGACCGGCAGTAGGTTTTATATAACCAAAGTGTATTTTGGGTTTTTGCTGTGGTTTTTGTGCTATTTTAATTCAACCACCATGTAACAAATACCTAAGTGTCACAAGGTGACAAGGCAGAGACCTATGTACACTTAATGAAGCACATTCATGCCTAAGTTTGGCATCATGAGTTCAAGTGAATTAGAGTGATTTTGAGACTTGTATGCAGATGTTGAGCTAGAGAGGCAGTTCCTATTTTCAATGTATCGTGGCCGTCCGGAGGTGGAATTGGGAACCAAGACAGGCGTTGGAAAGCTAGGAGAATGAGATTTCTATTGATAGAGAATAGAAGTTCCTATGTGCACATTCAGTCTGGTGTTTTGGCTATGTAAAAGACCTCTTTTGATCAATCCTAATATAGCGAATGCCCATCTTCAAAGTGAACCTGGAGACGTAGTCCTTCAGGGATGAACTCCGTAATCAATGTTTGCTATCTTCTATATCTGTTTTTGTGCAAATTTATCTTTAATAATTTTCCTTAAGTTCTTGATTAAGTCTTAAATCAATTACTTTCCTTTAATCTTCCACATTCAACACTTCAAGTTAATGATCAATTCATTGTTGGAAAATAATCAATTCTACTTCAGTTTAGTTTATGATCAATATCATATCACTCTATTATATTAAGAAGTGTAACTTCTAGTCATACAATACATCCATGTCCAACCACTAGTTCCAATAGCAGAATGTTATAGTCACAACCGCCTGCTCCTACCAATAGATATACTAGCTCTGCACAGTGGAGAAGCCAAGGCACATTACAATATTGTCCAAGCTTTCTCTTAGATACTCCTATTGGAAGCTTGGATGACCAAAAGCCTGGTGAATGAGTTATGAGGCACTATTTATAGCAAAGGGTGGGGTGACCCTTGACATCCCCCTTTGTGACTGTTCATCTACCCTCATGACTCTTCAACTACTCAATGACTGTTACGTTCAACTATCGACACTTGAACTTCCACTTGACAAGACATTACATACAATTTGCACATGCACCCATGTGAGACAAAATGGCTCGAGCAAGACATGAAAGACACCACTGACACTCAGACTGTTGTGGTGAGACCAAATCTTTGACATCCTTATGATGGTCGATGGTGGCAAACTAATGCTAGGCTTGGTCGTTTGTGATGGTGTCCATGTTCTTAATAGTGACATCCCGCTAAAAGCGAACTCTTGCCTCTGTTACATTCACGTTTAGTGATATGGCCTCTCTTTCCAACTCATTTGATAGCATGCACATTGTCATGTTGAATGTGGCTAGACTAGAAACATATTGATGCACAGTGTCCATGCTAATCTCCAAGCGTGTGCTGGTAACCATGCACATCAACTTGTCGAAGTATATGTTCAGCTCCAGTCGGACTTTCTTCTTGTCTTCACCTCAGTGAGTGTGCCAAATTGGTGGGATCACATGCGTGCGCACAATGACATGCATGCTTCTGAAATCCCTTGCATGCGATCAACAACATTGCTCACTATGTCTGCCTCATGACAGCTATTGGGATGGATCTATAACTTGTACGGGTACATTTTCGTTCGTCTGTGCATGTTGCACCCCCTGCTATACCTGCTCCTACTGTAACTCATTCTCTTGTCTATGAAACTCCTGTTCTTCCTTGAGTTTCTTCTTTAGCACATGCAAATCCTTCTTGATTTCTTTCTCTTCCTTCACGCCATCTTCGTGTCACCCCGTCACTTCATAGCCTCAATCTCCAAATTTGTTTTCGTCGTTAGTGGATCTACTTTGAACTTGCAGCTTTGCTCCGCCTCTATGCTGTCAAAAACCTTCCTCTTGCATTTCTCGCATGTAGGTGTGATGCCTTTTGCTGCTACTGATGGTGCTGCTCACTATGACACCATTTTCATTCATCTTGATATCCTTGTCCATGAACCACTTTATGTCTTCATGGATAGGCAAGTTCATAGACAATTGGTCGACTACATCCCCAGTTGCACTCTTAACGGTGTCTTTGACTCTGCTCTCCTAGAAACCATTGTACTTGTGTTGTTGGGAGGCAAAAGACACCTGTGATACCTGGATACATAGAAAAAATCATGGCAATAAATCTGTCAGTCAAAAACCAAAACGAACTTGAGAACTGACTTGTAGCATACTTGTGTGACTGATCATGAAGGTTGCATAGTTTCCGCTGGGAGGTCGGGAGACTGACTACCAAAACTATGCAAGGCACATTCTAGGCTATCATGAGACTGACTGACTACTAGACGTGCACAATGCATGGTCTAGCCTAGCTTGCTGAGGACTGAAACTGTGAAATGCACAATTTTAGTCAGTAGTGACATGCAACCAACAAATTGTATTGCGTAGATTCTCGAGCTAGTAGGAAACTGCCTCCAAGAATTGTGCAATGCAAGCCTAGAGGTCAGTGCTGGGCTAGACTTGCGTAGCTTCTGAAGGGAAGGTAGAGCCTTCGCTTCCGGAAATGCACAGTGCTAGTCGGGCAAGGCACGGTCTGGGCTAAGGTAGTCCAGACTAGCTGATGGGTGACTGAAAATGTGAGAAGTCTGAATGCATGATTAGATGAGTGAAAACAAGAGTGAATGATCATACATGTAAATAGCAAGTTTAGGGTTTAGGAAATGGAAAATCATGCATGTGTGTGAAGCGAGTCATCGTAACGATGATCGTTCGTGCAAAAACAATGCCATGCATGCGACAGCAGTGAGATGTGAATGAAAATTGAAATGATGATTCTACAAGCTAACATACATCAAAATGAAAGTAAGAGCTCACTGAAATCAAGTAGACAACACTCACACAAAGCACAACACAAAAAACGATAGAAACACTATGCAAGAGATGAAAAACATGCTTACGCCAAAACAATTGAGATGAATGCGCCGATTACTCCTAGATGCAATGTGAGATGTCAGAGCTACAAGGTCGATGTGAGGAATGAGCTCTACAGTGGCTGGTTGATGAGTTTTGATAAAATCAAGGTTGTGATGCACATGACACAAATCTAGGAAAAGCGACACTTGGCAGGAGGTTTCTGAAATGATCCTTGCATGTAACCTCGGCTACTAAAAGTAGATCCCTGAATCAAGGGATACCTTTGCATGTTTCCTTGGGAGAAGAAGTCCATTCTTGCAAATTGGTTTTGGTCAGTCCTCGAGGGAACCGGTCAACTTGAAGGCACATGCATCGGTTTGCAAACCTGGGATGAAAATCTACGTAGTTTCTGGGCTGAGAAGAGATGGTTGTCCCAAACAGATTGTGCAATTTTTGAGAAGAACAGGTGACTATATCCCACGACCAGAAAATGTTTTTGATGAAAACATTTTAAAACCTTACATTTCAAAGCATCAAATTGTTAATCCAGACTCTGATGAAGATGTCATCAAACAATTTAATAAGCTTGAAGTGTTGGTATCTGAATTAGATCAGGTTGTAGGGAAATCTCTTGAATCACTAGAATCTTCACCTTCTTCTTCTATTGCTTCATCCCCAACCCCACCAGTAATTTCATCTAGTTTTACTACCCCACCAGTAATTCCACCTAATACTACTATCCCTCTAGAGATTCCCCCTATTTCCACTACACCTCCAGTAATTCCCCCTATCACCAGTGTACCCATTTCATCTACTATCCCTACCACCACTATACCAACACAACAAACCACCATCCCACCCCCTTAATACTTGCCACATCCACATCTATTGTTGTTACATCTTCCTCTCATTTACTTATCATGGTAGGTCGTTATGTGCCCCTAGATTTACCTAGACAACCCAATGCCATGCCATAGTATTACTAGAGTAGAATATCTCAATTCGATGGCACAGGGCCAATCAATTCTCAACAACATATAGACAAAATGAATGATTATTTAGATTTCCAAGAAATTGATGATGATGATGTGAAATTGAGACTATTTGCCCAAAGTATCATAGGAGAAGTTAAGAAATGGTTTAAATAATTTCCAGCTGCCTCTATCCTAGATCTCACACAATTTCAACAAACTTTCGTTAGAAGATGGGAAGTAAAGAAAAACCTTATTCAAATATTAGCTGAGTATGAGAGTATAAAAAGAGCCCCTGGTGAAACAGTCCAGGACTATTGCACTAGATTTATAACATTTACTTTTTTATCCCAACTGCTATACAACCTCCACCGAGACTAGCTTTGATCAAATTCCTAGTTGGATTTGATCTAGACATGACTTACCAAGTTAGAGAGAGAAACCATGGTTCCCTTGAGGAAATGCAGAGAAATGCAGTAAGAGTAGAAGCCAATCTGTTGGAAAAGAAAGCTAGACCACAAACTGAGAGGAGAGTCACTATTAAGGAAGAACCTTCTTCTTCCTCATCATATGCTAAGTTGAATACATTAATTAAAACAATGGAGAAAATTATGGAAAGGATAAGTTTAACTGATAGGATTCCTTCAAGAGAAAATCAAGATGACCCTCCAATTATAAATCCTAGTTTTAGGAGAAACCCACCTCAAATCAAACAGAGAGAATAGAGAGGCTAAACCTATCAACAACAAATTAGACCTCCTTTCCAAGAGAATTATGTAGATGAAGAATTTGAGCTACCAAGAGGATCATGAAGAAGATCAAATAAACTTATTTGAGGAAAGTGAAATTGACCACATTTTCTTAACTAAAGAGGAACAAGACCTATTCTTGCCTTTCCAACCAAAATTTATCCCTTTAGAGTCAAATTATTATAAGCAAGGATACCAAAATGCTATCATGGAGGTGCACAGACAGTACAATTTGAGAAGTAAAAAGGCTGCTCAAAATCCTCCCAAAAAAATTCAAAATTATACCCCTTCATTAACTAGTCAAAAGGTGATTCTCAAAAAGAGACTTCTAAAAAAAAAGATCTAAATATCAAAGAGATAGATAAACCTCAAACAACTTTCATCATTGAAAATGAATTGGCCAAAGTGAACATTTCTATTCCTCTTAGAGAATTAATCAACAAAAATGCATATAGACCTCAAGTCATGAAGGCTCTAAAGATAGGGGAAGGGACATACATGGTCAACTTAATTGATGACCAACCTGAGTTTTTGTTTCAAGATGAAGTTGAAGGGAATTCTTAGGAGGGTAGTGTGACACCTTTTTATATATGTTTAAACATTCATGACAAAATCTTGCACAATGCAATGTTTGATTCTGGTGTGTCTCACAATCAGATGCCTAGAGCTATTATGGAGAAACTAGGATTAGACATAACTAGACCCTACAAAGATTTATATTCTTTTGACTCCAACAAATTAAGATGCTTAGGCCTTATCAAATATCTATGTGTCACACTGGTCCAAATACGAGAAAACAGTCTAGTCATGGACATTGTAGTAGCCGATATACCTTCTAAGTATGGAATGTTACTATCATGATCATGGGGAGCCAAGTTACAGGGTACTTTGCAAATGGATATGACTTATGCTACCATTCCTATTTTTGGTCAGCATAGAAGATTATATAGGGAGACATTAATGAAGTACATGGTTAGAAGCCAAGAAAAACCAAACAATTACCCCCTGTACTCTGCGCATTTAGATTTAGACTCCTTTATTTTGTATAATGATGAATCTGTAGAGGAGGAAGTTTCACACTTAGAAGATGAACTAAGAAAGACATAGGAAATGAAATTAGATACTGAGAAACAAGATGAAGAGGGATAAGCCCTATGGAATATGGATTTTGATGGGGCTATGAGC
Organism: Pinus tabuliformis; assembly: GCA_031772625.1. Taxonomy (NCBI): domain Eukaryota; kingdom Viridiplantae; phylum Streptophyta; class Pinopsida; order Pinales; family Pinaceae; genus Pinus; species Pinus tabuliformis. The sequence continues at coordinate 168,349,020 of CM062805.1, read as the reverse complement.
AAGGAAGGAGCAGGGGCAGGTGTTTTCATGGTAAACTCACAAACAAATATAGCTAAGGGACATTCTTACAAGCTAAATTGTCAATGTCAAAACAATATAGATGAATATGAAGCATTAATATTAGGACTGAAACTTTTAAATAGGTTAGGGGAAAATATAATTTTTGTGAATGGGGATTTAGAACTCACCCTTAACCAGATTAAAGGTGAGTACTCAGCCAAACACCCTAGATTAAGATCCTACAAAAATACAGTTTTAGATTTTCTTCAATGTTTTCCTAAATATCAGTTGTCTCTTATTCCTAGAGATGGCCAGAATATTTTAGATGATTCTTTAGCTACTTCATCCAGTACTTGTAAGGTTCCATTCCATCCTAGTAGAAAATATGAGGTGGAAGTAAAACACAGGTCAACTGTTCCAGATAATTTAAGATATTGGCAGGTTTTTGGTAGTGATAAGCAGGTAGAATTTTTTTTACAGTTGAAAGATGAATTTGAGTGTGTACATATTGAAACAGATAATGATGTATATGAGAATAAAAAGGAAATAGTGTTAAATGAAACTGATGAAAATCCAGAAGAACTTGAGGTTCTACAACTAAAAGACAATGTGCTGCCAAGAGGATTGGTGCCATTGGAAGATCTTTTTGATTTCAACAATGTAGCTAAGAAGCCAAAAATAGAACCAGTAGGAGACGAGGTAGAGGACTGTAATATAGGAACTGAAGAGAGTCCTAAAATTTTGAAACTATCCAAATCCTTACCTCCTAAATAAAAACAAAAATTAATTAAACTCTTTAAAGAATTTTCTGATGTGTTTGCTGGGAGCTATGCAGATTCAAAATCATATGATACTACTATCATACATCATACCATTCTGATCAGGGAAGATAAAAAACCATTTAAATAAAAATTAATGAGAGTGAATCCATTCTTATCACCTTTGATAGAGAAAAAATTCAAAAAACGTTTTGATGCAAAACTCATTGTACCTCTGAGATTTTCAAAAAGGGTCTCTAATCTAGTACTTACAAGAAAGAGAATATGATAAATAAGGCTCTGTATAGATTTTAGGAATATAAACAAAGTATCACGCAAGGAAAACTATCCTCTGCCTAAAATGGATCACATCTTGCAAAAAGTAGTTGGTTTAAGTAGAATTTCTGTGTTGGATGGTTTCTCAGGATATAACCAGATTTCGGTTCATCCCGATGATCAACACAAAACAACTTTTACTACACCTTGGGGAACTTTATGTATGTAAAATTCCCTTTGGCCTTATGAATGTCGGGGCCACTTTCCAAAGAGCAATGTATATTGGATTTGTTGATCATATAGATAGGATCATTGTAATTTACGTAGATGATATTACTATCTTCTAAAAAACAAATGAAGAACACCTATTACACTTGAGGAAGGTTTTTGAAAAATGCAGAAAATATGGTATCTCCTTGAGCCCTAAGAAACATCTTTTTGATTTAGAGGAAGGAAAATTATTGGGTCATATTATTTTGAAAAAAGGCATCATAATAGATCCTAATAGAGTCGAAGCCATACTAAAAATTAGCCCTCCCAGAAACAAGAAATAAATTCAATCCTTCATAGGTAGGATAAATTTCCTCATGATATTTATTCCAAAACTGACTAAGATATTAAGAGAAATTACAAACATGCTAAAGAAATATATTTAAATAAAATGGAATACTGAAGCCAGGAAATATTTAGCAAAGTAAAGTTAGCTTAACCACTACTCCTGTTTTAATTAGCCCTAACTTTACAAAGGATTTTATGATTTTTTCTTTTGCATGTGAAAATACTATTGCAGTTGTCTTGTTACAAAAAAATAGTCAAGGACATGAACAACCTATAGCTTTCTTCAACAAAGATTTAAGGGGTGCCTCATTAAAGTATAATATCATGGAGAAACAAGCCTTCTATTTGGTGAAGGCATTGAAAGACTTTGGAGTGTACATCCTAGATTCCCATATCATCGCATTTGTTCCAAGTGTTGTGGTAAAAGATATCCTTACAAAAACTAACCCAGATGGGAGAAGAGGAAAATGGATTGCAGTTATCCTAGAATATGACATTGTGATAAGACCTACCAAGCTCATCAAAGGTTACGGATTGGCTAAGCTAATGGCTGAGTCCAATTTTCATGTACTAGATATTAATTGTATTGCTGCACTGGATGAATAAGAACAAATGGAAACTCCATGGGTATGCAAATATTATCTTTGTATTACAAAATTTACAAGCTCCTCCTATTTTAACAAAGATGAAAGCTAGGTTTCTCAAGTTGAAATCTATGAAATTATACATTTTAGATCATATTGTATATTGGAAAGATGTTGGAGGTATTTTTCTAAATTGTTTGTAGAAGGATGAAGTTGAGAGGGTCATGTAAGAATTTCATTAAGGAGACTGTGGAGGAAAATTATACTGGAAGACCACAACCAACAAAATCCTAAGGGCCAGTTTTTACTGGCCTACCTTGTTTGCAGATGTGCATAAGAAGTTTACCACATGCCATCAGTGCCAAATATTTGAAGGCAAGAGAAATATTTTGCCTTTACCTTTGAAACCCATTTCAGTTGAGGTTCCTTTTCAACAACGGGGTTTGGATTTTATTAGGGAAATCCATCCAACCTCTTCAAGTCAACATATATGGTTCTCGATAGCCACTAATAATTCACCAAGTGGATTGAGTCTATTCCAACCAGAGAGGAAAACAACCTGTAATCATTCAGTTTTTAGAAGGTAATATTCTATCCAGGTTTGGATGTCCACATAAGATCATCGCTGATAATGCTACTACGTTCAAGTCAAAGAGAATGATTGATTTTTGCCATAAATATAACATGAATCTAGGACACTATATTGCCTATTATCCACAAGGGAATGGGTTAGTTGAGTATTCTAATAAGAGTCTAGTCAACATGACCAATAAACTATTGCAAGAAAATAAAAAATCCTGGCGTGAGAAGTTTATTAATGCCCTCTAGGATGAAAGAATTAAGACTAAGAAATCTATTGGGATGTCTCCATTTCAATTAGTATATGGAATAGATGCAATTTTTCCTACTTCCTTGGGAATACATGTGCTAAAAATACTACAGGAATCACAAGTGGAAACAAATGATTTACAGAGAAGGATCAATTAGACCATACAATTGTAGTATTCTAGGGAGGAGGACTACAAAAAAGCTCAACTCATTCAAGATAAAATTAAGAAGATCCATGACACGAGGACAAAATTCGATGACTTCTAAATAGATGATCTTGTGCTAAAATGGGACTCAAGGAATGAAGAAAAAGGTAAACGTGGTAAATGTAATAGTCTGTAGAAAGGGACCTACAAAATTGAGACTTTCATAGGTAACAACACATTCTTGTTGAAAGACTTGACTGGAGAAGGATTTATAGGTGGACCTATCAATGGTAGAATTCTCAAACACTACTTTCCTCAATAGTAGATCAGTTTTCATTTAGAATCATTGTAAATATTATTTTACTATTCTACTACAAGAGAGAGGGTGGCTAACATCAAGAATTGAAGCCAGAAAGGAAGGCCCTAAACTTCTGATGATTTGTTTCCCATATTTAAGAATAACATTGTAGAGTCTCTACTTTACACTTGGTTATCCATCATTTCCCACAATTTTCCTTCACGCATCTCTCCCTTTTGTTCTATTTTGCTGCATAAACTCACCCAGATCATTACATATGATGGCATTAAGCATGATTTAGGGATTTTGCTAATGTGTGACTATTTTGTTTAGATTTTGACATATTTACAGGCATTCCGCAGCCATCTGCTGATTCCGCAGCCATCTGCTGATTCCGCAGCCATCTGATGATCCCGCAGCCTTTTTGTTAAACTAAAGGTTCCACGTGTCATTTTGCCAAATGAGCCACATGGGCACTTAGGAATCAAGGTGCTCGAGGTTCCTGTGCTATCTGTTCAGCCATCCACATCACCTGTACCTCCGGTCAACGAGGGTCAAGTTACGGTCAATAAAGACAGCTTAACGGTGATACGTAAGTTGTTGGGTCACGTCAGTTTAAAAGGTGACTTGTCCGTCTTATGCAGGCCGTGGGGGACATAATCCAACTCTAGATTCAATGCCCATATCGACCAGAAGCTCCAGCTCATCCACGCAGCCTTATGACGTGTTTTGTTCCTTAATTACGCATGACAGTTAGTTAGTTTTCCAGTTTTAGCTGTACCGCATTAGGCCGTCTTTCAGATGCCTATAAAACTAGCGTTTGCATACGCTGAAGGTTACTTTTTAGTTGCTGTATTTTATAAACTTGTTGTTAATTTAGAGCAATCGAAGACTCTGTTTTTATAGTGCTGTTCTAGCACTCTGGACTGTATTTTTCTGCACATGGAGTAATAGAAACAGTGTTGTTTTGAAGTTTCCAATTCTCTGAGTTCTCTTTTGGATGATATGACTGGAGGGCCCCTGTTCATGTTAGCCTTGTAAAGTATTTTATGTATTTTATATGCAGCATTTCCTTATTTCTATTCAACATTTCTTTTAGTTGAAACATGTACAGCGTAATTTCCTTTCTTGTTATTTCATTTCCAGCCTTTCTTTTTAGCTGATCAGCATTGTTCTTTTGCAGGTTTTTAAGCCCGGGATTGATTTTGTGTTTGTGTATTTGCTTAAATATCTAGTGGTAGTTTCAGTTGACAAATTCAAGTTGCTGCCTTTACTTATAGCTGATTTTTTTAGTTTTATTTCTCAAAGTGGTTTGCTAACACATGAATGATCTCTTTATCATAAATTGTCTATCTTTTAGAGATCAGAATATTAATAACTTGCAGCTGGCTTTGGGTGCTTTTTAGACTAATCTTTAACTACTTTCTAATCGTGTCTTACACAATACTATGTGTTAGAGGTAGAGAGTTAGAGAGAGCTGAACATAATAACTAGTCTTTAAAGTAGATTTTTCTCATTTTTATCATTTCTTAGACTTATCTTCAGCTACTTCCTAATCGTGTCTTACACAGTACTATGTGTTAGAGGCAGAGAGTTAGGAAGAGATAAACTTTATCATTGGTCTTTTAAGTGATTTTCTGACCTTTTATTTGCAGCAGCATGAATGGTGTCTAATGCGATTAGAAAGTGGTTCTTTGATTTCAAGATATTTCAAGTTATTTATTTCATTCAAGCTTTTCCTTTTCAGCAAGTAGTTAGAAATCACTAATCACACACTCTCACTCATCTAGAATTCACTTTACACACACCATCACTCATCTGTTTATAAATCACCACTCCATTTTAGGAAGATAACTTAACCACAAACAACACCCCCAAACGACAAAAAGCTCTAAGAGGTTGCTTAAGTACATATAGTACACCTTCACTTCATCAGCTTACGAGCCCCGGGTTGACAATTAATGACATCAATTTAGAAACACTAAATTGACTAAACATTTTGGCGCCGTTGCCGGGGAAGTGAAATTAAGTAGCCATATTCTTAGAAAAAAAAAACATAAAAAAAGATTTCAAGGAAAGAAGTTGATAACCTATCAAAGTATGCTCTCCTCTTGCACTGCAAGGTGATCTGGAGGATCAGAAAAGAGAAAGTTATTGATTTGGTAGTTTCTTGAGTATGCTCTCTTCTTGCACCTAGAGTGAACTGGAAGATCAGAAAAAGAACTATTAACTTGACTTGAAGAAAAAATAAAAAATGACATGCATAGAGCTAGAGATTCTAGAGGAAGGTTTTTAGCTAGAGCTCGAAGTTCAATTTTTACAAGTACATCTGCTTCAAGGGATAGACAAGAGAAACCCCCCTTATCTCCAACCGAAACTCCTAGTCCTAGAAGTCTTGGAATTCAAGAGCCAAGAGTTGAATCTCCTACACCTTCTATTGAGTTTGAACCAGGAAGAGACTCTTCTCTTTCTCCTACAGGAAGACCAATTGTAATTGAGGAATTGGAATCATCTGAAGAAGAAGGAGAAATCTCTTCTCATTCACCTTTTGTAGAGGAACCAGAAGATTTTGAAATCCCTAGGAGAATCATCACGGCAGACGAAGAAGGAGGAGGTAGAGGTAGAGGTAGAGGAGGAGGAGGAAATAACAATAACAATAATGGAGGTAGAGGTCCCATTGGAGGAGGAAATAGAAATAGGGATAATTCATTCGGGTTTCCCATTGTTAATGAGGATTCCCGAGCCACTATGAAAAACATATCACCATCTGTCCTCCCTAATTTCCATGGGTTAAGGACTGAGGACCCTGAAACATTCTTATTTGAGTTTGAAGTCGTGTGTCGAACTTATGACTACCTGGATGACTCTCAGAAACTCAAGTTGTTCCCTTCAACACTGAAGGATCAAGCCTTGAAGTGGTTCATGGGGTTACTCACTCAATCCATTAGGACTTGGGATGAAATGAAACTGACATTTTTGGATAGGTATTTAGACTATTGCATGCCTACTAATCACAAGGACGAGGTTTTTAAAATGATACAAAAAGAAGATGAGAGTCTAGAAGATTTACTTGAAAGATTTCAATATAACTTGAAAAGAGCAAAAATGAATACCTTGGATGAAGAGACCTTAAAAGCCCTCTTATTAAAAGCCATTAGGGATGAATGGATAGACATCTTAAACATGATGGGAAAAGGGGATATTTCTCAACTTTCTCTCAATGACATAGCAGAACTTTGTATCCATCTCTCAAGGGGAAAATCAAAAACTCAAAAAGGGCCTAGAGATCCTTCTCTCCTTAGGGCAAATAAATCTGCAACAGGATCAGTGAGTAGGGCTGAAATCGGCAGTATGCTTGATGAATTTAAAACTGACATCTTAGGGAGTCTTAGTGAACAACTTGATACCCTTAAGATTCACAATAAACAAAAAACAGAAGCTGAGGCTTTGGCCATCTTTTGCCCGAAATGTAGAAAGAAACATGCTTTAAGGGAATGTCCCTTAGATGCACACGTTGTAGAAACATGTGTAATTTTCTCAGAAACTCATGAGACCAAGGATTGTCCTTCAATTCCTGGCCTCAAAGCAGTCTTTCAAGAGGATCCAGATACACTTGAATCTCTCTGTTTTATTGCAAGGAGACCTTGGCAGGGACAACAGAATCAAGGGTTTAACAACTCTATGAATTCTCAATCCCAACCAAATTGGAATCCTTGGCAACAACCTTGGCCTCAACCTCAAAATTCTTTTCAAGCATGGATGCAAAGCATGCAAAATCCGTATGGGAGATTTGCTCAATTCTATCAATATCCTCCATCATTTCAGAATCATCAAGCTCCACAACTTCCAAACCAAGGTCAACAACTATCATTGCCATACCCTCAACAACAACAACCTCCTCCACAAAATCAAAATTCACAACTAGCACTTCAATCCCAGCAGAAATCAAATCAACTTCCCTCTCATCCATTACCAAATCCGAATAATAGGAACCCTCAAAATGCTTACATGATGGAAGGTCAACCATTCCCTACCTATATGGTTGTTCCTCTCAATGAAGTACAACTTAGATCAGGTAGAATCTTAGATCAACCTTCTACAAGTGTTCAACAACCAAGCATTTCTGAGGAGGAATCTCTCAAAGTCAATAAAGGTTCTGAAGTATCACTTCAAAACCAAAATATCCAAAAAGAAAAAGAAAAAGAATCAACCTCTACAACTCCCATAGTTGAGCAACCTACACCTGTAGCTACACCTCCTTTTCCTAAGAGATTTCAAATTGATAAAGGGGTGGAAAAGCAGATATGGGTGCCTGACTATAGATTCCTAGATGAATTGAAGAATGTATGTATCAATATCCCCTTGTTACAAGCCATTAAGGAAATTCCCATTCTAGCGAAGACAATAAAGGAGTTGAGTTTGAAGAAAACAGGAAAAAGAACCAGAGATACTAAAAGGATACATCTAGTTGGAAAAATTGCAGACATAATGATGGGTAAGATTACCATGCAAAAATATGTAGATCCCGGTAGCCCTATTGTCAAAACTCATATTAATGGGGTTGAAATCCCAAATACTCTGATTGACTTAGGAGCCGCGATCAACATCATGAGTAGACAGACCATGGATCAGTTAAAGCTTCCTAACCTTCTCTTTACACCGACTTTGCTGCAACTTGCAGATAGATCAATCATTAAACCTGATGGTGTATTGGAAGATATTCCAGTCTCTCTAGATTCTTGGGAATATCCAGCTGATTTTATGATTTTAACTCCCAAGAATAATCTAGTAGGACATCCTCTTATTTTAGGAAGACCTTGGCTGGCCATAGCAGATGCTTTCATAAGCTGTAGGTCTGGGGACATGTATATCTCAGATGGTAATTCCACCAAGAAATTCAACTTGTATCCCCCAGCAAAAGCTATAACAGAAATAGGAGAAGATGAATGGGTAGAGGATGAAGATACTATTCAACCTGTTCTAACCATCTCTGAGATTAGTGAAGACAGTCAAATTCTAAATACATTAGAAAATTTTGAAGTATCTCTAGAATATGACTCTACACATTTTCAGATAGATGCAGATATTGAATATCTCTACTCTAGACAGATGTCTCTCTTCTCAATGGAAGAGTTTGGTAGTTCTACAGTTGAAATCCTTCCAGGAAAAACATTGAACATTAACAAAAACTTGGGAAGACCACAACAAGAAGAATTAACTAAACTGTTGCAAAAACATTCCACTGCTTTTGCATGGGAATACACTGACATGAAAGGAATCGATCCTAAGACTTGTATTCATCACATTTATATTGAAGAAAACAGCAGACCTATTAGGAAACCACAAAGAAGGATGAATCCAAACCTTAGGGAAATCGTGAAAGAAGAACTTCAGAAATTGCTCAAGGTAAACTTCATTTACCCCATTTCAGATAGCCAATGGGTTTCTCCCTTGGTTATAGTGCCCAAAAAGAATGGTAAATGGAGAGTTTGCATTGATTATCGAGAATTGAACAAGGCAACCTTAAAGGATCATTTTCCTTTACCTTTTATTGATCAGGTACTAGACACTTTAGCAGGTAAAAAGTATTTCTCATTCTTGGATGGTTTTAGTGGATACAATCAAATTCAGGTAGCACCTGAAGATCAAGACAAAACCACATTCACTTGTCCTTGGGGAACTTTTGCCTGCTGAGTACTCCCTTTTGGATTGTGAAATGCACCCGCTACATTTCAAAGGGCTGTATTAGGAATCTTTTCAGATCTGATTCATGATTGTGTAGAGGTATACATGGACGATTTCACAGTTTATGGTAATACATTTGAAGAAGCTTTGGAAAATTTGGAAAAAGTACTGGTAAGATGTAAGGAAACAAATCTTTCTTTAAGTCATGAAAAGTGTTTTATGATGTTTACTGAAGGGATTGTTTTAGGACATCATATTTCAGGAGATGGGATTAAGGTTGATAAATCCAAAGTTGAAGTCATCTCTAACTTACCTGTTCCAAATTGCCAGAAGGATGTTAGAAGTTTTCTTGGGTTTACTGGGTATTACAGAAGATTTATTGAAAACTTCACTAGGATAGCATCTCCTCTTTTCAAATTGCTTACCAAAGACTGTGAGTTTAAATAGGATCCTGAGTGTCAATCTGCCTTTGAAGCTTTAAAGTCTAGAATATCTGAAGCACCCATCTTAAGGGGGCCAAATTGGAAACTCCCTTTCCACATCTCTATTGATGCTTCAGATACAGCTCTAGCAGTTGTTTTGGGACAAAATGATTTGATCCCTTATGCCATTTATTACACAAGTAAGAATTTGACTCCCACTGAGTTAAATTATACTGTTACAGAAAAAGAGTTCTTAGCTATGGTACATGCAATCAACAAGTTTAGACACTACATAACCGGCTATGAAACCTTTGTCCATACTGATCACTCTGCCATAAGATATTTAATGAACAAACCTGTCACCAATGGTAGAGTCACAAGATGGCTTTTACTCTTGCAAGAATTCAACATTACTGTGTTAGATAGACCTGGAAAACAAAACACAGTAGCTGATTTCTTGTCTAGAATCCAAAACACTAATGAGGATTCTCCAGTAGAAGATAAGTTTCCAGATGAATACTTGTTTGCAGTGACTACCAAGACTCCTTGGTATGCATATATGGCTAATTATCTTGTTACAGGGAAGCTTCCTCTACACTTATTTCCTAATGAGAAAAGGAAAATCATTCAGGAGAGTGCACATTATTCTTGGATTTCTAATGAATTGTTCAAAACAGGGCCAGATTGTATAATCAGAAGTTGTGTTCGGGAAGATGAAATGCCTGACATCCTTAAGGCATGTCATGATGAACCATGCGGCGGGCACTTTGTTGACAAGAGGACAGCCTATAAAATCCTTTCTCTAGGATATTATTGGCCTTCTCTCTTTAAAGATGCAAAGCAGTATGTTAGAAGGTGTGACAGCTGCCAAAGAGTTGGGAAACCAACTCCTTCAAATGAAATGCCTCTACAGCCTCAGGTATGCATCGAACCCTTTGAGAAATGGGCTTTAGATTTCGTTGGACCAATTAATCCACCATCAAAGCAAAAGAGGTATATACTGGTTTGTACTGATTATGTTACTAAGTGGGTAGAAGCAAAAGCATTGCCTTCTGCCACTGAAAATTCAGTTGTTCAATTTCTTTTTGAGGATATTTTCACTCGTTTTGGTGTCCCAAGGGAAATTGTGACAGATCAGGGCAGCCAGTTTACATCTAAATTGATGGAGAAGCTGATGGAGGAATATAAGATTAAGCACAGAACATCTACTCCCTACCATCCGCAATCCAATGGCCAAGTGGAATCTACCAATAAAGTTCTTGAAGGCATTATCACCAAGACTGTTCACCTTCATAGAAGAGATTGGGCGGAAAGGCTCCCTGAAGCCTTATGGGCCTATAGGACTACATGGAAGAACACAACAGGACATTCTCCCTATGAACTTGTTTATGGGAAGGAAGTCCTGCTCCCCATTGAGTTCCAAATCAAGACCTTCAAGATGGTAGTCCAATTGGGAATGAGCCTCTCAGAAGCTCAAAGACACAGAATGGACCAGCTAAATGAGCTAGATGAAATAAGACAAGATGCAATTCTAAGGACCGATCTAGTTCAGCACCAAAGATCTAAATGGCATGGTCATCATATCAAAGAAAGAAAGTTTCACAGAGGAGATTGGGCTCTATTGTTTGATTCAAAATTCAAAGACTTCAAAGGAAAGTTTCAAACTCATTGGCTTGGGCCATATGAGATTGATGAAGTCTTTAGCAATGGAGCAGTTCGAGTAAAAACTATTGATGAATTTCATACTCCTCTTATTGTGAATGGCCACCGCTTGAAAATCTACCAGAAGCCATTCTCAAAAGAAGAGTTTGTCAAATTGTTCAAAGAAGATTCTGCAATCAGGTTGGTGGAGAAGGATTCTTCTCCTCCATCGGCCTAATCTTTGGTTTTTGAAAAAAAAGAAAAAAAAAAAAAGAAATAAAGAAAAAAAAGAAGAAATAAATGTATGAGCCTAAAAACCAATCTCTGATTGGCAGTCTCATACAGAAAACCTGAGGTGAAAATCAGGGTCACCTGACACCTCATGTTTTCCAATAAAAAAAAATCTCTCTCTTCCATCTCATTTCACCATTTCATCCACCTCATTCATCATCTCATCACTTTCACTTCACCTCATTTCTTTCTATCCATCCATCCATTCATTAATCCATTCATTACATTTCACTCCATCAATAAAGTCATTTTTTTTTAGACAACTAAAGTTATTTTGTGCAGCCGGAGGGTACTACTGCAGATTCCGCAGCCATCTGAAGATTCTGCAGCCATCTAACGATTCCGCAGCTCTCTGCACCTGCATAAAAAAAAAAAAACACAGTCTGTTTGGAAAGAAATTTACAGTTCAGAAGTCATCAACAATAAGTGGAAAAGGGTCATGCAACAGCAACAACACAATGAAGGGTTAGTGGAAAATAATCAAAAGCAATTCAAACGCGGACCTGAGGTATGATTTAAAATCCTAAACTTACAGTTATCTCATTTTGCTAAAGTTCCGGGGTTATGTTTCTTGCCATTAAATGTAATGATTATCCGTTTTTATCCATCATACGACCAAAAATCCACGTATCTCCCCACTCATCGGTCATAATTCATCACGATTTTGAAACTGGATTGCGGCTGCTCTTTCATTAAGGGTTTCGTACCTAAGTGACGTAGACTGTTGTACTACGTCTCTCTAAGTCATAATCCCGCAGCCAAGTGGAGACCTGTGACCGAAGCCTAAGGACCTAACCGTTTACACCCATCACTTCATAACCCTCATACGCTCGTATCACTCCATTTCATTCACGCTGTTTCATTTCCTCATTTCCCTTATTCTGCTGTGCTCACTACGCTGCTACCTTAGCCATACTCTGTTTCACGTATTCCTCTCTGCTAATTCAGGTTACCAGTGTTACGGCTGTTACATTAGAGCCGTAATTTTACGGTGTTAAGGCCACTGTTGAAGCCATGTAGTCTTTTGATTTAGAACAGAGCCGTAAATTCGCTGTGTTAAGGCTACTGTTGAAGCCGTGTAACCTCCCTTTTTCAAAAGTTTGAAGAACAGAGCCGTAGAGTCAATGGGTAAACTTTTAAGGGCAGAACCCGAGGGTTCAAAATTCCTGGAGGGATATCCTCAAGTTAAAGAAGCGTTGCAGAAAGTAAACTGGCTCCAATGCATCCAGAAGTTCAAAGGTTACCACAGAGAGGTTACGAAGGCCTTTGCACGTTCCTTCAAAGATAAAGATAATCAAGTGGAGATAGGGGACCTGAAGTTTACAGTCACAGAAAGCAGCATAGCACAAGCCACTTCACTTCCACAAACTGGAGAAAGATGGTTTAAAAACTGATCAGTCCAAGACCAACAGTGGAAGCAAATCTTGAAGAACCCAGGTATGGATACCAGCATTTTCACAAAAGGGATTCCTGTTACTTATGTCAAGGAAGAATGGACAACTTTACTGTTACTAGTGCAAAAATTCTTTACTTGTGAGGGAAGGTTTGGAGTCTTATATGTTTACCATGCCAAAGTCATGATGCATTTCTTAGGAGATGATATTAACCTTCCATATTTTCTACTCTCAAGTCTTAGAAAAATGTGTTCAATGGCCCAAAAGAACCCAACAAACATTGAATCACATCTATGTCATCATGGTCTTGTTAAAATGTTAGTTGAGGAACAGTTGAAAGCAAAAAGAGATACCTGGGAGAAATTTCTTGTAAGAAACCATTTTGAGGAAGCAGGAGAAACCTCTGTGCCTAGAAAGAGTAGAAGAAAATGAAAGGAAGCTACCCCTAAAACTGTTGACCAAGAGGAAACTGTTGTCCAAGAGGAAACTGTTCAAGAGCAGTTTGTAGAAGAAACTGATGTACATCATTCTGAACATGATATTGATCCTGAGCCTGCTGTGGACATTGGTCAAACAGCTCAAGGAATTATCACAGAAACCCTTTCAGAACTTGCCCAAGAAATTGCTCAAAAGAGAAAAGAGAGTAGGATGAAACAAAAGAAAGATAAAGGCAAAGCTGTAGTTCAAGAAACTTACGCTACTCCTGAGAACTCTAGTGAAGAAGATACTCAGCCCTTAGCACAAAGAATGGCCAAACTCCATGAAACTGCCCTTTCCAAAAAGGAGGAAAAACAAAAGCAAAAAGTACCAAAAGAAAAATAGAGTACCACCTCTGTAAGAAGGAGCAGCAGATTACAAAACAGAAAAGTAGGGGCCACAAAGGGTAAACAGTCATTCTTCATTGACTTAAGCACACCTCAAAAAGGTGCTACAAGTCTTGACTTGGAAAAAAGTCCTTCACACACTGAGTATCTAGAGACCAGTCCTCCACGTGAGGAAAGTCCATTTGAGCATGAGCCTGAATTTGAACAAGGATCCGAATTTCAGTATGAGCATAGCCCAAGGCGTTCACCTGAGGTTGACCCTGATCAACAAAAAGTTTATAATTACCTGGAGACGCTGGAACAAGCAGTGGCTGGGCCAAGCACTACTCAACCCTTGGAGCAACAAGTCCAATCACCGAAACAGGAAATATTTGAGCTAAAGGTGCTAAATCGCCACATCAAACAAGAAAATGAAAAACTGAAGATACAGGGCAATGTGGACAAAATGGTCCAAGATAACACCATGCTTCATATGGGTCTGTGGCAGAAGGAAAACAAAAAGCTCAAGAAGAGATGCAGAAAATTAAACAGAGCTTTAATCAATCTAAAATTCAGGTGTTTGATGAAAAGACCAAGGGTCAATGTGGCCACACAGAGAAAGAAGAGAAGGCTGGATGTCCTAGCAGAGGCATCCCAGCAGGTGGACTGAACCATGTTTTTGATTGCATGAGGACATGCAATACCCTCGCAGTGGGGGTATGTAGAGTCTCTACTTTACACTTGGTTATCCATCATTTCCCACAATTTTCCTTCACTCATCTCTCCCTTTTGTTCTATTTTGCTGCATAAACTCACCTAGATCATTACATATGATGACATTAAGCATGATTTAGGGATTTTGCTAATGTGTGACTGTTTTTTTTAGATTTTGACATATTTACAGGCATTCCGCAGCCATCTGCTGATTCCGCAGCCATCTGCTGATTCCGCAGCCATCTGATGATCTCGCAGCCTTTTTGTTAAACTAAAGGTTCCACGTGTCATTTTGCCAAATGAGCCACATGGGCACTTAGGAATCAAGGTGCTCGAGGTTCCTGTGCTATCTGTTCAGCCATCCACGTCACCTGTACCTCCGGTCAACGAGGGTCAAGTTACGGTCAATAAAGACAGCTTAACGGTGATACGTAAGCTGTTGGGTCACGTCAGTTTAAAAGGTGACTTGTCCGTCTTATGCAGGCCATGGGGGACATAATCCAACTCTGGATTCAATGCCCATATCGACCAGAACCTCCAACTCATCCACGCAGCCTTATGACGTGTTTTGTTCCTTAATTACGCATGACAGTTAGTTAGTTTTCCAGTTTTAGCTGTATGCATTAGGCCGTCTTTCAAATGCCTATAAAACTAGCGTTTGCAGACGCTAAAGGTTACTTTTTAGTTGCTGCATTTTATAAACTTGTTGTTAATTTAGAGCAATCGAAGACTCTGTTTTTATAGTGCTGTTCTAGCACTCTGGACTGTATTTTTCTGCACATGGAGTAATAGAAATAGTGTTGTTTTGAAGTTTCCAATTCTCTGAGTTCTCTTTTGGATGATATGAATGGAGGGCCCCTGTTCATGTTAGCCTTGTAAAGTATTTTATGTATTTTATATGCAGCATTTCCTTATTTCTATTCAGCATTTCTTTTAGTTGAAACATGTACAGCGTAATTTCCTTTCTTGTTATTTCATTTCCAGCCTTTCTTTTTAGCTGATCAGCATTGTTCTTTTGCAGGATTTTAAGCCCGGGATTGATTTTGTGTTTGTGTATTTGCTTAAATATCTAGTGATAGTTTCAGTTGACAAATTCAAGTTGTTGCCTTTACTTTATGTTCATAGCTGATTTTTTTTAGTTTTATTTCTCAAAGTGGTTTGCTAACACATGAATGATCTCTTTATCATAAATTGTCTATCTTTTAGAGATCAGAATATTAACAACTTGCAGCTGGCTTTGGGTGCTTTTTAGACTAATATTTAACTACTTTCTAATCGTGTCTTACACAATACTATGTGTTAGACGTAGAGAGTTAGAGAGAGCTGAACATCATAACTAGTCTTTAAAGTAGATTTTTCTCATTTTTATCATTTCTTAGACTTATCTTCAGCTACTTCCTAATCGTGTCTTACACAGTACTATGTGTTAGAGGCAGAGAGTTAGGAAGAGATAAACTTTATCATTGGTCTTTTAAGTGATTTTCTGACCTTTTATTTGCAGCAGCATGAATGGTGTCTAATGCCAATAGAAAGTGGTTCTTTGATTTCAAGATATTTCAAGTTATTTATTTCATTCAAGCTTTTCCTTTTCAGCAAGTAGTTAGAAATCACTAATCACACACTCTCACTCATCTAGAATTCACTTTACACACACCATCACTCATCTGTTTATAAATCACCACTCCATTTTAGGAAGATAACTTAACCACAAACAACACCCCCAAACGACAAAAAGCTCTAAGAGGTTGCTTAAGTACATATAGTACACCTTCACTTCATCAGCTTACGAGCCCCGGGTTGACAATTAATGACATCAATTTAGAAACACTAAATTGACTAAACAAACATCAACTAAATCAATTCAAGTACAGAATAAGGACAACTTGCCCAATGGATAAAGGCTACTGATCTACAACGCTCTTGATGCCTCATAAGGGAGATTCCATCCCTATTGGAAGCATTGTTATGGTCCTATAATTTATAGGATCAATTGATGATTATCTGTTGATTTTTATATGAGATATTGTAAATAATGTTTCATTCTACAAATTATTTCCAAGAAAAAGAAAAATAGAAAAAATAAAAGAAAGGGGATACATAATAAAAAAATATACATGTGAAAAAATGAAAGAAATAAAAAATAAAAATAAAAATAAAATACCCCCAATAAGTGAGAAAATTCAAATGCCACTGCATTTCAAAAAATAAAAAAATATGCATGAGAAATACCTTTAGAAAGTTTAAATAATGTGCAGCTAGTTAAAATGCCACATTAGAGTTAAATAAATAAGTAGGATTAATTGTTTAATCGCACCCTTTAAGCGTGATTAGATTAGGTGAATATAGTTAGTTTAGTTAAGTTTAATTAGTATGATCACACCATTTAAGCGTGATCACATTAGTTAAAATAAGTAATTATTTAACCACATAGTGTAATCGTGGTTAAATTAGTTTTAAGTAAAGTTAATTAATTAATCACATTTCTTAAATCACGATTTGTAGTGTTAATAAAGTTATTTTTTTGATACAACAACTTTTGTTGTTTGTAATAAAGGTTGCGAACAAATAAACCTTTGATATCTCACCCACCCAGATCAACGACGGGTGATGGCTTCAGACCACTCCCCGCCCCTCCGATGGTTAACCAAGTGGGAGGGGGTCTGAAAAGTTGTTTCCCCAAATACCATTTCTACAACATGTCATCCCGAGGTTCATCTCGGACACACACCCTCCACTTAAGACAACTGACTGACTCCCCCCCTCCACACCCCTCCCCCCCACTACCCCCTCCCCCCTTGAAATCCACTTTTTTGCCTCCCACCTTTTGTGACCATTGACTCATGCCTTCCCTCTCCAGTACTCTCCCTCCAAGTGGCGCCTCCATCCCCACTCCACTCCAATATAATTCTTCCACCTAGCACTCCCCATCCACTCCTCTCCCATCGTCGTCACATCCTTCCCCGCTCCAATCCAAATGTGCTCCTGCCACATGGCACCTCTGTTGCACCCGTTATTTAACCATTCCAGCCCAGAATAATGGACCTGCTTAATTAAATGGGTAATCCATCAACAATAAGCTATTTCTGTATTAATAAAGCCTAGACCCATTCATTCGCCATTCCCTTTATTGTTTTGAGACATTAGAGACCAGAAAATGTTACAGCGCTTAATCAACAAACCATAAATTGTTACAGTGTCCGGTCAGCAAACCAGACAACCACAGTGACCAATCAGCAAGTGAATTACCTTTTTACCTAGACACTAGTCTTCATCTAGCCGATTCTTGTGTAATTTTGAGTTGCCTTGTTTTTTTTTCCAACTTGGCCCCTAAAGCAAAATCTAAGGCTACAAATGAAAACCACCTTCTACCCCCTGTAATTGATTTGGACCACCAACCCCTGGTATATCAAGAGTATAAAATCCTTAAAACCAATTGTGAATTTGACCTCTATGAAGTCCACAATTGGTTAAAACAAAATTTTATTGATCTTAGTGATGAATTGGGTTTGTGGGACTCTTGCCTACCCCAATTCATTTTTCCTCAGACCCACCATTTCCTTGAATTTGTTTCATGGTGCCACTTCCAGTACATTCTGAGTCAGAGGAAAATTCTGGCCTAGGTCAATGATATCCTCCTCACTATTACCTTTGATTCCATTTCTCAAATGCCCCAAATTCAAAATTCTACCCCCATGAAACCTTTCTCAGTAGATTCCCTCATAGAATTCTAAAAGAACCTCACTTTCCCACACAAAGAAAAGATATTTGAAACAGTACTCCCTATGGATGCTTAACTGCTTAAGAAAAGTCCCCCATATTCATCCTCCATGTTCCCTGAGATGACAAAACAAACTATATCCATTTTTTCTTGTTTACTTGCCTATCAATCCGATCAGTGGGTTGATGAGGTCATGACTGAAATATGACCCTCTATTGAAATTATTTTTTAGTAGTAGGAGTTAGTACAGATATCTAAAGAGGGCATTGAATATGTGAAAGAAGATTTAGGATAGAAGGCATGTGAAGCCACTCCATTGATTAGGATTCTAAATTAAAAGGCTAAAGAGGAATTAAAATAGTTTGAAATTGCAGACAGGACAAAGACAATTTTGAAGGTGAGGAGGGTTCTTACAAAATTGAACTTGATGCATTGATTGGAAAAAAAGTGCCACAATTGAGAATCTAGAATTCACACGTTCCATAGGAAATTCAATGTTATAAATCTAAAAGGGCTGCCAGGTTTGAAAGGAATTGGAGAAAAATTGGTCAGGTTAGATAATTATCAGAATAAGTTATATACTATAGCCAAGGATAAGTCAAAGTTTTCCACCATCTAAGGAAGAATCATAGGAAAAGCCTTCATGGAAGCTTTGGATTTCAACTTTCTTAAAAAACATGAGATAAAGCATTTATTCATTGTCAAAACTACTTTTCAAAAGTACATCGAGGTGGATGAAAGCTACATGAAGCTAGTTAAATTCTCCACTCCAAATGAAGACATATGGCACAAACTATGCAAGTTAGTTGTTTAAAAATAATTTTTCACCTTCAGCAGCAAAACAACACTTTTTCACGCTCAGTCACCATGAGCATTCCTCGAAGATAGTGCCAGAGGACTACAATAGTTTTAGCTGCCTACATTTATGTACTATTTTTAAGATATTTTGTAAAAAATCTTGATATTTCCAATCAAGATATTTTGATAAGTTTTGTATAAGTACTTCATAAGTCGAAGTACAAATGTTGGGACTTGTATCAAGAAAGCATACTTTGATGTAAAGTTGTTCACTGAGTTAAAATTGATCATTTCATTAATCCAGAAGATTCTTCCAGGATTCATGTGTCAGGAAAATTGGTGATGTTTTTCCTCTTGTAAACTTGTTATATCTTTGTTTTTCATATCTCTCTCTTATCTGTATTGTTTAAAAGAAGACGAAGGGATGAGATTGTTTAATTACACTATGTCCTATATTATATGCAATATATATGTTTTCGAGTTGAAATTAAATATAGAATTCATGTTAAAATGCTCTATGTTTAATTTTATCTAAATCTTTTCCTCCCTCTTACTCCACAAAGCTTCAAAGATCCAATAGATTGCCTACCTTGCCCTATTTCAAATCTATTCTAATAATTCTGTATTTGATCACCCTAAGAATTTGAATTCATTTCCCAATGGAATTTCCTTGCAGTTTCAACCAAACATTTCAAAAAACCAAACTCTAAACCTAATAACTAGCCTAAAATCCCACAACAAAAAAATCTAAATCCAATAAAGAGATCCATATCTGAGTTTATAAGGGCTAGCTTCTAGGCTTAAAAGTGGTTTTGTGCTTACCTATGGGTTTCTTCCATAGCCTTAAGATATCTAGTGATAAGACACTGATATGGCCACCATTAGCCTTCTAGTTCCATTAAAAATTTTGCACATAAGGTCTTATGGATCCAGCCTGAACTAGATCTCCATCAATCTGCAAGGAAAACTTCGAAGTCTTCTCTTCTATTGTGATTTTAGCTTTGATACCATGCATAAATATCTACAAATCTAGTTCTAATAACATGTAGAAATTTCTACAAATATAGTTCTGATACGATGTTGAAATCTACAAATCTAGCTCTAATACCATGTAGAAATTTATGCAAATCTAGCTCTGGTACCATGTATATTTTTACTCTAGATTCAAATTTCTTATGTAATATGATAAAACAAAAGACTTGAATCTACTCTACTCATCAACGGAAACAAAAAATTGATCAATGAAATCATGAAGCAGAAAATGAAAAATTTCAATTGCACATAACACAATAATCTTATGGGGAAATCCTCTGCTAAAAACCCGTGCTATCTAAATATTGCATTAACCATAAGATCTGATAAGAAAATACAATGCTTGTTCGACACGAACAATCTCTGCATAAGTACAATCTATCTCACTGCTTCACAAACTAGCTCAAGCCAATACTTAGCCAAATCTGCTTCCTACCAAGGTCATACTCCCTTACGTCATTCCCTTGGGAATTAACCCATATTTAATTTGGAAATTCCTCACTAATAACTGTGAAATCCATCCATAGGCCTTCTAATTAATGTATGCATCACCTGTTTAATTTAGATGAATTTACAATTGATAGTACACTATCCCTGAACTCTAATCTCAACTGGGTCTTCATTTGAACTAACATGCATGAGTTATTTTTGAGTGATTTATCAGTTATTTGATTTATCACTACATGTGAATTAAATCCAATTTAATTCACTTGACCACTCACTAGTTCCTCCAATAGTTAGAATTAGTTTAACTGAATTTAACTCAGTTAAACTGAATTAAATAATTACAACTCAATAATAAATCAACCTAGGCCCCTAAAATTTAGGGATCACTCTACATGACTCTAGATAGACTTCCAACTCTAATTTACTGAGCCAACTAAGTCAACTTAACTTAGTTAAATACTACAAGATGTTATGAGAATAGAATTACAATTTAATTAAAGGACAAATTATTTAGTTTTTTCTTGATGTTTTTTTGAACATTTCTTGTTTCTATTTTCAACATGAAGATTATGTACCTGCAACACTTTAATAGTAAGTACAACCAAACACATATGAAGTTAACAATATCAGAATCATAGAATAATTGAAGCATAAGACTTTAGTTGTCAAATATGTAAACTTGTTTAGGTTCGTAATCAACAAGAGACACATACTTCTACACTTCAATTTCTTGCTAGGGTTTTGTTATAAAGCCTATATCACATCATTAAAACTTAAAGTAACTCAATCAAGATATTGGTCTCATTATATCTTGGGCTTGAATATTACTTTTAGAGATATGACATTTTTTACTATGATATATTGCAAACCCTAGAATCCATCTTTGATACACTAAGCCTTAGATATCAACAATAAAAACCAATCATAGCATAATCTAAGGTTTCAACAATATGACCAAATCCTACTAGGGTTTGCTTTAAACCCTAGACTTTATCATCATATTGGAAATAATATCATTGTATCCTAGAATATTAGACTTCTACTAGGGATTAGTATCATACCCTAAAATTTACAAACTATGAGCATCAACAATTAGGTTAGAATATATACATATCTAGGATTTCATAATCATGCACAAGCATATCACATCAATATCTATTAGGTAAAACCAAGACCCAAATATTTAGACATACAACATTTTTTATCAAGCTAGGGTTTCGATTAGACACACAAATATACACCTAGGGTTTCATTCGTAGGAGCTTACTATAGAATTTATAAGGGTTTTTCTCATAAACCCTAATTTACCAAATCGTTAAAGATCTAGGATTTCAATACATAACACAACAAACCCTAAATAGCTATGGTTTCTATCATAATAGTACCAAAAACTTAAACATAAAAAGAATAATATTTTCCAGATTTCATCAATAACCCTAAGTAGACTAGGGTTTCCATATTATCAGCAACATACCCTTAAGTTATGGTTTTATAGAGATCCTTTTACAGTTCCATAAGAATGATAATATAATGAGGGTAGATTTTGTTAGGTCCCTATAATTCTACTGCATTCCCCCATCATTATTGACATTGTAGCCCTTTTTTATTGTTGTGCCGATGTTGTCCCCATATTGTTATTATTGTGCCCTATAGAAGCCACTATTGTTATTGTTGTGCCCTTACATTATTATTGTTATGTCGACTCTGATTATATTGTGACCCCTTAGACTCATATATATAGAAAGAAGGTTATTTCACTTGAATCATCCAAGAATTGTTCATTTGTGTAATGTAAAGGAGGTTTCCCCCTTGAAGAGGCTGATTTTGAAGTTGTTGATATATTTTTTCTATCTTTTTGTGAGTTGGTTGCATAACATTTGGTATGAGGGCTTTGGATTCTAGGGTTTCGCTGCTTCAAATAGGTCCTCGTGGTAGTGTTTCTATAACTTTTTTTTTTATGAAGCTTTAGAAGCTAAAATAAAAGCCCATGTGAGGCGAAATCTTGATGCACGTCATGTCCGAATTTCACATATTTTCTCGCTATATTTTCAGATATATGATCCAAGGAGTTTAGAGTTTCGGTAGGGTCCAGAATTCCATCTCAAACAAGTGACCTTGGGAAAACCGTAATAACTTTCTCTCTGAGCATTGGATTTGAATTCCATAAAAATTAACAGAAATAGGATGAAATTTAGTTTGTTGTGTATCGTGTTCAAGCACGAAGGTCGAAACAGTGACACGAGGCACCTCGTACAAGTTTGCTCTACTGAACGAGTCTATAATCAGGTCATTGTGGGAGATTGGGTATAACGATTTCTTGGAGAATCCAATCTCAATCAGGCTTATGGGGTTGGAAATAGGACTCAGAGGGCTACAACAGGATGAAATTTCAAACCTTGGAGATCCACCATTACACAGATACAACATATTCAATATCGAGATCCTACAAAGAAAAAAATAGCGTGTATTTTTTTAAAAATTGCGTAAGTTTTGTTTGAAAAAATAATTTGAAGTGATTCAAAGTGCGTAGTGAAGCGTAATACTAATTAATTGATGCCCTGAAGAAAGAAAATGGAAACACCTAGTAAGAAACCCAAAAGTTCTAATATGAAACATGAAGAAGAAGAAGAAATGCAACATAATATATCAAAATTATGAGACCAAGTGCAACAATCTTCTCTCTCACAAAGAGTAACCAAAAATGAAATGGAAGCTAAGATGGATGGTTTGAATAATAACTTAAAATTATACATGGAAGGATTGACGAATGGCATGAAAGCTAATATGGATGACATGAAAGCTAATATGGTTGTTATGAAAGATAATATGGAAGATTTTAAGAATAGTTTAAAAGAAGAAATGGAAGGTTTCAATGAAGGTTTGACAAGGTTGTTACAAGAAATGATTCCTAATGGTGAAAAGGTAGTAGATGAAACTGATGATGAGAACAAAAGAAATGTTAATCATGATTTCATAAACTCTAACATTGGATCGAAGACCCACCACATTCCAAAGATCGATATGAGTAAATTTGATGGCAAGGAACCTGTAACATGGATACTACAGATGGAACAATATTTTGATCTCCATAATGTGCAAAAAACACAAAAGGTATGCATTGAAACTTTATATTTGGAACCCAATCAGTTTCTGTTGTATCAATGGCTTTTCTCTCATAAAAAACTTGTCACTTGGTGAGTTTTAATGGAGGAAATGATGGTACATTATGAGGATACAAAGAGAAACACCTTCTTTAGTCAATTGGTAAATCTCAAACAAAAGGGTTCAATGGTGGAGCACATTGAGGAATTCAAAAAATTGAATATAAGGGTAAATGATATTCCATAGGAGCATAGGATTGATGTGTTCATAGGGACCTTAAAGGATAACATCCAACATGAGGTTTTCCTTTGGGAACCTGATTCATTGGAAAAGACATTCAGGTTGGCAAGACAAATTGAAAGCAAAATAATGGCAACAAGGAAGCCTTCTACTCACAACCATAAATATGGAAGTGTTGCTGCCCCTAGCCTTCCACAACCTACAAGATTGACACCACAACGATTGGAAGAAAAAAGAGCAAAAGGGATTTATTATAGTTGTGATAGAAAATACACTAAAGTTCATAAGTGTGCTGAGAAGAAATTATTTTACATATATTGTGAAGAGGAGGAAGAAAAGGAACAAGAAACGTCAAAAGGAGAGGATATACACCAGGAACCAACCCTAGAGAAAGAAGAAATGAATCCGACCATATCTTGTAATGAATTGGTAGGCATTATCACTCATCAAACTATCAATATAGAAGGACATATGAAGAAGAAAAATGTAATCATGTTGATTCATTCGGGTAGTACCCATAATTTTATTCTTTGTAAGATAGCCAAGGAATTGAATTTCTTCCTATATCCAGCACCAAAGTGTCAAGTGATGGTTGCAAATTGAGGAACCATAAATTTATCTGGAAAGTGCCATAATATCAAGTTATCCATGGGAGAATATGTATTGAATAGTCCAATGCTTTCCATTCCAGTGGTTGGTGCTGATGTTGTACTAGGAGTCTAATTGCTACAACCTTTGGGTACAATAGATTTCAATTTTCAATTACGTTTCTTGGAATTTGTTTGAGAAGGAAAGGAAGTTGAATTAAGGGGTATCATAATGAAACCGGGAAATATAATAAACTCTAACGACATGAAAAAACTTCTAAGAAAGAACAATGGGGCATACTTGCACAATTATGTTCACTAGAGGTTCCCACATCGAAATCATCTATTTCTCCAGATATCCAAAAAGTCATGGAAAATCATTCCAGGGAATTTGAGACTCCTAAAATCCTTCCACCTATTCATGATCATGACCATGCTATTCATTTCATTCCAAGAATTGTTCCTCCAAACATTAAGCCTTACAGATATCCCTATGCCCAAAAGAGTGAAATTAAACATATGGTTGCAGAAATGCTAGAGGCTAGCATAATTCAACCTAGACAAAGTTCTTTCTCTGCTCCAGTGGTATTGGTGCACAATAATGATGGATCATGGCACATGTGTCCGAATTATAGGCAGCTCAAAAAACTCACTATTGAAGATAGATTTCCCATTCCAGTCATTGATGTGTTATTGGATGAATTACATGGAGAAATTTACTTCACCATTTGGATCTTCGTTCAGGATATCATCAAATCAGAATGAAGCCTGAGGAAATTCCGAAAACAACATTTAGAACTCATGAGGGTCATTATGAATTCTTGTTCATGCCTTTTGGCGTTACCAATGCACCTTCTACATTTCAAGGTTAGATGAATTCCATTTTCAAATCCTTAGAAAATTTGTGTTAGTATTTTTTGATGATATACTAATCTACAACAAGTCTTGGAAGGATCATGTTGAACATATTGACAGAGTGCTCAAACTATTGGAGGAGAAAAAATTATATGAAAAAAATCCAAATTTTTCTTTTGAGTATAGGAGGTGGAATATCTGGGTCATATTGTATCCCATCAAGGTGTTAAGGTAGACCCTAGAAAAATTGAAGCCATTAAGGAATGGAAAATTCCCACATTCATAAAGAATTTGCAAGGATTTCTTGGGTCGACACGGTATTATTGCAAGTTTGCTAATAATTATGGTAGAATAACAGCACCTCTAAAAATATTATTGAAGAAAGATGCATTTTCTTGGACTCCAGAAGCAACAATGGCCCTTGAATATCTTCAAGAGGAAATGTTCAAAGCATCGGTATTAGCTACGCTAGACTTCAAAAAAACATTTATTGTGGAATGTGATGCCTCAGAAAATGGAATTGGTGTTGTTTTAATGTAAGAAGGAAGAACCATTTCTTTTGAAAGTCATCCAATCAAAGGAAGGTATTTACACAATGTTATTTATGATAAGGAGATGTTGGAAACACTACATGCACTTAAAAAATGATGACCTTACCTAATGGGAAGACACTTCATGGTAAAAATGGACCATGATAGTCTTAAATACTTTTAAGAATGAAGATTATCTTCAGAAGAGCAACACAAATGGGTCAGAAATATGGTGGCTTATGAATTTGAAATCATCTACAAAAAAGTGAAGCAACATGTTGTTGCAGATGCACTCTCAAGAAAGGATGAGGATATGGAAGAATTATTTTGTGCCATTTTGTTGTAGGGAAAAGTATCCGACTCGGATGACCCTATCCCACTCTAAGGGTGATAGTACCTCAGCAACAACTGTAAAGAAAACTACTTAAGGTTTACTTCTTTACGAAAGCAAGAGAGAATGAAGAAATGCACTAACCGTTGCCTTGCGCTTAATGTCGAATCCAAACTCTTCTCTTTGCTGCTTGCTTCCAGCTCCTTGCTCTTTTGCTGGCCCAGCTACAATGAGATCCTGCAAAATAACAAAGAAGGAAACTACAAGAAGCATGCAATCATAACTGATTCAAGGATTAGCATAAATCAAATATACAATTATCACAATACATCATTGAAACAAGTGCATATAGAAGAACCTCAATAGCTTTTATTAATGGAAGAAGTAAAGTTCTGAGAGTGTTACAACCATTGAAGGCCCCAATCCAGCAACACCTCCCAGCAGAAAGAATTTCTCCTCTTGACCTCCTTCAGGCAATCACCCAATAGTTCTATAGTGAAACCAACAGCATATCATTACTTTGCACAAAATTCCAGCCTCTTGAGCTCATAGGAGAGAGCTCAATATATAGATGAATTGAGAAAGGATGAGTCAGCTTGCAACTGATGTGTAGTTGCCTTGTGTCCTCTGTCTCTTCAGTTGATCTTCAGTTCTTGAGTCCACTTGGAGAACCTTGCTTCCACTTGGAGAAACAGAGCCTCTGACTCATCACAAGGCGAAATCCCTGATCCAAGTGTCATTTTTGGAAGATTCCAGAGCAATGACTCAGTGTGCCACTTGTCCCATCTCGCTCAGCGCAGGTGGCCTTTGTTCTACCTGCTTTGCAACACAGGTACACCATGGAGGAGTTGAGTTTCAGCACAGAAGCCTAGTGGAGCACCTGCTTTGATTTCAGGATTGCTTGTTTTTGAGTGTTTTCAGGTGGAGAACTGATCTGAGAGCTGTTGGTTTGCTGACCTTGTTCCTCTAGGGGTAGGAACATCATGTTTAGGGACTTTGGATCCCTTGGATTATTGACAATTCATGCCTGATGCTGCAAGGCACAAAATTGTCTATAACAGATGCCCCCTAAAGTATGAGGTCGTTTATCGGGTGAAATGCTTTATTAGGAGGATCCGAAGTTCATTCAATCTGCTGAGAAGTGTCCTGTAATAAGATACAATACAATACATTATTTTTCATACTTTTTCATGATCTAGCTGAGGCGGGCATTCCCATGCTCAGCTTTATAAATTCATTTTGGTACATAGAACAGACGATCGTCTGATGGTAGACTGATAATTCTCTGCTGAAATTATCATCCTTTGAGAAGGATGATCATCTGCTGCAATGATGTACACATCAAATGTCTTTATATCATGAATATATATCGCAGCCCGGATGGATGAAACTAGATCCGGGGTCTTCAATCTCTTCCGATCTTCACTCGATGTACAAGTCGATCCATGTGAGAATTTCTTGAAGTCGAACAATGAAAGACATCGCTTGATTACCGGTCAATGATGTAAACCGTTAACAAGCGCGAGAGGAATCGCCGATAAGGATGATGACCCTCAAGGTACAGCAGTACAATTCACATGGTGGGAATAAAGGACTTGGCGTCGACCACCATGCAAAATCTTCTTGTCGAAGGTCATTGATGTATACCTGTCGCCGGAAGTGAGAAACTTGCCATTGAGGCATGCAAGCTTCAAAGTACTGAAGGGGTTGTTCCTAGATCAACTCCTTGGATAATGAGCTGATGTCGACAAGGAGCGATCCATCAAAGGAGGGCCTTAATGAATCCCACATCAGTGACACGGAACAGAGCTAGTGATTGTGATGAGGTGAAAACAAACTGTGATGTATGATTCAGGGTGGCGGTCATGAAATGGATGAAGAACAATGTATGGCAGTGGATGGGACACGGTTGACTCTTTGCAGAACAACATATCTTGAACATATAACGACACTGATGTGATGGATCGGTAGCATTACCCCAAATGTGGATGGTGTGGCGAGGACCATGGTGATGAGACCGGTGAATGAAACAACCCAACCCGATGTGATACGGAGGAAAAAGTGTCATGTTCAAGAGCGACTTGCTACCATTAAAGCTGTGAGGTTCTCCCAATTTTTCCCCAGTCATTGCTGACCAGTACCTCTTTATTTTTGTCAATCTTGAGGAGGATAACATATGCTTTTTCTATAACCTGCCCTTCGGGCAAGCCCATCACTATGTTTTAACGAGCCTAGCGATAGGGAAACTCGTTCTCGTCTAAAGACAAGTTTGTCGCTATTTAATGAATTTAACGAGTCTAACGACAAGGATGACTCGGTCCTTTTCATTTTTAGAGAGTCTGAAAAGGTACATAAAGTCAACTCCAGAATTCCTTTTTCGTCATCTAATCCCTTAAGTCCGAAAAAGTATAAAACAATACAAAAGGGATGAATTTTCGATTGCTTTAACGAGCCGAACAAAACAAGCGCTCGATCTTTTTGTGCAATAATCCCTCAGGTCCAAAAAGATTAAAATCTAGAGGAGGGATAGCTCTTCCGGTTGCTTTAACGAGCTGGAAGGCCAATACTCGGCAAACTTTTCATATTTTACGAGTTAGTGAAAAAGAGCTCAAAGAAGACTCGTCTCTTGAGGAACGAGTGATGAACAGGGCAGCAGCAGATTTCAGGTACAGGTTGGAATATTCCAATCACGGCAGTGTCACAAGGATTGCTTAGTGAAATCACTCTTCGCAGCTGTTCCTCAAAATGGGTAAACAAACATATGGAGATGAACGATTGGCCAAATGAACGGATGGAGGTGAGACTGCAAGAACATGACCAAGGGCTTTAATATGGCTGTCAAAGGTTACATTTACCAAGGTTATTTACCGGTTCATTTTTTCTGGGTGAGCTTGAACTCTAGGCGAAGATTGCTCACAACTTATGTTTATTTTTTAACGAGCATGAACTATGTGCTAAAACTGCTCGGAGATAAGTTTGCATGCCCCCAGTATAATAATGCAAATCGAGGTGCATGCCCCCCAAGCTTCATTGCATCCAACTCGGTGGTTGGAATGAAGGTTTACCTCGGGGATTTGTTTCATTTTTTAATGAGGTTGATACAAGATAGGAACTATCCTCGACTCCTTGTTTCATTTTTTAACGAGGTTGACACAAGATAAGAACCGTCCTCGGAGCCCACTGTATTTACAGTATTTCTATTAGGGCGATGATCCATGCCGACAAAATATTTAGGAATCTTCTGAATCCAACTAGAAGATTGGATTAGATTTCATTTTGTAGGTTTCCACCGTGGCCACTCTCGCCAGATTATTTGGAGGCGGTAGGGCGAAAGTACCCATTAAGGCAGGGTCTTTTAGGAGGCCTACTCCGATATTTTGGAGCGAATGATTCCTTCCATGGATCATTGGAATGCTTCCCGTAACTTGTGGACTGCCGGGGAGAAAAGTTTGTTGGTCGACGATTGTAATTCCTCCTTGGAAGGGAAATGCAATCTTCCTGAAGTAGGTCGACACAAGTGCGGCCATGGCATAGATCCATGGTCTTCCAAGTAGGATGTTGTAATCGAGGTTTCCATCAATTACTTCAACATCAATTCCTACTGTTTTTCCCCCCAGTTCAACTTGCAAGTTACTTAAAATCCCGTATGGAGTATATGATCGTCCATCAAATGCTTTTAACGTCGTTGACGATTTCGACAAGGGTGGTGAGCCTAAATCTTTCCAGCAACTCATCGACATAAGACATGTAGATGCCCCCTCATCAATAATTGTTCGATGAACAGTTTTGTTGAGGGCTTTCACTTGAATAAGGAAAGCTAGTGGAGCTGGTAACTGAGGGTCATATCCTTTATGATCAAAGGCCACAAGATTGGAATCCATTGGGCCAATCCCACCTATTGCTGATGATAAAGCTTACTCTTGGGAGGGGCAATTTTGTGGTACCTCAAGTGTCGACATAGTGGACGGCGATTGGGCCAGGTCCTTTACTATATTATAATTCTGTGCTCCTTTGGCATGAGGATTAAATGTCGATTTGTGTACTACTCCCTTTGGCGACTTTATCATTGGCTCAGGAACGATGGGTGGCACAACTTCGGTCAAAGTTGTTGTTGAACTACTAGGTCGTTCATTAACCTTGTTGTTCGACAGCTTTGGATTCCCGTAATCTTTACTCCTTGTCAAAGCATTATTCTGTTGCTTTGAGGTAGACAACATAAGCACTTGGGATCCAGAAGCATTTTGATTAGCAACCAGATTTTGACTTGGATTAGGAAATGGATCAGTCAATACTGCTGGGGTTTCTGAACTCTTGAAGAGTTTCTTAACTTCAGCTATATGTGGACAATATTTCCTCCAATGATCCTCATCGCATATATGACACCCTGCCGGGGGTTTCCTTTTTCTCCCTGTCTTTTTATTCTTGCCCCCTGGTTGCTTCAGTTTTTTGCCCTTATCGGTCAACATGGCATTTACTTCCGAGGCAAGAAGTTCTTCATTTGCATTTTGACTAGAAATTTTGTGCTTTCCAATCACGCCATTACCAGCGCGAGTGTCATTGTTTGATTTAGGAGGAGGAGGAATAGAGAATTCCGGTCTAGGGGCGTCAGGTATTTTGTCGTAGAGCGTGCCAGACTGAGTATAGACCAAGTCTAGATATTGCGCACGAGCGATAACTTGCTCTTCCGTTACGACTCCTCCCTTTGCCACGTCTTCCATTATAGCGGGAAGTAACGACTTGATAAACCATTCAGCTAATAGCTGATCAGGAACGTACGTTTTTACCATCCTACGACGACGTCGCCACTCATGTATATGATCAGATATGTGGGTGGCAGTCGTCTGTTTGAAATTGGTAAGGAGTTCTGTTCCCGTTTCATACCTTATCGGTAATTGAAAATGGGTTAAAAAGGTTGTGGCTAAGGTACTGAAGTTGTCGAACGAAGCTCTAGGCAATTTAATGTACCATTTTGCCGCTGGACCCGTTAACGTCCTCTGAAAGAGGCGAAGTCTTATCGAATCATCATTTAGGGTGTTCGATGAACACCATAGATGGAATGTCATCACATGATTTGACGGATCTTCACCCGGGTTTCCATTAAATTTAGGAATGTCTGATGGAAGTTTATGCGGAATCGCTGGCCACCAAGGGGCATAAGCAATTGGATCATTTGTCAGCCGGTTTAGATCTGGTAATTCTAGAGTTGCTACAAAGGGCAACTGTTGATTCAGGTTAGGCGAAGCATATCCAGGATAAGATGGAATCGCTTGAGCAGTTGGTCTTTGCATACCAGCATAATGTTGGCAACTTTGACAAGGTTGATGGGCATAACCATTATAGTATGGTTGCCCATTACTTACAAAGACTTGTTGCTCAGGTCCTTGACATGATTGCTGGAATGGCAGTTGTTGAGTTTGAACCAGCTCTGGTTGTTGGACCATTTGTTGATGCCCAATACTAGATGATTGACCAAGATGAGGAGTCACAGTACTTGTTTGATCTTGAGTCGCTCCGGATAAGGAGGCACTGACCTGAGGTTGCGATTGAGATGTCGAGACAAGAGGCTGTTGTATGGCAACCTGAGAAACTTGGGGTTGACATACAGTAGGCAGCGCTTGTACTTGCGACGCAATCACCATACCAGGTATAGTGGCAACATTCGACACAGGGTGGACTGGTTGCATTGAATATGCAACTCTTGGTTGCTGAGGCAGTATTGGTACCCAACCGCTGGATGTAATTCCAGTTTGACCTGAATTTTGTTGTAAACTCCCATATGGTTGTTCTCCAGGGGAGAACAATGAAAAGGCATACTGTCCTCCATATTGTGGCAATCCAGTACTTAAAGGGTATATTGGCCTTTGAAGACACGTTGGATTGATTTGTTGAGTTTCAACATAAGAAATACCAGATGATAATCCGGACGAAGAAATAGGAACTAACCATGTCATCGTCCCTGATGGGACTCCGGCTTGTTGTTGACAATTTGCCGGGACAGATGGTATACCAGCGAACATCGTTGGAGTAGCAACAGGAGGCTCTGCTGCTGCTGTGTCGGACGACACAGTCCTAGATGTCGACGGTTGTTCAGACATATCTAGTCTATCCAAAAGATTTCTTAGCGATTCTACAGGAACTTCCACTTGTGGTGGACTAACTTCGAAGATCAACGAGGGAAGGGTGATGATTATTCCGCTTAAAATAAATTTTATAACGACGCTTTAGACACAACTTGCTTTTTCAGTTTTAAAGAGTCGAGAAAAAGCTAAAGATGACTCTAGTCTCCTTCGATGTTTTAACGAGCCCGAAGTGACAAATGCTCGGATGGACTTTTTCCGTTATAGAGTTTGAAAAAGGCCAAAAGAAACTGCTCTGGAGATCTAGGCAGAGGGTGTGCCAAACCTTTCGCAAAACCACAGAATACGTTTTACGGTACGGGTGGTCGATCTTCGTGAATGTTGTGTTCACTGCATTGCGATCAGTAGGGCGGCCGACACGACTTCCTATGGATAAAAGATATATGCCTATAGGGGTCTCCCAATATATACGCGACGGTACGTGGGAGCACAAGTCCGTATTAGTGCCACCGACTCTCAGGAGGAATCACCCACCTTCGTCGACATCGACAGTCACTATGTTTAACGACGCCGGAACACGTCTCTAACTTAGACCTCTATGTGTTTGCGTTATATTCTAAGCGTTGTTAGGTTCATTCAATATATTTTAAGTTGATCTTTTTTAAAGTTTGCCTTTCAAGGTTCACCACGAGATGTTTGATACAAATTCCTAAATGCAGTCTAAGATGAGAAGCAAGCTTTTTCAAATCTTTTTGACTGATGAAAATCTTAACTACTGAGGGAGAAGAAACGCATATCTTTTCACACAGTTCATACAGCACAAACTAATGCACTTTCTCCTAAATCATCATGCAAACTTTTTCAAATGCAAAATGCACAATGCATGTATTTTCTTTTCCCTTTCTTAATGTTGATGTATTACAAAAAGAAAGTTGTTATTTAACTTTGATCTCGATTTAAAGCGAAAACAAACAAGCTTGTCCAAAATCAAAAGACACCTTAAGATTTACTTGTTTAATCACTGGAAATACATGAAATCAAACCATAATGACGAAATTAAAAAGACTAATCAGCTATGGACAGCAAACAAGCTAACTCTTTAGACCAGCAAAATGCCTAACACAGGTTCAGATCTAAGAGGCCAAAGCAAGACTAGTTCACTTTCGTTATGGGAAATTGTAAATGATGTAAGAAATACAAAAGAACAAGTACAATTTCGTTATATAACAGAGGCGGAATGATGGCAAGTAAGGTTGGTTTCAGAACAGGTACAAAACTGGTAACTGGCTGCAAAATCTATAGTGAAAACAGGCAAGAAAAAGGGAGGAAACCCCAAATGCACAAGGCAAAATTGGGCCAACGCAGGTGCTGCATAGCCAGTCTGGCTCTCAGTGCAGGTAGCCCCTTCGGGACCTGCGTTGCAAAGCAGGTAGCCTGTGTACTACCTGCTTTGGAAAACGAAAGTTGCCTTTTCTTAGTTTCCGGGTCACAATTTTCTCAAAAATTCACAGTTTTTGCTCAAATCAAAAGCTATCAGTCAAGCACACACTAAGGGATGACAAGGAAAATGAAAAGCTATCACTAAGAGCTTACAAGGATCCTTGTAGATCAGCTCTTCAAATCATGAACATGCTCAGAAATGAGCTAGAGTAGCTGCCCTCTACTTCGCTTTTGATATAGTCAAAAGCTTTTTCGATTTGGTACTCTTTTGTTCAGGAAATGAATAGCAAAATACTACAAACAATGAAATATATACGATCCCCAGCGAAGTCGCTAGTTTGTTGTAGGGAAAAGTATCCGACTCGAATGACCCTATCCCACTCTAAGGGTGATAGTACCTTAGCAACAACTGTAAAGAAAACTACTTAATGTTTACTTCTTTACAAAAGCAAGAGAGAATGAAGAAATGCACTAACCGTTGCCTTGCGCTTAATGTCGAATCCAAACTCTTCTCTTTGCTGCTTGCTTCCAGCTCCTTGCTCTTTTGCTGGCCCAGCTACAATGAGATCCTGCAAAATAACAAATAAGGAAACTACAAGAAGCATGCAATCATAACTGATTTAAGGATTAGCATAAATCAAATATACAATTATCACAATACATCATTGAAACAAGTGCATATAGAAGAACCTCAATAGCTTTTATTAATGGAAGAAGTAAAGTTCTGAGAGTGTTACAACCATTGAAGGCCCCAATCCAGCAACACCTCCCAGCAGAAATAATTTCTCCTCTTCACCTCCTTCAAGCAATCACCCAATAGTTCTATAGTGAAACCAACAGCATATCATTACTTTGCACAAAATTCCAGCCTCTTGAGCTCATAGGAGAGAGCTCAATATATAGATGAATTGAGAAAGGATGAGTCAGCTTGCAACTGATGTGTAGCTGCCTTGTGTCCTCTGTCTCTTCAGTTGATCTTCAGTTCTTGAGTCCACTTGGAGAACCTTGCTTCCACTTGGAGAAACAGAGCCTCTGACTCATCACAAGGCGAAATCCCTGATCCAAGTGTCATTTTTGGAAGATTCCAGAGCAATGACTCAGTGTGCCACTTGTCCCATCTCGCTCAGCGCAGGTGGCCTTTGTTCTACCTGCTTTGCAACGCAGGTACACCATGGAGGAGTTGAGTTTCAGCGCAGAAGCCTAGTGGAGCACCTGCTTTGATTTCAGGATTGCTTGTTTTTGAGTGTTTTCAGGTGGAGAACTGATCTGAGAGCTGTTGGTTTGCTGACCTTGTTCCTCTAGGGGTAGGAACATCATGTTTAGGGACTTTGGATCCATTGGATTATTGACAATTCATGCCTGATGCTGCAAGGCACAAAATTTTCTATAACACATTTCTATTATCCAACTAGATTGGATAAATAGAGCAAGGGATGAATGGAAGAATGATGAAGAAGTGTGGGCACTCATTCAGAAGTTGTAGTAAGATCCTAGTAGATCTGATACATTTAGATGGAAAATTGATTCGTTATGGTACAAAGATTGCTTATAACATTATAAGAATTCCAAACTTAAAAAAAAAAATCTTCTCGAATTGCATAACTATCCACTAGGAGGCCACTTAGGATTTTTAAAAAATTACCACAGGGTTAAGAAGGAATTTTTTTGGGATGGCCTTAAATCTGATATTCAAAAGTTTGTGGCGGAATGTTTAGTTTTCCAAAAAAAAAAAAATGAAACAATTAAGACTTTGGGTCTGTTACAACCTCTATCCATTCCAAGTCAATGTTGGGAGGATGTTTCAATGGATTTTATCACATGGCTACCCAAGTTTGAAGGAAAGAGTGTCATCATGGTGGTAGTTGGTAGAATTACCAAGTATGCACACTTTTGTGCATTATCTCATCCATTTAAAGCTAGTACAATTGCTAATGCACTTATGGAAACAATACAAAAGCTACATGGAAACCCAAAAATGATTGTAAGCGACAGAGATACCATTTTCACTCGAAATTTTTGGACAGAATTATTTTCTTGTTTGGGAACTGAGTTAGCTCATAGCTCATCTTATGATACTCAATATGATGGGAAAACTGAGATAGTGAACAGATGTTTGGAAGGACATCTTCGTTTCTTTGTAAATGATAAACAAACACAATGGGTCAAGTGGTTTCCTCTAGCTGAATGGTGGTATAACACTTCCTTCCATACTGCAGCAAAAATGACCTCATTTATGGCACTTTATGGATATCATCCACTATCCATCACATCATCTTTAAGAGAAAATTCTAAGGTTAAAGCAGTGGAAGATGAAATCGAGCATCAACACCAAGTTCTTTAACTCTTAAAGGATAACCTCACTTTGGTGTATAATAGAATGAAACAACAGGAAGATCAACATCACAATGAAAGAAGTTTTGATGTAGGTGATTGGGTATTTCTACAACTACAACCATACACACAAATGTACCTCAAGCAAGCTAAGAAGCATAATAAATTATCATCAATGTATTATGGTCCATACAAGGTGTTGCAAAAGATTGGTACTATGGCATACGAATTGGATCTTCATGCATCTTCCTGAGTGCACCTAGTTTTCCATGTTTCATGCTTAAAGAAGGTTATAGGTGACAAGCTCCCAGTTCAAAGCAATTACGTTATAGGTTACAGAATTACGGATTGATGAATGTTTCTTCAAGGAATATTGACTATATAAATATACTTAGCTTCGGTCCTAAAATCATATCATAATTTAGTTTCCTTGAATAGTATCATTATTTCAATCTTTTGTATTGCTCTGGTTTAGTTACATTGACTTCATCCATGCAATAGTTTGTTACTTCAATCCTATAATGGTGTTATAGCTAGTCCCTACAATAGATCATTGCTTTAGTCTAGTAATGGTGTCTCGTCCTATTCTTGTAGTAACTTAATGTTTTGGCCTATAATCATCCTTCTTCACTATATCTAAGGTCTATCTGAACTTCATGCTACTTCTCTCTATAGAGCAGAGTTTACGTGGGTATGTATAAAGGTTTCCAATTGTAAAATGAGCCGACATGAGTTATTTGTGAATCTGACTTGTAATAGATTAGTTTGGAGGCAGACTTGCAAGGTGACTTGATGGAGGAGGATTTTGACATGAAAAAATGTATTTGAATTTGACTTGAAAAAGAAACTAAAAGCTTGCAATGGAGGCTTCAACTATGACTATTTACCCAAGCATGAAATCCATGCTTTAATAAGTCAATTTAATAATAATAAAACTTCCTTTGACAAATATATTACGTTATACAATTATGAAGATTGATTATAGTTACATTCTTCAACATACACATGATCAGAGCATAATGCTAAGAGGCATTCCATAGGACACCACCACAACCACCTCTCAAGGCACATACCCCATCTATATGTTCACCAGGTATATCCTTACATGACTATTCTTATCTTGGATTCCCAATCCTCAAAGAATACCAATCCTCTTTGACTACTCTTGTCATGGATACCCTATCCTTATCCTCAAAGAGTATCAATCCATGAGACTACTACCTATATTGGATTCCAAATCCTTAAGGAGTATTGGTCCCAAATGGTTATCTAATCCTCCATTTTCCCTACCATTGATAAAAAAAATGACATTTCAACTTTTTAAGGGAGACCACTTGACCGGTAACTTAAAGAAGTTCCTTTTCCATTGAAATGGTGGTTATGACTGGTTAAATTGGGTCCAGTTACCCTATTTCTATCTCTACTAGCTTAAAGTATGACTTTCAGCTACCAATAGAGAAGATATATCAAATCAACCCTCTTGTTGATCAGACAAGAAAATGATCCTTAAGCTTGTTAGAGCCTGGATCTACCTCAGGCTAAAGGAAGGTAGGTCTAGGGTAACATCAAACCATGCTTAACCTGGTAGCTAGCCCTACCAGGTTGGGAGAGGGCTCTCT
The DNA here is from genome assembly GCA_031772625.1 of Pinus tabuliformis. Lineage (NCBI taxonomy): Eukaryota > Viridiplantae > Streptophyta > Pinopsida > Pinales > Pinaceae > Pinus > Pinus tabuliformis. Next base: position 168,311,515 of record CM062805.1, on the reverse strand, counting down.
CCTTGTCAATCGTAGTTGAGATGACTGAAATGAATATGAATTTAAGGCTAGGTATACTAACTCTAGGTTTTTTTGGATTTGTTTGGGTCGAAACAACAAGAGAAAGGATGATTTGGATTATGGCATCAATGTCAGTTTCTGCCAGAAATCCTGGGCAAATTAAGTGCCATGTTCATCCAAGTGAAGATTGTAAATGTGAGAAGTATGAGGGAGAAATCCTGCTGCCCTGCAAGAGAATCACGAGGTTGCTCAACTAAGCATCTAGCCAAGGATGAATTCTACATAAGACAACCATTACAGCTAACAGCAAAATCATCACGAAAGGAGCATAATTTCTTAGATAATGTTGTAACAAGGCAGAAAAAAAATAATGTGTAAATGAATTACAGGAAAAACATACTAGACATCAGCACCATGATGAATCCCGGATCCGAAGGGCAAAACACTACTTTATTAAAATGATATTCAATAAAAAATTTACACAAAGCCAAGACAGCCTCTTTGCTACCAAAATCGAACCTCTACACTATGAAATTTATAAAATTTATACATTTAGCTCATCCCTGTATTAAGGGAATTGAGCTCAACCATCTTCTTCAAAATAGAATCAGTTACATTAAACTTGGACAAATTTATGAAAATATGTGTTGAAGATGAGCTCGTATCTCCTAAACCATAGCACTTGTTACAAAAATAAAAGATCCTTTTGTAGATAAGGTCATGTTGGAGAAAAACCTCTCTCAAATTCTAGAAATTCATTTCCAGTTTCTCGGAATCTGTGCCACAAAATCATCTCTAAAACAGAAAATCATTAAAAATTTAAATCTGTGAAAATGAGCTATAACGATCTAGTCACATATCCCAATTCATGACACCTATGAATGAATGGAAAGAGGTTTTTGTTATATGGCTCGTGGTTAACAAAAGCATCCTTGGGTTTTGCAAAATTACTTTCCATATGTTATAAAATGGCATTGCACTAAAATGACTAAAACAGTAAAATAAATGAAAATTTTGCTTTGTTTTAATGTAGGCTCCAAATATCACTGCATATCTCCCACATAGTAGCACCTGTGCATAAAATTAAGGAGGTTTTTGTTACTTGGTATGTGATGGACAAAAAAACTCTTTCACTTTTGAAAAATTCCTTACCATTATTTAAGAAACTGATCTTGTACTAAACTTTTCATTGTGTGTAGCAATTGACCTCAAAACATGCATAACCAAGAATCACTCATTCATTTCGATCATATCTTCTGATCCAGAAACCGGTTACGGGAGTGTGATATACCGTTGGAAATATTTTTGCAAGCTTCGTCTGATGGAAATACTTGGGATATGATTTGCACTGAATATCATGTGCAAAACATCTCTGAAAACTAGGCATAGTAAGAGCCATTTTGATCCCTGGTGACAGGTTGCGAACATTGGAACTAACATCAGCCTTATTGGGGATGTCAGCTCCTTGGAGGTGTGAAGAACACCATAAACCAAGTGCCTCATCCATTGGGCAATACGGTCAAACAACCACAAACTCAAAACAACTCATACCAATCCTAAACATACACGTACTGCAACCTGTACATAAACAAATATTGGAAACTGAAATGCTACTTTCAGCAGCTTATTTATCCATAGTCCCACCCTACTTTTCTGCAAAATCAGTAGATCAAGTGATATTATAATTCCAGATCAACCAGTTAAGTAACTGTGACAAGGATGAGGTTGTTTGATAGTGTTTGAACCAAAACATAGTTGGATATCCTACCAGCAGTATATATACATAGTACTTTTGGCTCTGTAAAAGGAAATCTGGTTTTTCATTCAACTTAAGAAAACATTCCATATATGCTGCTATAGGATCATAAAAACCAGATTCTATCTGCTGCCCCAACTCATTAACATATGCTTTTGGCTGGAGATTGTCACATCCTCACTGTAAATCATAACATCCTTCAATCCAACCATCTAAGGGCAGCCTTACCTTTTCTTCTTTGGGAGGAGGGAGGGTTTCCAAGAATTGTTTAGGGTCTTGGAAATCATATGATTTAATTTGAACATCAAATAGTTCAATTTCATTTTCTAATATTTCAACAACTAGGCCAAGAAAACAATATTTATTCTCAGGTGCGAGTCAGCTGGATTTCAAGCTAAGAAAAAATGATGTTGAAAAAATCCGATCAGTCTGAAATTTTGCTAACTGATCCCTTAAAATCAACGTTCTGAAAACTGGATTCTTTGGCAGTGAAGTCAAAGCTTAGGATCTTAAACAATGGAGTAATCAGGTATATGATTTCAGCCTTCATATGTGTCTGACTGTTGTCCACCATCAGAAATCAGATCTGCAACTTGAACGATCTTCCTTGGAGAAGATCTGTCACCTCTTCCCCAGTGGATTTGCCACTATGTTAGAGCCTAGATCTACCTCAGGCTGAAGGAAGGTAGGTCTAGGGTAACATCAAACCACGCTGAACCTGGTAGCTAGCCCTACCAGGTTGGGAGAGGGCTCTCTCCTTGTCAATCTTAGTTGAGATTACTGAAATGAATATGGATTTAAGGCTAGGCATAGTAGCTCTAGTTTTTTTTGGATTTGTTTGGGTCGAAACAACAAGAGAAAGGATGATTTGGATTATGGCATCAATGCCAATTTCTGCCGGTAAACTTGGGGCAAATTAAGTGCCATGTTCAGCCAAGTGAAGATTGTAAATGTGAGAAGTACGAGGGAGAAATCTCATTGCCCTATAGGCATTAGACAAAGGATGAATCTGCAACAACAACTTTAGATGAAAAAGAATCACGAGGTTGCTCAACAGAGCATCTAGCCAAGGGTGAATTCTGCATAAGACAACCATTACAACTAACAGCAAAATCATCACAAAAGGAGCATCATTACAGATGAATTCCTAACATATTACTTAGATAATGTTTTAACAAGGAAGAAAAAAAATAATGTGTAAATGAATTACGGGAAAAACATACTAAACATCAGCACCGTGATGAATCCCAGATCCAAAGGGAAAAACACTGCTTTATTAAAATTATATTCAGGAAAAATTTTACACAAAGACAGGATAGTCTCTCTGCTTGCAAAACAGAACCTCTACACTATGAAATTCATAAAATTTAGACATTTAGCTCATCCCTGTATTAAGGGATTTGAGCTCAACCATCTTCTTCAAAATAGAATCAGTTACATTAAACTTGGACCGAATTTATGAAAATATGTGTTGAAGATGAACTTGTATCTCCTAAACCATATTACTGGTTACAAAACTAAAAGAGGTTTTTGTAGATAAGGTCATGTTGGAGAAAAAATCTCTCAAATTCTGGAAATTCGTTTCCAGTTTCTCGGAATAAGTGCCACAAGATCATCTCTAAAACAGAAAATCATTAAAAATTTAAATTTGTGAAAATGAGCTGTAAAGATCTAGTCACATATCCCAATTCAGACACTTGTGAATAACCTGAAAGAGGTTTTTTATTATATGGCTCGTGGTTAACAAAAACCTCCTTGGGGTTTGCAAAATTACTTTCCATCTGTTGTAAAATAGCACCAAATGACTAAAATAGTAAAATAAATGAAAATTTTGCTTTGTTTTAATGTAGGCTCCAAATCTCACTACATATCTCCCACATAGTAGCACCTGTGCATAAACTGAAGGAGGTTTTTGTTATTTGGCATGTGATGGACAAAAACCTCTTTTGATTTTGAAAAATTCCTTACCATTATTTCAGAAATTGATCTTGTACTAAAATTGTCATTGTGTGCAACAACTGACCTCAAAACATGCATAACCAAGAATCACTAATTCATTTCGATCATATCTTCTGATCCAAAAACCGGTTACGGGAGCGTGATTTATAGTTGGAAATATTTTTCTAAGATTCTTCTGATGGAAATGCTTAGGATATGATTTGCACTGAAGATCATGTGCAAAACATCTTTGAAAACCAGACATAGTAAGAGCCCATTTTGATCCCTGGTGACAGGCTGTGAATGCTGGAACTAACAAAGCTGACTTTATGGCCCATCCAAACCACTATAAATACTACCCCTATATGAGGGGATTTTTAGGATGCATTAATTAATCTAATATAAACTTACACTAGAATACAAGCAGAAGCATAGAAAACCTAAATCTATCTCTTTTAGGAAGATGTAGATCTAACCCAACCAAGATCAACATAACTAATTGAATTGAGATTTAAATATGTCTCACTTATCGTGAATATTAAGTTAACGAAGTAGTTCAATTAGTTGATATTATGATTACCAAACATATCATTTTCAGAGATCCTTTAACTAGAATTATTAATCAACAACATTTATGAAGTAGTACACAAAAATGATGATGATTAGTAATCCAACAACTCGAATGATTAAATAGTAATACAAGGAAATAGTTCACATAATATTATTGTTTGTTAATATATAATTAAAAGGTTGATCTCTAAGTAAGTCGTTACTCAAAAATCAAAGTTCAGCACATAAGAGTAGAGATAAACAATAGATAATTGCAATAAATACTCATATAGACAACAATACACAAATATGACTGAAAATCACAAGTCTCTGCTATTATAAAATCAAACTAGTATTTAAAACAATAGTATCTTGAATACCAATTTATTAAGTTCAATTCCCTTGCTATGATCTCCAACAATCCTCTACAACTCATAAAATCTCCTATTGAAACATGAGTTGAAATAGTGCAAGCTCTTCCCAGCATACACAGTTCAGATATGTAAAAGATAAATCACTCTATTCCTCAGATCTGAGATTAAACCATCCTCTCCTCTACAACCCTAAATCCCTATAACAGTAGTTCTTTTAGAATCCTAGATTGCAGAGTAGAGAAGGCCCTTTTCTATGATTTGAATCCATTTTCTGTAATAATCAGAGATTGGTATTTATACATAGTGGAAATATTAACAGTTTTCCCAAATCTATTAACAAGAGAGTTAATTATAACATAGAAGTCTTTAATTGGAATTCTATCCAAAATGCAGATGAGCACAGTGGAATGGATTGCCTGGTTTGGTTTGCACAGATAAGGATGGTCCTTCTTGTCTCCTTGTTTCGAATTGATAGGTGAAATAACATGCGAGGAACAACCGATTCAACAACCTTCTTTTATCACAACATTCGTTTACCGTCTAAAGGAATTTAGTTGTTGATAGACTGGATCTATTTAAATACTAGCCTTGATTAAAAATATTTGTTATAACAAAAAATAGAATTAACCATGGCATAAAAAAAACTTTGTAAAGAAACTCTAATTATGCACAAAGCCAATAGCAAAATCAAGCAGGTTTTTCAATTAATATGATAGTGGCCCCTGGAAGTGACAAAGGGCGAGAGATGAGTTGTATCAAAGAAATGGATATCCGCAATTTTAACAATGGCCACAAACGTAAAACGCTGATATTAGGAGGTTACGATATGGAATAAACATGATATCTTATTGAACTCCTATTAAATAGTGTATTGGCTCCGTTATATTAGAGCCTTGTATCAAATATTTGATATCGACAGTTTTAAAGTTGTTACCATTTAAAAGTTCTAATACAGGTGGATGAAATATTCTAATTAGACTAGAATTAATACCATAATAGGTCCAAATATCAGGGGTGAGTGGAATATCATAAGTCGGAAGTCAGAGGAGATGGCTATCAGAATTTGGAGATCGAAGGGATAGGTTATATCGTTGTCAGAATATCGACAATAAGAGAGATATGAATATTGGAGGTCGGAGCGGGAGGCGCATTGGGATATTAGAGATCAGAGGAAGTGTTGTATCAGATTTTTAAAAGTGTTTCGAAAAGGAAATCTCCGATATGTGGGAGTAATGATGTGGAAGTGGGTCCTCCCTCCAATAAACTACAACCACTGTTAAATGGGCCCAGGACTTATGATATCGGGGATTTTGAAAGGAATCTTCTGATATTGATAAGTTCCTAGGTTCCAATATGTTACAACCATTTTATCAAAAGACCACATCTACTTTATAATATAATCCAAAGCCACTATTTGGAAAATAAAATAATATAGCCAATATTAATGAAGATCTTTGTCTCAGGGGCTATTTAATTAATTATTAATCAAATCGATTAAAAATTAAAATAAGACAAATAAAACTAATATTTACAAATAAAATCTTATTATTTATAAATGAATAAGTTTATAAAGAAAAAGTAATGTACATTTTATACATTTAGTAGGCCAAGGCAGTGAAAATGTCAAATATTTGTTTAGGCACCATTTGCAAACCAAACAACCAAATGAAATCAAACAAATTATGATAGGAAGATAAGAACAGATCGAACTCATTAGAGCAATCCAATTACTCAAAGTTGAATAGTAAAATGACCAATCATTCAATTAAAGGGTCCCCATAATGAGAATTAAGTGAATAATGGGGGTGTTTAATTTTTACCACAACAATGGCGACACATTCGGAAGAACGAGTTATCTCTGGTTTATTATTAATCAAATCCTAAAAGGAAAAGGAACAAGACTAAATAAAATCAAAATTTGAAGATTCAAACTCTATGAAATCCCTAAAAAAGTAAAAACAAAGTTTAATCATATTGAACATCTCTTGTAATGATCATAAGAGAAAGACCATGTTTACAACAACCATTAATTAATCATAGCTTTAACTAAAGAACATAGGCTTATGGTTAAGTTTAGTGAAAGGATAAACTCTCATTTCCATAGGTAGAGCCACTGCTACCAACAATAATTCATAGCCTCGATAGGGTTACCTTTTAACCCAAGGAAATGTTGTTATCCCATCTATTGTTTGGCATCACTTGAGGAATCATATTTCATTTAGTTATTCTGAAAGCCATTATCCTGGCTTGGTGACCAGATATTGACAATTCCATTCACAATCATTAATAGTCATGAAAAAGTTGGCTCATGATGAGACCTCTTGTCTTACAGTGAATTATTGTAAGCCATTATCCTAGTTTCGTGACCAGATGTGATAATGTCATAACAATCAAAGCCCATGATCATGGTAGTTTGGTTCTTTTAGGAGGCCCCCTATCTTTCATGTGTTTTTATAATTTTTAATTACATTTTGATGATTTTTGTTAATAGATGGGGAGACAATTCCTCTCCTTAAGAGATAGGATGACATGAAAGAGTTATAGAATACTAAACTTATCTGTTGCTTTTTGTTACTTTAGTAGATGTTTTAGGATATGACAATTGTTGTAGATCTAACCCAAGAATATTATAGATCTGATATAAAAGTATAAGAGAATGCAAATAAACCCAGAAATAATATGAAATGATTCTTTATTGATCTCAAGACCCTTAAGGTAGGGCAACACCATACATTCACTCCTTAAGGAAGGAGAACACTCCACAAGCCATATTCCTGTTCATACAAGAATACTTCTCTTCATATCTCTCCAGGTGGAGTCTCTAGCCTCTATATAGGCCTCATACATACAATACCATGCATCATTACCATGGTTTCCTCATGCCATCAACTAATACCATGGGCCCATTACATTATTATTAACTACTTGTGGTCCCTTACATGACATGGGTTAACCACCTTATTTATTACTATGGCCCATCCCATTATTACATTATTACCTTGGGTACCTTCCTTGGTACCCCATATTATCCCCCCTAGGTATATAACATTCCACCCCCCTAAACATGTTTCGTCCCCAAAACATGGGAAGAACATAAATAATAAGATCTACTCAAAAGAGTAGTCCACTGGTACCATGCACGTGCATCTAGCCATCCAAGAGAAAGGTGAACCCTTGATCTCGCTGGTGCTTCGCTCGCTTGAGATGGAAGTTGACCGTGGCAGCTCTTCTGTGTTGATGTGTAGTAGGTGGATCGTCTCTCCTTTCTATCCATCATGTGACTACTTGGTTTCCATGATGGTTGTCTTGCGGGGTGATGTGGGTGATGATATGTTGAAATTTTAACCCACGATGGCTTTTTCTTGACTTCACCCTGTTGTGGTGCCTATTGTGGTGTCTTCTTTTTCAATATGACTTCAACCACTGAGCCCTCCTCTGATGTATCATCACCTGTAACCTTTTCTTCTGCAACCTCTGTTTGTGTTTGATTGTCGATCATCAAAGGCTCATCATCTGATATGTCAGTCCCTGTAACATCTTCTCCTTCAACCTCCTTGGACTCCACCTGCTTATTAATGGACATATCCTGTAATGTAATTTTCTTCTTTTTATACCAGAGCTTCAGGAATTTCTTCTGCACATTAATGTTGATAGTACCTACTGATTCCATCCAAGGGTATCCCAAAACAACATCCATATTATCCATTTCTGAAGCATAAAAATCACCATGCAACACATATTTATCCATAGAAATCTTCAAATCCTTGTACACTTGAACATCCTCATTATCAACTTGTAAAGTTTCAATGTGTTTTGCTGGAACTTGCAATCTTTTTGCCAAATTAACACTGATAAAATTATATTTACAACTAGGATTGATAGAAACAATGATCTTCTCTTTCTAAATCAATCCATGAATCTGCAATAAGGATATACCTGTAGCAATTAACCCCTTATGTGTCTCATTCTCGCTTTTTCTAGCCCGAGACCATTTGTCCAAAAAGACTTTTTCAAATTCTGCATCTGAAAGTTTGATCAACTGCTGGTAGTCAAGTGAAGAATACCATCTGTCAGCCTCTTCTGTCAAATTAAACCATATTTCAGTTTTCCAACATATCCCATATTTGGACTTTATTATTTATAAGTATTCTTCAATAGTAGGGCCATCATCTCTTCCTGTAAACTTTTCCATGAAGAGGGTTTGAGAAAGATTCACTAACTTGGCGAAAATTTGAAATGGCCACAAATCTGTCAATATTTCTCAGAATCTCTATTATAACCTGTTTTTGGAAATGGAACAACCATTCTGCATCTGCCCATGTGATAGAAATCTTGATCCAGGCACTTGAAATTCCAGATCTGCGCTGCTACTCTCCCGCCGTCACCCAAAATTTCTGCAAAAAGAGCTGATTTTAAATCAGCGATATCTCCCTCATCCAGACTCCGATTCGACTGATTTTTTTTTTGAAATTAGGTGATTTTTCACAAGGATTCCAGATCTACAATTATATCTTGCAGATCTTATACCAGGACATCTAGATCTGCGCCACAAAATCGCTGCCCTAAAAATTGTCTGCAACCCCACTGATTTTTAAATCAGCGATATCTTCTTCATCCGGGCTCCGATTCGACCGATTTTTTTTTTGAAATCAGGTGTTTTTTCCCAAAGAATACAGATCTGCAGTTATATGCTGCAGATCTAGCACCAAAATGTACAGATCTGATCTGCAAATTCGCCACCCAAAAATCCCTGCAAAAAATTAAAAAAAAATTCTCCACGGTTTGCCCAAGAAAGTGCTCTGATACCAATTGTTGTAGATCTAACCCAAGAATATTATAGATCTGATATAAAAGTATAAGAGAATGCAAATAAACCCAGAAATAATATGAAATGATTCTTTATTGATCTTAAGACCCTTAAGGTAGGGCAACACCATACATTCACTCCTTAAGGAAGGAGAACACTCCACAAGCCATATGCCTGTTCATACAAGAATACTTCTCTTCATATCTCTCCAGGTGGAGTCTCTAGCCTCTATATAGGCCTCATACATACAATACCATGCATCATTACCATGGTTTCCTCATGCCATCAACTAATACCATGGGCCCATTACATTATTATTAACTACTTTTGGTCCCCTACATGACATGGGTTAACCACCTTATTTATTACTATGGCCCATCCCATTATTACATTATTACCTTGGGTACCTCCTTTGGTACCCCATATTATCCCCCTAGGTATATAACATGAAAGAGTTATATAACATGAAAGAGACAATTCCTCTCCTTAAGAGATAGGATGACATGAAAGAGTTATAGAATACTAAACTTATCTGTTGCTTTTTGTTACTTTAGTAGATGTTTTAGGATATGACAATGTTGTAAAGTAGATTTCTCTTATGCGTATTAAGGTAAGAGAACATCCAAATGATAATAAAATACAACCAAAGTCAGAGTTTCAATGTGATTTTTAAATATGACATTTTAATGATCTTCCTTTTATTCTTCCTTTTACTAATGAATTTCATTAGATAAAAGTAAGAATTTCCCAGTGTTGTAGGGAAAAGTATCCGACTCGGATGACCCTATCCCACTCTAAGGGTGATAGTACCTTAGCAACAACTGTAAAACAAACTACTTAAGGTTTACTTCTTTATGAAAGCAAAAGAGAATGGAGAAATGCACTAACCGTTGCCTTGCTCTTAATGTCGAATCCAAACTCTTCTCTTTGGCTGCTTGCTCCCAGCTCCTCGCTCTTTTGCTGGCCCAGCTACAATGAGATCCTGCAAAATAACAAAGAAGGAAACTACAAGAAGCATGCAATCATAACTGGTTCAAGGATTAGTGTAAACTAAACATGCAATTATCACAATATATTATTGAAACAAGAGCACATAGAAGAACCTCAATAGCTTTTATTAATGAAGAAGTAAAGGTTCTGAGAGTATTACAACCATTGAAGGCTCCAATCCAGCAACACCTCCCAGCAGAAAGAATTTCTCCTCTTCACCTCTCTCAAACAATCACCCAATAGCTCTATAGTGAAACCAACAGCATATCATTACTTTGCACAAAATTCCAGCCTCCTGAGCTCATAGGAGAGAGCTCAATATATAGATGAATTGAGAAAGGATGAGTCAGCTTGCAACTGATGTGTAGCTGCCTTGTGTCCTCTCTCTCTTTAGTTAATCTTTAGTTGATCTTCAGTTCTTGAGTCCACTTGGAGAACTTTGCTTCCACTTGGAGAAACAGAGCCTCTAACTCATCACAAGGCGAAATCCCTGATCCAAGTGCCATTTTTGGGGCAATGACTCAGTGTGCCACTTGTCCAAACTCGCTCAACGCAGGTGGCCTTTGTCCTACCTGCTTTGCAACGCAGGTACACCATGGAGGAGTTGTGTTTCAGCGCAGAAGCCTAGTGGAGCACCTGCTTTGATTTCAGGATTGCTTGTTTTTTAGTGTTTTTAGGTGGAGAACTGATCTGAGAGCTGTTGGTTTGTTGACCTTGTTCCTCTAGGGGTAGGAACATCATGTTTAGGGAACTTTGGATCCCTTGGATTATTGACAATTCATGTTTGTTGCTCTAAGGCACAAAATTGTCTATAACAGATGCCCCCTAAAGTATGAGGTCGTTTATCGGGTGAAATGCTTTATTGAGAGGATCCGAAGTTCATTCAATCTGCTGAGAAGTGTCCTGTAATAAGATACAATACAATACATTATTTTTCATATATTTTCATGATCTAGCTGAGGCGGGCATTCCCATGCTCAGCTTTATAAATACATTTTGGTACATAGAACAGACGATCGTCTGATTGTAGACTGATAATTCTCTGCTGAAATTATCATCCTTTGAGAAGGATGACCATCTGCTGTAATGATGTACATATCAAATGTCTTTATGTCCTGAATATATATCGCAGCCCGGATGGATGAAACTAGATCCGGGGTCTTCAATCTCTTCCGATCTTCACTCGATGTACAACTCGATCCATGTGAGAATTTCTTGAAGTCGAACATGGAAAGACATCGCTTGATTACCGGTCAATGACGTAAACCGTTAACAAGCACGAGAGGAATCACCGATAAGGATGATGACCCTCAAGGTACGGCAGTACAATTCACATGGTGGGAATAAAGGACTTGGCATCGACCACCATGCAAAATCTTCTGGTCGAAGGTCATTGATGTATACCTGTCGCCGGAAGTGAGAAACTTGCCATTGAGGCATGCAAGCTTCAACGTACTGAAGGGGGTGTTCCTAGATCAACTCCTTGGATAATGAGCTGATGTCGACAAGGAGCGATCCGTCAAAGGAGGGCCTTAATGAATCCCACATCAATAACACGGAACAGAGCTATAGATTGTGATGAGGTGAAAACAAACTGTGATGTATGATTCAGGGTGGCGGTCATGAAGTGGATGAAAGATAATGTATGGCAGTGGATGGGACACGGTTGACTCTTTGCAGAACCATATCTCTTGAACATATAACGACACTGATGTGATGGATTGGTAGCATTACCCCAATTGTGGATGGTGTGGCGAGGACCATGGTTATGAGACCGGTGAATGAAACAACCCAACCCGATGTGATACAGAGGACAAAGTGTCATGTTCAAGAGCGACTTGCTACCATTAATGCTGTGAGGTTCTCCCAATTTTTCCCCAGTCATTGCTGACCAGTACCTCTTTATTTTTGTCAAGCTTGAGGAGGATAACATGTGCTTGTTCTATAACCTGCCCTTCGGGCAAGCCCATCGCTATGTTTTAACGAGCCTAGCGATAGGGAAACTCGTTCTCGTCTACAGACAAGTTTGTCGCTATTTAATCATTTTAACGAGTCTAACGACAAGGAAAACTCGGTCCTTTTCATTTTTAGAGAGTCTGAAAAGGTACGAAAATTTAACTCCAAAATTCCTTTTTCATCTTCTAATCCCTTAAGTCCGAAAAAGTATAAAACCATACAGAAGGGATGAATTTTCGATTTCTTTAACGAGCCGAACAAAACAAGCGCTCGATCTTTTTGTGCAATAATCCCTCAGGTCCAAAAAGATTAAAATATAGAGGAGGGATAGCTCTTCCGGTCCTTTTAACGAGCTGGAAGGCCAAAACTCGGCAAACTTTTCATATTTTACGAGTCAGTGAAAAGAGCTCAAAGAAGACTCGTCTTTTGAGGAACGAGTGATGAACAGGGATAGCAGTAGATTCCAGGTACAGGTTGGAATTCTCCAATCACGGCAGTGTCCCAAGGATGGCTAAGTGAAATCACTCTTCGCAGTTGTTCCTCAAAATGGGTAAACACACATATGGAGATGAACGATTGGCCAAATGAACGGGTGGAGGTGAGACTGCAAGAACACGACCAAAGGTTTTTAAAACGACTTTCAAAGGTTACATTTCTCCAGGTTATTTACCGGTTCATTTTTTCTGGATGAGCTTGAACTGTAGGGAAAGATTGCTCACAATTCATGTTTATTTTTTAACGAGCATGAACTCTATACAAAAACTGCTCGATTCTTGCGTTTATTTTTTAACGAGCATGAACATTGCTAAAACTGCTCGATTCTTGCACCCCAGCATAAAAATGCGGGCGAGGCATATGTCCTCTAATTCTTAAGGGGACATTTCATTTTTTAATGAGGTTGACATCGTGAAGAACTATCCTCTTTACTCTTTATTTCATTTTTTAAACGAGGTTGACTTGAGATAGGAACTATCCTCGAAACTTTTAGATCCATTAAAAATAGAAGGCTTCATATTCCGTTGCACCCATCTCCGCAAGATTACTCGGCGATGGTGGGGCAAAAGTGCCCATTAAAGAAGGGCCTTTTAGGAAAATTACTCCGATATATTGGAGAGGATGATTGCCTCCATGGATCGTTGGAATGCCTCTCGTGTTGGATGGCGGCACAACTTCTGTCGAAGTTGTTGTCGAACTCCCTGATCGACCTTTTCTCTCGCCATTCAACGACTGTGAATTCCCATGGCTTCTGTTTAATGTTGAAATTAAAGCATCATCTTGGCGCTTAAAACTTGACAACATCATAACTTGTGATGGGGAAGCATTTCCACTGTCAACCAGATTCTCACTTGGGTCGGGAAATGGATCAGTCAATACGGCTGGAGTGTTCGGATTCTTTACGAATCTTTTAAACTCAGCTTTGTACGGGCAATCTGCCGTCCAATGATCATCGTCACATATGTGACATCTCCTAGGAGTTTTCTCCTTTCTACGAGGATTTTTTCGAGGAGATGACTTTCTTTGATCTTTCTTCCCTTCGTTTTGATTCTTCTTGCTTCCTGGTTGATTGGTTTCTTTGCCCTTATCTGTCGATACGGCATTTACTTCCGAAGCAAGAACTTCTTCATGCGCATTTTGATTCGAATCCTTACGGGCCTTCTTTTGCTGAGTCTTTTTCGGATTCGTGTTTGCCGTGCCAATCACGCCATCACTGGCATGAGAGTCACTGTTTGATTTAGGAGGAGGAGGGATTGAAAACTCTGGTCTAGGGGCGTCTGGTATTTTGTCATAGAACGTGCCGGACTGAGTATATACTAAATCCAAATATTGCGCACGAGCAATAACCTGCTCTTCTGTTACGACTCCTCCCTTCGCCACATCTTCCGTTATGGCCGGAAGTAACGACTTTATAAACCACTCAGCTAAAAGCTGATCAGGAACGTATGTTTTAACCATTCTTCGTCGACATCGCCACTCATGTATATGATCTGATATATGAGTTGCGGTTGTTTGTTTGAAGTTAGTCAATATCTCTGTTCTCGTTTCATACCTTATTGGTAATTGAAAGTGGGTTAAGAATGTCGTGGCAAGGGAGCTAAAATTGTCGAATGAAGCTCTAGGCAATTCTATATACCATTTTGCCGTTGGACCTGTCAATGTCCTCTGAAAGAGGCGAAGCCTTATCGAATCGTCATTTAAAGTGTTCGACGAACACCATAGATGAAATGTCATCACATGATTCGACGGGTCTTCACCTGGATTTCCATTGAATTTAGGGATGTCAGATGGAAGTTTGTGCAGAATCACTGGCCACAATGGGGCGTAAGCAATTGGATCATTGGTTAACCGATGTAAATCAGGCAACTCTAAAGTCGCCACAAATGGTAACTGTTGATTCAAGTTAGGTGAAGCATAACCAGGATACGATGGAATCGCCTGAACAGTCGGTCTTTGCATACCAGCATAATGGAGTTGATGTTGGTATGATTGATACGGTTGATGGACTTGACCACTATAAAGTGGTTGATTTTGACCATTTTGAATATATGGTTGTCCCGTATTCGCAAATATTTGCTGTTCAGAACCTTGGTACACTTGTTGGAATTGCGGCTGTTGGTATTGCACTATCCACGGTTGCGACACCATGGGTTGTTGCGCTACACTAACCATTGGACCAAGATGTGGGGTAGTTGTACCCGACTGTACTTGTGTTGCCCCACCAGTAGGCGATTGTGGTTGGGTCGCAGGGTCAAGGGGCTGTTGCATGAGAACCTGAGAAATCTGAGGTTGACATACAACAGGCATTGTTTGAACTTGCGACACGGTTACAATAGCCGGTGTAGTTGGGATGTTTGTCATAGGTACACACTGTTGCATAGAATATACAACTCTCGGAGGCTGGGATAGCATAGGTACCCAACTACTCGTTGCAATTCCGCCATAACTTGAATAAGGTTGAGAACTCCCGTATGGGTACCCTCCCGGAGGGGGTAATGAAAGGGCATACTGCCCCCCATACGGTAGCAATCCAGAACTCAAGGAAATTGATTGTCCTGGAGGACTGGATGGCCTAATTAGATTCCCAAAAGGGTCAATTTGATGAGTCTCACCATGAGAGTTACCAGACATTACTCCGGAACAAACAGGAACAGACCATACTGTCGAGATAGTCTCTTGGTGGACTCCTTCTAGCGACTGAGAGCTAGTTGGGACAGATGGTATGCCGGCGAACATTGTTGGATTTGCAGCAGGTAATTCTGCTGTCGCCGTGTCATTTGACACAGTCCTAGATGCCGACGGTTGTTCAGTCATTTTTAGTCTATCCAATTGATCGCCTAGTGATTCTACAAGAACTTCTACTGGTGATGGACAAACTTTTGTTGTAGCAGGAAATAGAGTGACCCCTACTCCAAATTGAATTGGAGTGGATACTTGCGGTTCCTCTATAATTTCCTCTATCGCAATCAGACCAGGTTGAAGAGGACGACCGTCAGGTCCATAAAAGATTTCCGGTGCCGAAGAAGGGGTTGTATCGACAGCGACAGATGTTTGAGGAAAAAAACTCACTGGACCGGTTACAGATGGAGCTGGTTCAGTCATACAAGTATTTGCCCCCAGACTAGGATCAGTATTACTGTCCCTCTGTGGCGGTTGAACTTCTTCTATGGAGGCAGGGTTTCCGGAAATGTTTGGAGTAACCAGAATCTTAGATGTTGTTGGAACACTTGTTCTAACTTTTAAAGGAGATTTTGAACTGGTTCAACGAGTTCGTTTTGCCCGGATTGTTTTCGATTCCGGAGACAAAGACGGTTGACTCGCAAGCCTCCGAGAACGACGGATATTCAATTGACTTTCTTCCACGATTGCGGATTACTCGATCAACTAAAATATAAAGGGAAAGGTTTGTGTTTCCGATTTGAATGAATTTTATTAGACGCTTTTAAACATAACTTTGCTTTTTCATGTTTTAAGAGTCGAGAAAAAGCTAAAGATGACTCTAGTCTCCTTCGATGTATTAACGAGCCCGAAGTGACAAATGCTCGGTTGGACCTTTTCAGTTATAGAGTTTGAAAAGGGCCAAAAGAAACTGCTCTGGAGATCTAGGCAGAGGGTGTGCCAAACCTTTCGCGAAACCACAGAATACGTTTTACGGTACGGGTGGTCGATCTTCGTGAATGCTGTGTTCACTGCATCGCGATCAGTAGGGCGGCCGACACGGCTTCCTATGGATAAAGGATAATTTCCTATAGGGGTCTCCCAATATACACGCGACGGTACGTGGGAGCACAAGTCCGTATTAGTGCCACCGACTCTTAGGAGGAATCACCCACCTTCGTAGAGATCGACAGTCACTATGTTTAACGACGCCGGAACACGTCTCTACCTAGACCTCTAGATGTTTGCGTTATGTTACAATGCGTTGTTAGGTTCATTCAGTATATTTTAAGTTGATCTTTTTAAAGTTTGCCTTTCAAGGTTCACCACGAGATGTATATGACAAATTCCTAAATGCAGCCTAAGATGAGAAGCAAGCTTTTTCAAATCTTTTTGACTGATGAAAATCTTAACTACTGAGGGAGAAGAAAGGCAAATTCCTTTCACACAGTTCGTACAGCACAAACTAATGCACTTTCTCCTAAATCATCATGCAAACTTTTTCAAATGCAAAATGCACAATGCATGTATTTTCTTTTCCCTTTCTTAATGTTGATGGATTACAAAAAGAAAGTGGTTATATAACTTTGATTTCGATTTAGAGCGAAAACAAACAAGTTTGTCCAAAATCAAAAGACACCTTAAGATCCACTTGCTTAATCACTGGAAATACATGAAATCAAACCATACTGACGAAAGTAAAATGACTAATCAGCTATGGACAGCAAACAAGCTAACTCTTTAGACCAGCAAAATGCCTAACACAGGTTCAGATCTAAGAGGCCAAAAGCAAGACTAGTTTACTCTTCGTTATGGGAAATTGTAAATGAGTAAGAAATACAAAGAACAAGTACAATTTCGTTATATAACAGAGGCAGAATGATGGCAAGTAATATTGGTTTCAGAACAGGTACAAGACTGGTAACTGGCAGCCAAATCAATGGTGAAAACAGGCAAGAGAAAAGGAGGAAACCCCAACAGCACTAGGCAAAATTGGGCCAACGTAGGTGCTGCATAGCCAGTCTGGCTCTCAGCGCAGGTAGCCCCTTCGGGACCTACGTTGCAAAGCAGGTAGCCTGTGTACTACCTGCTTTGGAAAACGAGAATTGCGTTTTCACAGTTTCCGGGTCATAATTTTCTCAAAAATGCACAGTTTTTGGTCAAATCAGAAACAATCAGTCAAGCACACTCAAAGGGATGATTAGGAAGATGAAAAGCTATCACTAAGAGCTTACAAGGATCCTTGTAGATCAGTTCTTCAAATCATGAACTTGCTCAGAAATGAGCTAGAGTAGCTGCCCTCTACTTCGCTTTTGATATAGTCAAAAGCTTTTCGATTTGGTACTCTTTTGTTCAGGAAATGAATAGCAAAATACTACAAACACAATCAAACGGATACGATCCCCAGTGGAGTCGCCAGTTTGTTGTAGGGAAAAGTATCCGACTCGGATGACCCTATCCCACTCTAAGGGTGATAGTACCTTAGCAACAACTGTAAAACAAACTACTTAAGGTTTACTTCTTTATGAAAGCAAAAGAGAATGGAGAAATGCACTAATCGTTGCCTTGCGCTTGATGTCGAATCCAAACTCTTCTCTTTGGCTGCTTGCTCCCAGCTCCTCGCTCTTTTGCTGGCCCAGCTACAATGAGATCCTACAAAATAACAAAGAAGGAAACTACAAGAAGCATGCAATCATAACTGGTTCAAGGATTAGTGTAAACCAAACATGCAATTATCACAATATATTATTGAAACAAGAGCACATAGAAGAACCTCAATAGCTTTTATTAATGAAGAAGTAAAGGTTCTGAGAGTATTACAACCATTGAAGGCTCCAATCCAGCAACACCTCCCAGCAGAAAGAATTTCTCCTCTTCACCTCTCTCAAACAATCACCCAATAGCTCTATAGTGAAACCAACAGCATATCATTACTTTGCACAAAATTCCAGCCTCCTGAGCTCATAGGAGAGAGCTCAATATATAGATGAATTGAGAAAGGATGAGTCAGCTTGCAACTGATGTGTAGCTGCCTTGTGTCCTCTCTCTCTTCAGTTAATCTTTAGTTGATCTTCAGTTCTTGAGTCCACTTGGAGAACTTTGCTTCCACTTGGAGAAACTGAGCCTCTGACTCATCACAAGGCGAAATCCCTGATCCAATTGTCATTTTTGGGGCAATGACTCAGTGTGCCACTTGTCCAAACTCGCTCAACGCAGGTGGCCTTTGTCCTACCTGCTTTGCAACGCAGGTACACCATGGAGGAGTTGTGTTTCAGCGCAGAAGCCTAGTGGAGCACCTGCTTTGATTTCAGGATTGCTTGTTTTTGAGTGTTTTTAGGTGGAGAACTGATCTGAGAGCTGTTGGTTTGCTGACCTTGTTCCTCTAGGGGTAGGAACATCATGTTTAGGGAACTTTGGATCCCTTGGATTATTGACAATTCATGTTTGTTGCTGTAAGGCACAAAATTGTCTGTAACACCCAGGTATTAAACCAACTTTGGGTTAAAAAGAACTGTTTCAAAAGGCTTCGTAATATTACTTAAATCAATCTGAGGCAAATGTCAAATTGGAACTCAAGGGATTGTAGATGGCAGAAGTGAGATGTTCTTAATTCAAACCCAAAGTCAAGAGCCAAGAGAAACTAGCAAACCCAAAAAACATCAACCACAAAAATCAAATCATAAGATAAACGATACTCAACTTAAAGAAGTAAAAATAATGATCTGGACATAAGAAAATATGTTTCTTGTTAAGAAGAATACTATTCATGTTATTGTTGTCTTTCTTAGTGTTTCTGTTATTCATTAAAATGAGCTTTCTAATCTAATGGGAGTTGTGATAAAAAATTACTTATAAAAATTCAAACAGGGTTTATTTACTTTTATAAGTTCACCTTCCAAATAAAACATATAAGTTTTCATAATATTTTTTCCATAATAAATGAAAGCTTTGGAAATGAGAAATAAAATCACCCTGAATGTGTTTTGACAATTTTCCACATTAAAATTTTCACAACTGTTTAATTAGTAAAAGTTGATCTTCTAACTCAAACCAATACGTGCGAGAAGAACAACACAATATAAGAAAGAAACAATGATTAAAAGAGAAAATAAATTCTAGAAAACTAATAACAAATGGAAATGAACATGTAAATGTGTACCTGGGAGAATTTGATCATGGTTTTACCTGATGAATCTTCATCTTCTCCCATGTATTTATCAAAGTTCAAAACCATCTTCTTATTTAATTTAAAATAACTATAAACTAAACCTAATCCTAATCTAAAATGTAGACTAAGACTAAGAAAAGTCATGCTTCCAATGTAACCATTCAAGCATCTTATTATCTACATGAATGTGTAAATCAAACATCAGTAACAAAATCATAAATATACCAACAAAAATAAAACTGGATATATTATATACATCTAATGCTAATATATGTACAACAAAAAACTTACTTACAAAATACACTCTTTGAAATTATTCCAAACATATGTCTATACGATCATCAAGATAAGGATGTGATGCAGATGTTTGAAAAGAATTGAAAGAAAAAGGAAACACCAAATGAGTATTAAATGTTAAATCTTTGCAAATGAAAGGTTGTTGTAAAGAAAAAGAAAGACCAAAAATCGTCTTTTCAAAGGATTAAGTGGATAACAATGAGGAAGATTTCTGAAAAGAATGCATGGTTGTTCAAAATGTAAAGATGTACTCTTGAGTGTTATCATTTGTGTAGAATGCATTTGGAAATCTGAAATCATCTGTCGAATCATAAGATAGAACCTCAACCTAAGAAGAAATTGAAATAGATGATTGAAATTTTGAAATTGATTATTTCATGTACTAATTAGTGCATTTGATGATAATGTGGAACTTTTCCTCTCAATATACCAACATAATATGTGCAAAAACCAAAAATAAAATTGAACAAAGAAAGAAATTGAAAAGAATGAGAGAAAGGTAATTTGTAATATACATATATGTTGTATATTTCAGGCTTCTGCGATCTTCATTTTGTGTAGTGATATCTTCCGGAGTCATCACATTCATGATTTTATTGTATCGACGTTTCGAACCAACCTCTATGGTTCATCATCAGGATCAGATGTGTGAAAAAGTCAGTAAATAATGGAGCAATAAATAGAGGATAGGGTTGGGATGATAATGTATGGAGCCGACAGGTTTGCTAATGTTTAGAAATAAATTTAGTTTACTTAATTAATTATTAATTTATTTGATATTTGTATGTTTATATTTTCATGATGTTTATTATTTTTATTAATTACTTGATAGGGAAACTAAAGTTTATATAAAATTAAAATTATTTGAATATAATTTTAATAAAATCTTAATAAAAAAATTTAGGGTTCTTGATTAATGTTATTAATTCAACTATTATAATGTTATTTATTCAAATATTGTGATGTTATTAACCAAAAGTTTTTGTATTAATTATTTTAGTTGACATTAATTAATACTTAATGTTATTTGTTCAAACCATATATGATGTGATAATTATGATGTTATAATGTTTCAAATATTATAATGTTTAACTAAAAGTTTCAGTATTAATTAATTTGTTGAATTATTGATGTTAAATTTATTTAGTTTTAACATTAATGTTTTAAATGTTGCAAGATAATTAAAACATCTAAATTTTATTGCTGAGGAAGTTCCTAGGTTCTGATGTTAGATTAATATTATGTATCGATCTATAAAGGTTTCTAGTTAATAATTAATAATGTTTATTAATTAATTTGGTTTTTTATATATTATTAATTGAATGTTAATTATATTTCTCTTTATTGATTAATAATCTTGAGATAAATTATTTAAGGAAGTTCCTAGATTTAGATGTTAGATTAGTATTCAATGTTGATTTCTAAATGTTACCAATTTTTTTTTTCCTGATTCGGTTAATTAAGGTTTGAATGAACTAATTAAAATATTAATTTAATGATTTTAGGGATAGGTGAACCATCAAGAGATAAAGGGGCCAGGAGTACCTAGGGGACAGTAGAATCCCCAGTTAGTGTAGGAATCCAATTGTCACTAATTTTCCAACTGTCATCATGGTTGAGGTTATTGGGGTGTTTTCCTATTTCGATAGCTTCTCTAAATTTTCTATGGTGATAATGATCGATTTTGGACAAAACACTGGACTTTTCGATGCAAATGTGATGATTGGTTTTACTAGAGTGCTTGGCCAAAGCTGAGGTGCATTGGGATATCAGAGATCAGAGGAAGTGTTGTATCAGAGTTTTAAAAACGTGTTTCGAAAAGGAAATCTCTGATATGTGGGAGTAATGATGTGGGAGTGGGTCCTCCCTCCAATTAACTACATGCACTATTAAATGGGCCTCGGACTTATGATATCAGGGATTTTTAAAGGAATATGCCAATATCGATAAGTTCTAAGGTTTCGATATGTAACAACCATTTTATCAAAAGACCACATCCTCTTTATAATATAAGACAAAGCCACTATTTGGAAAATAAAATAATATAGCCACTATTAATGAAGATCTTGGTCTCGGGGGATATTTACTTAATTATTAATTAAATCGATTAAAAATTAAAATAAAACAAATATTTACAAATAAAAGTTTATTATTTACAAATGAATAAGTTTATAAAAAAAAAGTAATGTACATTTTATACATTTAGTAGGCCAAGACAATGAAAATGTAAAATCTTCTTTTAGGCACCATTTGCAAACCAAACAACCAAATGAGACCAAACGATTTATGATAGGAAGATAAGAACAAATCGAAATCATTAGAGAAATCCAATCACTCAAATCCAAATATTAATATGACCAATAATTCAATTAAAGAGTCCCCATAATGATAATTAAGTGAATAATGGGGGGTTGTGTTTTTACCACAACACAGTGCCTTCACTAGACTTAATCCATCATCGCTCCCTCCCAACTAGTGGGGATATCCTTACTACCACTCAACTAGGGATACATAACCATAAGCCTTCACTTGTCTCATACTTCATCAATAAATCAACTACTTTTTCTTCCTTGGAGATATATTTGTAGTTGAAGGTCTCCTTTCTCGCATAGAATCATACCTAAGATTTGACTTTTATGAAATTCAAAGAATTGACATAGCCAAACTCTTTCACACTTTATCTTCATGATATGGTTTCTCGGCTCCTTAACAACATCATATCTCAACGTGCTTCAACCTTCTAAGGTCTCTGACGTTCCTCAATAATTTTCACAATGCCTTGATCATGGTCGAATCCAACTATTAAAATTGGCAACAAGGGCCCAATTCTACTTTCTATTGATCATTTGATGGAGTTGATTATTACATTGAATTTATCTTTTCAAGAGGACCAAAATTAACGTAAATATTATCAAATTTGGACAAGGAAAAATATGTTTTCGAGGTCAATCTTACATGTGCAAATTGTCAAGGTCGGCCACATCATCATGTAGGCTCATGAAGACCAATGGACATGTATTTTGACTCTCAATGACTTGTATATATAAGAGAGTCCTCAAACCTCATTTGGAATCATCATCAACTCATCATTTCTCTCTCCTCATCTGATTGGGTCATATAAATTGTAGGAGCAACTCTTCTTCTCTCACACGTGCGGCTGAAAAAGGAAAAATTAAAAGGTTGAATTTTAGGATCTATTGCAGGGTTTGACCAGCTTTGACTAGGGATATTTTTACTTCCTTTTATAGTGCTTTTGTGCCGAAATTTTTAGATTGGAAGGCCACATTAATTGGCATAGAAACCAAGATTTTCTGGGCTTGTTAACTGGGATGACTGCAGGCTTGACCACAAGACAAAAATGCAGACTTTGACCAAGTTTGAATTATTTTTTTTAAGATTTTTTTTGGCTGACTTTGACCAACAAGAGAGGTCAAGTTTCTCTCTCCTTTGACTGAGTTGTTGTGGAAGGATTTAACCAAAATTTTACTCTTGTTGACTTTCTAGTTAGGGCTGAATTTCACTATTGTTGACTACATATTTGACAGTCATTTTGCAAGTCAATTTTGACTTTTAATTTGTTCTATTTTACCCTCTCTCTCTGCTGAACATTTGATATAATAATAAGAAGAATTGGTCAAAGGGTTTTCCCCATATTAGGGTTTTCACCTAGCATTTTCCAAATTTTGGTGTTCTGTTGTCTTGTCTTGCCTTCTGCTTTTATTGTTCGTGCTCTATCTGTAATTTCTCTCAATGTGATGATTAATGTGATTATTATTGGAAATTAAATTGGAAATTGTCATTGGGTTGACTAAAGGAAATTGAACAAATTGTTGCAAGTATAGAACATACCATTATTAACTAAAAATAACATTGTATTGGAGCCCATGTGAATATGAAGCCCAAGAAAGAGAGAGAAAAACAATCACTAAGAGATATGTTGGACAAGACTATTGGAAAAGTCTCCATGGCATCTACATCTTACTTAAAGACTAAGGACAAGCTCAATGACAAATTTGACTATCATGAATGAAATATGACTTTGGAGGAGCATGAAGTATTGGACTATGTGCAAGGAAAAGTGGTGGAGTATCCTTCAAATGCATCGGCTGCTGCTAAAACAAACTATAGAAAAGGTGAGGCCAAAGCTAAGAAAACTATCATTAACTCCATTCAAAAGGATTTTGTTTCCTATATTTATGGTTTGGGAACATCTAAGGAGATGTATGATAAGCTTGTTGGGATGTTCAAAGTGAACAATGTGAATAAAATTCTGTTTCTTAGGAACAAGTTGAAGGATATCAAGATGGATAAAGGGGAATCTATCGAATCCTACTTCATGAGAATAACTTAAATAAAGAATGACCTACTATCCATTAGAGAAGTTATTGCTGATAGGGAGCTCACTCTCATTTCACATGGAGGTCCTTCAAGACCATGGGATATATTTACCACCACCATTCTCAACAATGATAGGATACCACATTTCGATGTGTTATTGGCTAGATGTACTCAAGAGGAAACAAGGATGATGGAGAGAGATAATCCCTCCATTAGAAATGAACCTACTACCTTCTTCGATCACGCAAATAGGAAGAATAATGTTGGTCCAAGGAGACAAGGTGATGAGCCACGAATTGGGTAAATTATTGGGCTCATTTTGCCTAATTGTCCTTGATCAATCCACCATTTTTCATAGATTATGCATGTTTTTTGAGTATGTTTATGTTATTTGAACGAATAAGGGTGGTCACTTTACCAAGGAGGCTAATACGTGGTTATTTCAGGTTTTTTGGACAAATTTTGGAGCAAAGCCAAGTAATTATGAGCCAGGTGGCAGCCAAGCATGAGGAAGCAAGGGTGAGGATTCATAGGGAGGTTGTCGCTTGCATTAAATCACTGTTCCTCGAAATCGCCACCCTCAACTCAGAGCTCAGCAGGCCACCAAAACGAATCCTAAAGGCAGCCTAGCAGATTTGTGAAGAGGGACTGTTTACTGGCAGTTTGAACAGTCGAGTCCCTTGAGTTAAGGAGGGCTACTAGGACCCTCATAGTGCATAAATAGGGAGGCCTCAGCCTTCGTAGTTTACTTTTTGAACTGTTGGGTTTTGCACTATAGTGCTATCATTGTCTCAGCTCGTTTTTTGTAGCTACTACTGTATAACTTTCTTGTGATGATTATTTTTAAGTAATCAAGAGCAACTTTACTTGGCATCAGTTCTGAGTTCTTTATAGGAGCCTGTAGCTCTTGGGGTTGGGCCCAAACCAAGTTCCAAGGCCTCCTTATGTACTGTTATTTGCTTTTCATGTCTTTACAAAATAATTTCTATTAAGTAGATTAAAATCTTGCTGATTATCTAGGTCAGTATTGATGGTTAGAAAGACTTTTGATGTTCAGACTGAGTTGATAGGTTCTTAACAGGGAAAAGCTTCAGAAAAAGGCCATTAAGCACCTTTGATTTCACCTATCCCTCAGTGGGATCAGGAGCTGGGATTAACGTGACCTTGCTGCCAACAAAAAACACTGTCTTTGCTTTGCCATGCAATCATTAGTGTTCGATTTTTTTTATTTGCAGAAGTTGGTTACATGTTCAGATTCTTGATTGCTTCGTTGCATAGTTAGTATACATGGTTTCATTGCAAATAGACTTCTGTTCATTCTCTTTACTGTTAGCTAGATCAGATTAGGTTAACGTAACTAGGTCTCTGATTTTCCAAGTCTTTGTTGGCTCAGTTGAAGAAACGACTTGCAGAGCACCCGTACCACTTCTCTATCTGCCCATACTCCATCAATCCCATCTGCTCCATCCCCTAACGTGGATTCTTGCCTCACGTTTGCCACATTTGCTCACATAACCCTAATTTTTGTGCAATATTGCTTCACTCCTCCTTGAACAAATCCATCCATCTTCATTTCCCCTCAGCTCCATCCACCAAGTCCTGAACCTACTCACTCCTTCATCTTTCCTCCTCCATCCATCCTCCAAAATCCCATTTCTGAACAACTTGTAGAAAATTACAGACATCCTGTAGAAATTCCAGAACATCCTGTAGAACCCCTGCAGACTTCCTGTAGAAGCTCACGAATGAGGTTTCTTGATAGCCAAACTCTGTGGAACTCTCTGGAAGGGTGTTAGGGACCCCTTAGGCCCTCTTTGAACCTTCCCAACCATCTGCAAGAATTTCCTCTCCCCAATCTACCTCTGCACAGTCAAAACAGTCAAAGCACATGCATGATCATTTTGACAGCTTATTCAAAAATACAAAAGAGATGTTTTTTTCATATGTTACTGTAGAAGTATCTTAGACACATGCATTTTACCTTCCTAGAAGTAAATGCTATCTCTTTCAGTAGCTTGCATCCTCTTTCTTGCATCAGTAGGGCTAGCTAGTAAAATTAGGGTTTGCTAGGGTTTGTGTTTCCTTTCATCTTTCCAGTTTCTTTCTGCAAGTAGATTAGCCTTCTTTGAGTTAGCTTTCGTCCATCAGTTAAAAAGCTTCTTCTAAGAGCTCATAGAAGTTGGCTTAAGCTCCTAGCGGACTTGTGGCAGCTGACCAAGTGACAGTCGCGGCAAGAGATAGTACTTGTGCATACAACATCGTCGCTTCCAAGTTTGTTACGAACTATTGGGTTGATAAAAGTAAAGAAGGTAGTCCCAAGAGTTGCAGCATTATTGCTGCAATACTGGAGCCCACCATCTTTTCGGCGCCTTTGCCGGGGAAGCATCAGAGTATTTTTGATTGCTGCTTTTCTTCTATTTTTCTACTCCAAATTCTGCTAAGTAGTTTATTTCAGTTCCATTCTGTAATTTCATTTCTGCAAAAGTAAATTAGACATTTCCTGCTTTCATAGATTAGCCATTCAATTCCACAATTTCAGTTCTGCAAGCGTAGTCTCGCATTTCATTCATGCAATTTGATTTCAGCAAATAGATTAGTCCTTTCCTGCTTTCATTTCAATTCTGCATTTTCATTTCCACAAAATAGATTTTAGTTAGTTGCAATTCCATCTGTTTCAGTTTCGCAGGTACAAGCAGAAAAAAGCAAAAGCAACCAAAAATATTTTCATGCCTCGTAGGAACAAAGATAATACCAGAAAATTCCTACCCAACACCCCCACCACTTCACTGAGTCACCCTTCTCTCTTCTTTGGTGGCGGTGACCCAGAAGAACCTATAGGTGAACCTCCTGAGATATATGAAGATGATATAATAGAATAAGAGCAAGAAAACATTCCTTTTGAGACCATGGCTGAAAACAAAAACGATAGAGAAGATGATGAGAGAATAGAAGGTACCTTCCCCATCTGAGAGACCAACGGGGACATGAAGATGAAGAACATAAGTCCCTCAGCCTTACCTCATTTCCATGGATTGACCACTGAAGACCCTGATACCTTCCTGTTTGAGTTTGTTGTGCTTTGTTGAACTTATGACTATGCAGAAGACGAGCAAAAGTTGAAACTCTTTCCCTCTACCCTCAAGGATGCAGCACTTCGTTGGTTCATGGGGTTACCTGGAAACAGTATCACAACTTGGGTTCAAATGCAGCAAGCCTTTAACAACAAATACCGGGACTACTGTAGGTAAAAGGAAAAAAAGGGAGAAATCTTTCGGATGACCATGGGAAATGATGAGTCTTTAGAAGACTACGAGGAAAGGTTCCAACTCAGCTACAAACGGGCCAGGTGCACACTTGACCCTGAATCTCTAAAGCTGGTTCTACTCCAAAGAGTCCCTGAAGACCTTCTAGATACCCTTCACATGCTAGCTGGAGGAGACATCTACCAACTACCTTATGAAGACATAAATATTGTGTTTAGAAACCATTCTAGGGCAGCCCGGAAAAAAGGTAGGGGGAAGCCACTTTCAGCTAGTACCACCTTCTCCAAGCATAAGTTTGCTAATCAGATGGAAGACCTCAAAAGTGAGATGAGACAAACCATTGCCATGCAACTTGATACTTTCTGAATCCAACAAAAGAAAGAGGAAGCTGAGAGGGCTTTGGCCATTTTTTGTCCTAGATGTACGAGGAAGCACCCTAAGAATGAGTGTCCATTGCACTCAGTAGAGGTATGTTTCGTTTGTGAGGAAAACCACCCCACAAACCAATGCCCAAGCTTACCCAGATTTAAAGCCATGTACCAAGGGACTGAGGCAACCACTGAACCTCTCTACTTCCTCAACCAAAGGAGGCTGCATGGGCCCAGACCTTACCAGCAGGGGATGCAAGGGACATCCGAAGCTTATTATAGCCCCAACCAATCTGCTCACATACCTTCTTGGGGTTCCCCTGCTCATCCTTCCTGGTCCACACCTCCTCCGTGGTCTTATCCATCTCAAAACAATAATCAACCCACTGCTCATTCGTTTCACTCACATGTCCCTCCACCACCTCAGTGGAATGCACCTCAACCGGGGTGGAGGCCCCAATACAACTCTCCTCCCACCACTCTGCCTCCGCCACTGGCTCAGCCACAACCATTACCTCCTGCTCCTCCAAGACAACCCCAGATGCCTGCTCAACCGAACCCGAACCCCAACAACCGACAGGCCCAATAGGTATACAATGGGGAGACAACATGCCCTACCTATGCTATGGAGATCCAGGAGATCAACCTGCGATCTTGGAAGACCCTTCCAGATCACCAACCTCCTCCTCCAGAGGACGAGGAAGAGAAACAGGAAAGTGAACCCAAAGCTATTCCACCCTTTCCTGAGCGACTATCAGTAATGACGCAACCAAACCCAGAGGAGATTGAACTTCTGGGAGAACTTAAACAGTTGTGTGTGAAAATACCACTTCTCCAAGCCATAAAAGATGTACCAATATACAAAAAATTGATTAAGGAGAAGTGTTTCAGGCACCTAGGCACGCGAAAGAGAGATTCCTTGACTATCAATGTCATAAGACAATTGTCCGATCTAATGTTGGGGCAAGTCATCTGTCCAAAGTATTTGGACCCTGGGAGTCCTGCAGTTCATGTCCACATCAATGGCACCATAATACCCCATACCTTGATTGATCTAGGGGCTGCCATTAATGTGATGACCATGGACACCATGCTTAAACTCAACCTTCAGAGTTACTTAAGGAAGACATCGACAATCCTGCAGTTAGAAGATCGCTCCACCGTGACTCCCGAAGGGATTGTCGAAGATGGCTTGGTTGCTGTTGACTCTTGAGAGTACCCTGCGGACTTCTTGGTCCTTCAGTGAAAGGCAAAGCTCACTGGATACCCCCCCATTTTGGGAAGGACTTGGTTAGCCACTGCGGATGCTTACATCAGTTGTTGAGCTGGAAGCATGACCGTCAAGAATGGGCCTCTGTCCAAGCAGCTAGTCCTATACCCTCCTGCTCAACCTCTTCTAGAACATGACTTACCACTCTGGTTGGAAGAGGGAGATGAGGATGAGGTCTACTCTGCACCATTGTGCATAGTATAAACCACCAAGCGAAACCCTCAAACCGAGGATGACTTGATTGAGAATTTGATTGAAAATCCACCTCCCAGTGCACTGTCCTTAGAGGAATTGGTGGAAGATACCCAAGCCAGCACTTTAGTGGACCTCTGTGTGACTGATCCAACCTCTCCCAGACTTAAGAATGTGGAGTTTGGCCCCAAAAGAACTTTAAAGATCAACTCCTCGCTATCTCCCTCCCAGGAGAAGGAGTTGTGTAGTTTACTGAACAATCATCTGGATGCTTTCGCTTAGAGCTATAAAGAGATGAAAGGAGTCCACCCTTTGGTCTATACCCATCACATTTACATTAAAGAAGATTGTAAACCAGTCAGGCAGACTCAGAGGAGAATGAATCCAGCCCTTAAAGACATTGCCAAAGAAGAATTGCAAAACTTGTTGGATGTAGGATTCATCTACCCCATCTCCGACAGCGAGTGGGTCTCACCTCTAGTGCTTGTGCCCAAGAAGAACGGGAATTGGAGAATCTGCGTAGATTACCGAGAACTTAACAAAGCCACCAAGAGAGACCATTTCCCTTTTCCTTTCATAGATCATGTGTTGGATGGACTGGTAGGGAATAAGTTCTTCTCTTTCCTATATGGGTTCAGTGGGTATAATCAGATCCAAATCAGCCCAGAGGACTAAGATAAGACCACCTTCACTTGTCCATGGGGTAACTTTGCCTACCGATTCCTTCCCTTTGGGCTATGCAACATTCCTGCCACTTTCCAGAGAGCAGTATTGAGCATATTTTTTGAGTTGGTCCACGATTCGGTAGAAATCTATATGGATGACTTTACTCCTTATGGGTCCAACTTCCAAGAAGCATTGACTAACCTGGGAAAAATTCTAACCAAGTGCATTGAGATGAACCTGTCCCTCAGTCCCGAAAAATGTGAATTCCTGATGACTGAAGGGACCGTGCTAGGTCAAACCATTTCTCGGCAAGGATTACAGGTGGATCCTAACAACATTGCTATCATCCAAAAGGTCCCACCTACTCAAAAGGTGAGAGATGTTCAGAGTTTCCTAGGCTTAGCAGGATATTATAGAAGATTCATTAAAGATTTTAGTAAGCTAGCCTCACCATTGTTTGGCCTCTTAGGGAAAGATGTTGAGTTCAAATGGACTGACGACTGTCAAAGGGCTCTGGAAGAGTTGAAAGATAAGCTGGTGTCCGCCCCAATCTTGAGAGGTACAAACTGGGCCCTACCTTTCCACATCCAAACTGATGCCTCGAACAAAGCCATAGGGGCCGCCTTAGCACAAGTTGAAGAGAAACTACCATATGCCATATACTTCGTCAGCAAAAACCTGTCTAAGGCAGAAATGAACTATACTGTAACCGAGAAAGAGTTCCTGGCTGTAGTCCATTCCCTAAACAAGATCAGACACTACATCACTAGCTATCAAACATTTGTACACACTAATCATGTTGCGATTAGATATTTAATGAATAAGCCTGATGTCAATGCTCGTATCATTAGATGGTTACTTTTGTTGCAGCAATTTGATTTGACTATTATCGACAAGCCAGGTAAGGAAAATGTTGTTGCTGACTTCTTGTCTAGATTGGATTTGCTTGCAGGTGAAGAAGGGACAGCAGATGACCAGATGCCAGATGAACACCTGTTTGCTATCTCAGTACTCTCTCCATGGTTTGCTGATATAGCAAATTACTTGGTCTCAGAACAGTTCCTTTCGCATCTATCCTCAAAGGAGAAGAGAAGAATTGTGAGGAAGAGTGCCTCATTCACTTGGATCGGGGGAAACCTATTTAAACTTGGCCTAGATCAGATCTTGAGTCGTCGTGTTAGGGAGGAGGAAGTCTTTGACATCCTCCTAACCTGTCATGATGGACCTTGTGGAGGCTACTTTGCAGCAAAAAGGACTGCCTTCAAAATTCTACAGGCAGGCTACTATTGGCCTACTCTTCGCCAAGATGTCAAAAGATACATCAGCCAGTGTGACCGATATCAGAGGATGGGGAAACCGACTCCAAGGGATGAAATGCCTCTCCAACCTCAAGTGACCTTCGAGCCATCTGAGAAGTGGGGCATGGACTTTGTGGGTCCTATCAACCCTCCTTGAAAGCAAAGGTCTTACATCATTGTGTGCACCGACTATCTGACAAAGTGGGCAGAAACAAAGGCAATCAAAGCAGCGACAGAAGAAAAGGTGGCTGAGTTTTTAAGGGAAAATATCTTCTACAAGTTTGGCTACCCAAGAGAGTTAGTCACCGATCAAGGAAGCTAGTTCACCTCTAACCTGATTGAAGACTTACTCGCACATCACGAGATCAAACACAGGACTTCCACCCAATATCATCCTCAAGCAAATGGGCAGGTGGAAGTCACTAATAGAGCATTGGAAGGGATTTTGACTAAGGTGGTGAGTAGCAGCAGAAAGGATTGGGCAGATCGCCTGGTTGAGGCCACCTAGGCCTACAACACCACTTGGAATACTACAACAGGTTTCACACCTTATGAGTTGGTGTACGGGAAGAAAGCTTTGCTGTCCATAGAGTTCAAGTACAACACATTGAGGGTGGTAGCTCAGCTGGACCTAGATCTCAGCCATGCTCAACGTGAAAGATTATTGTAGCTGAATGGATTAGATGAACACAGAATGCAGGCCCTCCTCCTCTCAGAAGTATTTCAACTCCAGAGGAAGATATGGCATGACCGACACCTTAATGAAAAGCAATTCCAGCCGGGAGATTGGGTGCTGCTGTATGACTCAAGATACAAGGATTTCAAAGGAAAGCTGAGGAAAAGATGGTTAGGACCATATACAATGGAGAAATGCAATGACAATGGTTCATTCCTTATCAGGACCATTGATGAAGAAGCCATCCCCATGCTTGTTAATGGGCATCGATTGAAAATCTATAGGAGACCCCTTTCGAGGCAGGAGTTCATTGAAACTGTGGAAAAATCAGTGGTAATAGTGGAGCAGGGCTCTGTCTCTATTCCGGCCACACCGTGATCATCAAAAAAAAAAAAAAAGAAGAAGAAGGAATAAAAAGATCCCTGGTTGAAAACCTCTCTGAGGCGCCCAGGGTAGACAGTGAGGGTGAAAACCTCATGGAGGCACCCCAGTTGTCTCTCAGAAAATAATGAAATGGAATAAAAAAGATCCTTGGGTGAAAACCTCTCTAAGGCGCCCAGGGCAGATAGTGGGGGTGAAAAACTCATGGAGGTGCCCCTGCTATCTCTCTCAAAAAAAAAAAGAGAGATAAAAGAAAGAAAAAATAAAAGAAAAAAGAAACAGGTCTAATCTCTGTAAAATTATTGCAAGTTGCAGGGAATACATTGCAGATAAAGAAGGTCACGCAAAACGAGGACAGGGGTTCGTACCAGGCTATAGGACATCATTACAGACACTCCCTCCATAGCCACTCACTTTTCCTAGGATTTGAACACATTTAGGTCGAGATTCCACCTCCTAGAGGAAGTTCTGGGCTTTCTACAGGAAGTTTTGGGGCTTTCTATAACAAGTTCTTCATTTCTACAGGAAACATCCTGTAGAGCATTCAGGTAGGTCAAAATTCGATTTTGGAAGGGGATTTGAAGCTTGAAGTCTATTGATTAGGCCTACAGCCACCCCTCTCTTCCATCCATCACCTGTTTCATCTCTTTCCACCGCCATTGCAACAATCTGGTTATGTATTCCTGCACAGTCATACAAAGAGTCCTGTTTTCCTCAGATTGATTTTTTTCTTTTTCCAAGTGACAAATCAAGCACACAAAGGCTCGCACACTATATCTGTCAAAGCTCCATCAGGACTCTTCATTCGTGAATACAACCTTGCTCATTTAAGCATGAATCCCAGGAGGACAAGCAGCTACAGGATGTCCTATAGGAATCCTGTAGCAGCCCATCCGTCTGGAGCACATACTCTGGAGTCAGTAGCAGCAGACATCGACACAGGGGACATGTAAAAAGATCTTCTTGGACGTGAACACATCCTTGACAGTTGAAGCCAGACAGAACTTGTGCATGCAGCGTTTACAACCAAAGGATCGGGTCCCAAAGCCGTGCATACAACATCAGCGAATGAAAGAATGGGTTCTAGCACCCGTGCGTAAGGCAGCAGCAAGCGAAGCAGTCGTTCCAAGTCCCGAAGCCTGCAGAACACGTCCACGGCCACACAGGTAAGTGTCTAACCTTATTCGTCGAATTGCGTAGACTATATTCCAAAAACTGCATGTCTGTGAAATAGTTCGGATTGAACGAATTCGGTGGCTAGTCAACTGGCCACCCACAGTCAGTCGAATGGCTTCGTGGGATCCGAACGAGCTCAGTTACATTCAAATTTGCCAAAGAGACGTGCAACTGACACGTGGGAAGTGTCTAGTCGGGGAGAATCGGTGGGATTGGCAGGGTGGCGACGGTTAATGGTAGAGGAAAGGTAATGGCGATCAAAGACACGCAGAGGAATGATGGCTGTGACGTTGGCTAACGGATCAGCCTGGCCACCTCACCCCCTCGCCATGAATTGCACTGTAATTCAAAAATGCTCGGCCAAAGAACTCACGTTAACCATTGTCATTTACACTTGCAACCGTTCTCAGCAAAGTACACGTCCTCCTCCTCCGCAGTCTGTTAGCCCGAGCTTCTCGGCCTGTTTCAAAATTATCCTGCGTCCCAGGCTTGTTCAGAAGTGTCGTAACGTCCTCCAAAAGCCGGCACAACATTCTATAGGAAGAGGCTCTACAGGAAATACAGCATATGCTTCCAGAGCAGAGCAAATGGATTTTTCTTCGACAAATTTGGAGTCCTGAAAGAGGTAGGCTCGAAAAACACTCTTCCAATGCGTGGTGTATGTCGAAAACATGGTGAATTGAGCTGTCATGAATTGGAGGGTTAGAGACAAGTCTGCCTCTAAGTCAAAATAGTAGTTTACTTGTGGTTGCATGAAATGTCTTCGTTGGTTTTGCATCCAAGTTTTTCTCCACGGTTCCTGAAGAAAATTCCTCCCGTAGAAAAGTTAAAGCACTGTCAGGGCTAACCTGTGTAAGAAAAATGTGAATTTTACATGGTTATATGTATGCTGGGGGTTGGAAATTGAGCTCTGCACTCTATTTGGGGAAACCCAAGTCTTCCTTCTGTACACGGACAATCGAGTTTAAAAAAAAAAAAAACCAGGGAGTTGGTGCAAGGTTGAAACATAAATACCTGAGGGATACTGTCTTCAAGTTCAAGGGAGGAAACCATAAACAGAATTTCCATTTCTGATAGAGCACAAACCAAAACAAAACACTCTCACCATGCCAGGAGGGTTTATCAGAAGGGAACTCTGGGATTCCAGAAAATTGCGTGAAACTCCCGAGGTGGTGAACTTATTCACCCGTGCCAATTGGATGACTTTTTGTGACAGAATTCAAGGTCATGACGATGAGATTACAGAGGAGTTCTTAATGTCCCTATAGCCTAAATCAAAGACACAAGAAGAGAAACGAGGGAAGGGCCAAGCTGTTGAGCCCAAAACTCTGGGTGGAACAAAGGCACAAACACCAAGAGAGAAACGATTGCAGAGCAGGGCAGAGAGGAATGAAAAAGTCCAAACAAGTGAGGACACAGTGAAGGCAACCACATGAAAATTAAAAAGGAATACACCGCTAGCCAAGTAGACCAAAACAGTGAAAATAGTTTCTACAGGAAGCCAGAAAATGGTTTCTACAGGGAACCAGAAAATAGTCGACACAAGACTTTCTACAGGAAGTCTGGAAATAGGGCAACAAAATGAAAAATCGCCTAAGATTTTAGCCAGGGAGGCAGCAGCTGTGCTGGCTACCCTGAGCACATCTCTAAAGAAAAAAGGGAAGCGAAAGAGGGAGCCTTCCATGTATTTTAAGGCAAGAAGGAGCATGCGGATAAAAACTGACAGACCCCAGCCACCGTCAAAAGAGCCAATCATGATTTTAGACACCCCAGCTACACAGAAGGAGAGGTCTCCCACAAAGGCATCCATCACCTATGAACGGGGAAGCCCGAAGACATCCACCTAGAGAGAAAGAATGAAAATGTTGGACACAAAGGCCTCTCTACAGGATGCTGAGACTGTTCTACAGGAAACATTGGCTAGGCTAAAGTTGACCAAGAAATGGAAGGAGAAGCAGCTAAATCACCACAGGAGGAAGAAAAGGTGGAGAACATTGAGGAACCTAGCCCCCAGCCCAACTTGGGCTCCTACTATAACTTCTTAGAGGTCGGAAAGCTCATTCCCCAAAATTTCACAGTGCCACTTTTCCTTGCACTAGAAGAAGAGAGAGTGAGGACCCACACTTGGATGAAGATCACTAAGTCCAAGGGTGTGGCAGATATAGGTCCCCTGGAGGAACAACTCAAGGAGGCGAGAAGGGAATTGGCTATGGTACAGCATGTCGAGAGCTGCCAGCAGGCTAAGCTACAGGAAGAAAATGAGTTGCTTAAATAGCAGCTACAACTACAAGGACAGAAGAAGGAAGACAAGCCTCACATCTTGGGAGAACAACAGCAATAGGAAGATCCCACAATAGCCAAAGAAACCCCTGATGAACAGCAGAAGAGAGATGGATTGCAGGCTGAAATTGAGACACTAAATAGATAGCTACAGGAGAAGGAATTGCAAGCAGGCCAGGAGATACAGTCTCTGAAACAACAGGTACAAGACAAGGAGGCCCAACTGGCCTGCATGGCCAGCTGGGCAATGGAAGCTCTGTAGTGTAGGCAACCTGCCAAATCATACACCCTATACCTTAAGGATCAGTGGTTGAAGTTTCAGATCAACACCTTGGCCCAAAGGGGCATCACTCCATTTCAAAATTATCATCAATTTGCAGCGTTATGTGGCAGTAGTTCATCAGAGAACAGGGCCAAATTATCAGAGTTTTATTTGCACAACTTAGCCCTTCAAAACATGAATGCATGGGATCCCAACACTGTGATAGGAGATGTCCAACTTATGGCCATGGCCTCTTGGATGAATCATGAGGAAAAGAGAGCAACAGAGGTACACATTATTATGAGCAGAGAACTCAGTGAGCCACTAATGATCAGAGCAGAGCCGGATGACCCCTCAGCAGTGATAAGCACCCACCACCACTTGGCCAACATCCCTCAGGATTTACCAGAATACATTGAGCAATAGATCAAGCTATTGCCCACTTTGACGACATGGAGAGACTGTTGGGGGAAAACTGCCTGCATGCCTGCACAAGGCAGTGGAACACCCTGCCTCACAGCTTGAA
Organism: Pinus tabuliformis; assembly: GCA_031772625.1. Taxonomy (NCBI): domain Eukaryota; kingdom Viridiplantae; phylum Streptophyta; class Pinopsida; order Pinales; family Pinaceae; genus Pinus; species Pinus tabuliformis. The sequence continues at coordinate 168,274,831 of CM062805.1, read as the reverse complement.
GATAAGAGAATACCACTCTACCACCAGGATGAGGGAGGCCTTGGCAAGGGTACCTCTCTACAAACAGTTGATGCAAAATCTGCAGGTCAATTGGATTGGCCTGAAATTCAGTCCTCCTTTGCTTTTGGGATTGCTAGAAGGAGTTAAGGAAGAGGAGGAAGATAGACATTGGGGGGAAGTGGAAAGGAAAGAAGGATTCCATGTCCGGGAAGAAGATATCACCGCGGAGGCCTGGGACGTGAGGGAGGCAGTCAAAGCTATGAAGGATGATGAGCTGCACTAGTTGCTCAAAGGATGAGAAACCCATTTAGCAGGGGGGTGATGATGAGCCCCGAATTGGGTAACTTATTGGGCTCATTTTGCCTAATTTTCCTTGATCAATCCACCATTTTTCATAGATTATGCATGTTTTTTGAGTATGTTTATGTTATTTGAACGAGTAAGGGTGGTCACTTTACCAAGGAGGCTAATACATGGTTATTTAAGGTTTTTTGGACAAATTTTAGAGCAAATCCAAGCAATTATGAGCCAGGTGACAGCCAAGAATGAGGAAGAAAGGGTGAGGATTCATAGGGAGGTTGTCTCTTGCATTAAATGGCCCTTCCTCGAACTCTCCACCCTCAACTCGGAGCTCAGTAGGCCACCAAAACGAATCCTAAAGGCAGTCGAGAAGATTTGTGAAGAGTGAGTGTTTACTGGCAGTTTGAACAGCCGAGTCCCTTGAGTTAAGGAGGGCTGCTAGGACCCTTGTAGTGCATAAATAGGGAGGCCTCAGCCTTCGTAGTTTACTTTTTGAACTATTGGGTTTTGCACTATAGTGCTATCATTGTCTCAGCTTGTTTTTTGTAGCTACTGTTATATAACTTTCTTGTGATGATTATTTTTGAGTAATGAAGAGTACCTTTACTTGGCATCAGTTCTGAGTTATTTATAGGAGCTTGTAGCTCTTGGGGTTGGGCCCAACCCAAGTTCCAAGGCCTCCTTATGTACTGTTATTTGCTTTTTATGTCTTTGCAAAATAATTTCTGTTAAGTATATTAAAATCTTGCTGATTATCTAGGTCATTGTTGATGCTTAGAAAGACTTTTAATGTTTAGACTGAGTTGATAGGTTCTTAACAGGGAAAAGCTTCAGAAAAAAGCCATAGTACCTCTGATTTCACCTCTCCTTCAGTGGGTTCAGGAGTTGGGATTAAGGTGACCTTGCTGCCAACAAAAGACACTGTCTTTGCTTTGCCATGCAATCATTAGTTTTCGATTTTTTTTTATTTGCATAAGTTGGTTACATGTTCAGATTCTTGATTGCTTCGTTGCATAGTTAGTATACATGGTTTCATTGCAAATAGACTTCTGTTCATTCTCTTTACTGTTAGCTAGATCAGATTAGGTTAACGTAACTAGGTCTCTGATTTTCCAAGTCTTCGTTGATTCAGTTGAAGAAACTACTTGCAGAGCAACCGTACCACTTCTCTATCTGCCCATACTCCATCAATCCCATCTGCTCCATCTCCTAACGTGGATTTTTGCCTCACATTTGCCACATTTGCTCACATAACCCTAATTTTTGTGCAATATTGCTTCACTCCTCCTTGAACAAATCTAACCATATTCATCTCCCCTCAGCTCCATCCACCAAGTCCTGGACCTACTCACACCCTTATCCTACCTCCATACTCACTCCTTCATCTTTCCTCCTCCATCCATCCTCCAAAATCCCATTTCTGAACAACCTGTAGAAAATTACAGACACCCTATAGAAATTCCAGAACATCTTGTAGAACCCCTGTACACTTCCCGTAGAAGTTCAGGAATGAGGTTTCTTGATAGCCAAACTCTGTGGAACTCTCTGTAAGGGTGTTAGGGATGCCTTAGGCCCTCTTTGAACCTTTCCAACCTTTTGCAAGCATTTCCTCTCGCCAATCCACCTCTGCACAGTCAAAACAATCAAAGAACATGCATGATCATTCTAACAACTTATTCAAAAATACAAAAAGATGGTTTTTTCAGATGTTACTGTAGAAGTAGCTTAGACACATGCATTTTACCTTCCTAGAAGTCAATGGCATCTCTTTTAGTAGCTTGCATCCTCTTTCTTGCATCAGTAGGGCTAGCTGGTAAAATTAGGGTTTGTTAGGGTTTTCATTTCCTTTCAGCTTTCTAGTTTTTTTCTGCGAGTAGATTAGCCTTCTTTGAGTTAGCTTTCGTCCATCAGTTAAAAATCTTCTTCTAAGAGCTCATAGAAGTTGGCTTAAGCTCCTAGCGGACTTGTGCTAGCTGACCAAGTGACAGCCACGACAAGAGCTAGTACTTGTGCATACAACACCGTCACTTCCAAGTTTGTTACGAACTACTGGGTTGATAAAAGTAAAGAAGGGAGTCCTAGGAGCTGCAGCATTATTGCTGAAATACTGGAGCCCACCATATTTTTGGCGGCGTTGCCGGGGAAGCGTCAGAGTATTTGTGATTGCTGCTTTCTATTTTTCTACTCCAACCTTTTACGAAGTAGTTTATTTCAGTTCCATTCTGCAATTTCATTTCTGCAAAAGTAAATTAGACATTTTCTGCTTTCATAGATTAGCCTTTCAATTCCACAATTTCTATTCTGCAAGCGTAGTCTAGCATTTCATTCCTGCAGTTTGATTTCAAAAAAATAGATTAGTCCTTTCCTACTTTCATTTCAATTCTGCATTTTCATTTCCGCAAAATAGATTTTAGTTAGTTGCAATTCCATCTGTCTCAGTTTTATAGGTACAAGCAGAAAAAAGCAAAAGCAACCAAAAATATTTTCATGCCTCGTAGGAACAGAGATAATACCGGAAAATTCCTACCCAACACCCCCACCACTTCACTAAGTCACCCTTCTCTCTTCTTTGGTGGCAGTGACCCAGAAGAACCTATAGGTGAACCTCCTGAGATATACGAAGATCCTATAACAGAAGAAGAGCAAGAAAACATTCCTTTTGAGACCATGGCTGAAAACAGAAATGGTAGAGAAGATGATGAGAGAATAGAAGGTACCTTCCCCATCCGAGAGACCAACGGGGACATGAAGATGAAGAACATAAGTCCCTTAGCCTTACCTCATTTCCATGGATTGACCACTGAAGACCCTGATACCTTCCTATTTGAGTTTGTTGTCCTTTGTCGAACCTATGACTATGCAAAAGACGAGCAAAAGTTGAAACTCTTTCCCTCTACCCTCAAGGATGCAGCACTCCGTTGGTTCATGGGGTTACCTGGAAACAGTATCACAACTTGGGTTCAAATGCAGCAAGCCTTTAACAACAAATACCGGGACTACTATAGGTAAAAGGAAACAAAGGGAGAAATCTTTCGGATGACCATGGGAAATGATGAGTCTTTAGAAGACTACGAGGAAAGGTTCCAACTCAGCTATAAATGTGCCAGGTGCACACTTGACCCTAAATCTCTAAAGTTGGTTCTGCTCCGAGGAGTCCCTGAAGACCTTCTAGATACCCTTCACATGCTAGCTGTAGGAGACATCTACCAACTACCTTATGAATACTTAAAGACTGTGTTTAGAAACCATTCTAGGGCAGCCCGGAAAAAAAGTAGGGGGAATCCACTTTTAGCTAGTACCACCTTCTCCAAGCATGAGTTTCCTAATCAATTGGAAGACCTCAAAAGTGAGATGAGATAGACCATTGCCATGCAACTTGATACTTTCTGAATCCAACAAAATAAAGAGGAAGCTGAGAGGGCTTTGGCCATTTTTTGTCCCAGATGTATGAGGAAGCACCCTAAGAATGAGTGTCCATTGCACTCAGTAGAGGTATGTTTCGTTTGTGAGGAAAACCACCCCACAAACCAATGCCCAAGCTTACCCGAATTTAAATCCATGTACCAAGGGACTAAGGCAACCACTGAACCTCTCTATTTCCTCAACCAAAGGAGGCCGCATGGGCCCAGACCTTAGCAGAAGGGGATGCAAGGGACATCCCAAGCTTATTATAGCCCCAACCGATCTGCTCATATACCTTCTTGGGGTCCCCCTGCTCATCCTTCCTGGTCCATACCTCCTCCATGGTCTTATCCATCTCAACACCATACTCAACCCACTGCTCATTCGTTTCAATCACATGTCCAGCCATCACCTCAGTGGAATGCACCTCAACTCGGGTGGAGGCCCCAATACAACTCTCCTCCCACCACTCTGCCTCCACCACCGGCTCAGCTACAACCATTACCTCCTGCTCATCCAAGGCAACCCCAGATGCCTGCTCAACCGAACCTGAACCCCAACAACTGACAGGCCCAACAGGTATATACTGGGGAGACAACATGCCCTACCTATGCTATGGAGATCCAGGAGATCAACCTGCGATCTGGGAAGACCCTTCGAGATCACCAACCTCCTCCACTAGAGGACGAGGAGGAGAAACAGGAAAGTGAACCCAAGGCCATTCCACCCTTTCCTGAGTGATTAACAGTAACCACACAACCAAACCCAGAGGAGACTGAACTTCTGGGGGAACAGATGTACCAATATACAACAAATTGATTAAGGAGAAGTGTTTTAGGCACCCAGGTAGGCGAAAGAGAGATGTCGACTATCAATTTCATAGCACAATTGTCCGATCTAATGTTGGGGCAAGTCATCTGTCCAAAGTATTTGGACCCTAGGAGTCCTGTAGTTGATGTCCACATCAATGGCACCATAATCCCCCATACCTTGATTGATCTAGGGGCTTCCATAATGTGATGACCAGGGACACCATGCTTAAACTCAACCTTCAGAGTTCCTTAAGGAAGACCTCGACAATCCTGCAGTTAGCAGATCACTCCACCGTGACTCCCGAAGGGATTGTGGAAGATGTCTTGGTCTTTGTTGACTCTTGGGAGTACACTGCAGACTTCTTGGTCCTTCAGCCAAAGGCAAAGCTCACTGGATACCCCCTCATTTTGGGAAGGCCTTGGTTAGCCACTGCAGATGCTTACATCAGTTGTCGAGCTGGAAGCATGACCATCAAGAATGGGCCTATGTCCAAGCAGCTAGTCCTATACCCTCCTGCCCAACCTCTGCTAGAACATGACTTACCACTCTGGTTGGAAGAGGGAGATGAGGATGAGGTCTACTCTACACCATTGTGCATAGTAGAAACCACCAGGGGAGGCCCTCAAACTGAGGATGACTTGATTGAGAATTTGATTCAAAATCCACCTCCCAGTGCACTGTCCTTAGAGGAATTGGTGGAAGATACCCAAGCCAGCACTTTAGTGGACCTCTGTGTGACTGATCCGACCTCTCCCAGAGTTAAGAATGTGGAGTTTGGCCCCGAAAGAACTTTAAATATCAGTTCCTCCCTATCGCCTTCCCAGGAGAAGGAGCTGTGTAGTTTACTGAACAATCATCTGGATGCTTTCGCTTGGAGCTATAAAGAGATGAAAGGAGTCCACACTTCGGTCTGTACCCATCACATTTACATTAAAGAAGATTGTAAACCAGTTAAGCAGCCTGAGAGGAGAATGAATCCAGCCTTTAAAGACATTGTCAAAGAAGAATTGCAAAAATTGTTGGATGTAGGATTCATCTACCCCATCTCCGATAGTGAGTGGGTCTCACCTCTAGTGCTTGGGCCCAAGAAGAACGGGAAGTGGAGAGTCTGCGTAGATTACCGAGAACTTAACAAAGCCACCAAGAAAGACCATTTCCCTTTGCCTTTCATAGATCATGTGTTGGATGGACTGGCAGGGAAGAAGTTCTTCTCTTTCCTAGATGGGTTCAGCGGGTATAATCAGATCCAAATCAGCCTAGATGACCAAGATAAGACCACCTTCACTTGTCCATGGGGTACCTTTGCTTACTGAGTCCTTCCCTTTGGGCTATGCAACACTCCTGCCACTTTCTAGAGAGCAGTATTGAGCATATTTTTTGAGTTGGTCCACGATTCGGTAGAAATCTATATGGATAACTTTACTCCTTATGGGTCCAACTTCGAAGAAGCATTGACTAACCTGGGAAAAGTTCTAACCAAGTGCATTGAGATGAACCTATCCCTCAGTCCCGAAAAATGTGAATTCCTGTTGACTGAAGGGACCATGCTAGGTCATACCATTTCTCGGCAAGGATTACAGGTGGATCCTAACAAGATTTCTATCATCCAAAAGGTCCCACCTCCTCAAAAGGTGAGAGATGTTCAGCGTTTCCTAGGCTTATCAGGATATTATAGAAGATTCATTAAATATTTCAGTAAGCTAGCCTCGCCATTGTTTGGCCTCTTAGGGAAAGATGTTGAGTTCAAATGGACTGACGACTCTCAAGGGGCTCTGGAAGAGTTGAAATATAAGCTGGTGTCCACCCCAATCTTGAGAGGTCAAAAATGGGCCCTACCTTTCCACATCCACACTGATGCCTAGAACAAAGCCATAGGGGCCGCTTTAGGACATGTGGAAGAGAAACTACCATATGCCATATACTTCGTCAGCAAAAACTTGTCCAAGGCAGAAATGAACTATACTGTAACCGAGAAAGAGTTCCTGGCTGTAGTCCATTCCCTAAACAAGTTCAGACACTACATCAGTGGCTATCAAACATTTGTACACATTGATCATGCTGCGATTAGATATTTAATGAATAACCCTGATGTCAATGCTCGTATCATTAGATGGTTACTTTTGTTGCAGCAATTTGATTTGACTATTGTCGACAAGCCAGGTAAGGAAAATGTTGTTGTTGACTTCTTGTCTAGATTGGATTTTCCTGCAGGTGAAGAAGGGACAGTGGATGACCAGATGCCAGATGAACACCTGTTTCCTATCTCAGTACTCTCTCCATGGTTTTCTGATATAGCAAATTACTTGGTCTTAGCACAGTTCCCTCCGCATCTATCCTCAAAGGAGAGGAGCAGAATTTTGAGGAAGAGTGCCCTGTTCACCTGGATCGGGGGCAAGCTGTTTAAACTTGGCCCAAATTAGATCTTGAGACATTGTGGTAGGGAGGAGGAAGTCTTTGACATCCTCCTAACCTGTCATGACGGACCTTGTGGAGGCCACTTTGCAGCAAAAAGGACTACCTTCAAAATTCTACAGGCAAGCTATTATTGGCCTACTCTTCACCAAGATGTCAAAAGATACATTAGCCAGTGTGACCGATGTCAGAGGATGGGGAAACCGACTCCAAGGGATGAAATGCCTCTCCAACCTCAAGTGACCTTCAAGCCATTTGAGAAGTGGGGCATGGAATTTGTGGGTCCTATCAACCCTCCTTCAAAGCAAAGGTCTTACATCATTGAGTGCACCGAATATCTGACAAAGTGGCCAGAAACAAAGGCAATCAAAGCAGCGACAGAAGAAAAGGTGGATGAGTTTTTAAGGGAAAATATCTTCTACAATTTTGGCTACCCAAGAGAGTTAGGCACCGATCAAGGAAGCCAATTCACCTCTAACCTGATTGAAGACTTGCTCGCTCATCACAAGATCAAGCACAGGACTTCCACCCCATATCATCCTCAAGAAAATGGGCAGGTGGAAGTCACTAATAGAGCATTGGAAGGGATTTTGACTAAGGTGGTGAGCAGCAGCAGAAAGGATTGGGCAGATCGCATGGTTGAGGCCACCTGGGCCTACAACACCACTTGGAAGACTACAACGGGTTTCACACCTTATGAGCTAGTCTATGGGAAGAAATCTTTGTTGTCCATAGAGTTTGAGTACAACACATTGAGGGTGGCAGCTCAACTGGACCTAGATTTCAGCCATGCTCAATGTGAAATATTATTGCAGCTGAATGGATTAGATGAGCATAGAATGTAGGCCCTCCTCCACTCAGAAGTAGTTCAACTCTAGAGGATGATATGGCATGACCAGGACCTTAATGAAAAGAAATTCCAGCCGGGAGATTGGGCGCTGCTATATGACTCAAGATACAAGGATTTCAAAGGAAAGCTGTGGAAAAGATGGTTAGGACCATATAAAATGGAGAAATGCAATGAAAATGGTTCAGTCCTTATTAGGACCATTGATGAAGAAGCCATCCCCATGCTTGTCAATGGGCATCGATTGAAGATCTACAGGAGATCCCTTTCGAGGCAGGAGTTCATTGAAACTGTTGAAAAATCAGTGCTGGTAGTGGAGCAGGGCTCTGTCTCTATTCCGGCCACACCGTGATCATCATCAAAAGAAAAAATGAAAAAAAAAAGGAAGAAGGAATAAAAATATCCCTGGGTGAAAACCTCTCTGAGGCGCCCAGGGCAGACAGTGAGGGTGAAAACCTCATGGAGGCACCCCAACTGTCTCTCAGAAAATAAAGAAATGGAATAAAAAATATCCTTGGGTGAAAACCTCTCTGAGCCGCGCAAGGCAGATAGTGGGGGTGAAAACCTCATGGAGGCACCCCTGCTATCTCTTTAAACAAAAAAGAGAGAAAAAAGGAAAAGAAAAAAGAAAAGAAAAAAGAAACAGGTCTAATCTCTGTAAAATTATTGCAGGTTGCAGGGAATACATTGCAGATAAAGAAGGTCACGCAAAATGAGGAAAGGGGTCTGTACCAAGCTACATGACATCCTTACAGACACTCCCTCCATAGCCACTCACTTTTCCCAGGATTTGAACACATTCGGGTCGAGATTCCACCTCCTACAGGAAGTTCTGGGCTTTCTATAGGAAGTTTTGGGGCTTTCTACAAGAAGTTCTGCATTTCTACAGGAAACATCCTGTAGAGCCTTAGGGCACATTAAAATTCAATTTTGGAAGGGGATTTGAAGCTTGAAGTCTGTTGATTAGGCCTGCAGCCATCCCTCTCTTCCATCCATCACCTGTTTCATCTCTTTCCACCGCCATTGCAACAATCTGGTTATGTATTCCTGCACAGTCATACAAAGAGTCCTGGTTTCCTCAGATTGATTTTTTTTTCCAAGTGACAAATCAAGCACACAAAGGCTCCCATACTATACCTATCAAAGCTCCATTAGGACTCTTCATCCGTGAATACAACCTTGCTCGTTTAAGCATGCATCCCAGGAGGAGAAGCAGCTACAGGATGTCCTACAGGAATCCTGTAGCAGCCGATCCGTCTAGAGTACATACTCTAGAGTCAGTAGCAGCGGAAATCGACACGGGGGGACATGTAAAACGCTCTGCTTGGATGTGAACACATCCTCGACAGTTGAAGCTGGACAGAACTTGTGCATGCAACATTTACAACTAAAGAATCGGGTCCCAAAGCCGTGCATACAACATCAACGAATGAAAGAATGGGTTCTAACACCCGTGCATGAACACGTCCACGGCCACACAAGTCCCAAGTCCCGAAGTCTGCAGAACACGTCCACAGCCACATAGGTAAGTGTCTAACCTTATTCGTCAAATTGCATAGACTATATTCCGAAAACTGCATGTCTGTGAAATGGTTCGGATTGAACGAATTCGGTGGCCAGTCAACTGGCCACCCACAGTTAGTTGAATGGCTTCGTGGGATCCAAATGAGCTCGGTTACGTTCGAATTCACCAAAGAGACGTGTAGCCGACACGTGGGAAGTGTCTAGTCGGGGAGAATCGGCGGGATTGGCAAGGTGGCGGCAGTTAATGGCAGAGGAAAGGTAATGGCAGTTAGAGACACGCAGAGGAATGATGGCCGTGACGTTGGCTAACGGATCGGCCTGGCCACCTCACCCCCTCGCCATGAATTTCACTGTAATTAAAAAATTCTCGGTCGAAGAACTCACGTTAATCGCTGTCATTTACACTTGCAACCGTTCTCAGCAAAGTACGCATCCTCCTCCTTCGCAGTCTGTTAGCCCGAGCTTCTCGGCCTGGTTCAAAATTCTCCCGTGTCCTAGGCTCGTTCAGAAGCGCCGTAACATCCTCCAAAAGCCAGCACAACATTCTACAGGAAGAGGCTCTACAGGAAATACAACGTAGCCTTCCGGAGCAGAGAAAATGGATTTTTCTTCGACAAATTTGGAGTCCCGAAAGAGGTAGGCTCGAAAAACACTCTTCCAATGCATGGTGTATGTTAAAAACATGGTGAATTGAGCTATCATGAATTGGAGGGTTAGAGACAAGTCTGCCTTTGAGTCAAAATAGTAGTTTACTTGTGGTTGCATGAAATTTCTTCGTTGGTTCTGCGTCCAAGTTTTTCTCCACAGTTCCTGAAGTAAATTCCTCCTGTAGAAAAGTTAAAGCACTATCAGGGCTAACCTATGTAAGAAAAATGTGAATTTGACATGGTTATATGTATGCTGGCGGGTGGAAATTGAGCTCTGCACTCTGTTTGGGGAAACCCATGTCTTCCTTCTGTACACGGACAGTCAAGTTCTTTTTTTTTAAAAACCATGGAGTTGGTGCAAGGTTGAAGCATAAACACCTGAGGGATACTATCTTCAAGTTCAAGGGAGAAAACCATAAATAGAATTTCCCTTTCTGATCAGAGCACAAACCAAAATAGAGCACTCTCACCATACTAGGAGGGTTTATCAGAAGGGAACCCTCGGATTCCAGAAAATTGCGTGAAACTCCCGAGGTGGTGAACCTATTCACCCGTGCCAATTGGATGACCTTTTGTGACAGAATTCAAGGTCATGACGATGAGATTACAGAGGAGTTCTTAATGTCCCTACAGCCTAAATCAAAGACACTGGCCACTGTAAATTTCGGAGGGTTGACCCTAAAGCTTACCCCACAACTCATTAGTCGAGTTATTGATCTGCCATCATGGATACCCTAGAGCAAAGAGGAGAGGGCATTGGGCCCAAAAGCCAAGAAAGAATTATTCCTACCAGAGGAACAATTTTCAGAAGATAAGAATGGGGTTCGGAGAGCCAGCCTACATCCTTTTTGGAGCGAATTCAGTCTTCAGATCATGAAATACATTACCTGTGAGGGGTGGTTCAGTATTGTCTACGGTTATCACTTCCGGTTGCTAAGTGAACTCAGACATGGGATGAATTTACCCCCAAAACAAAAGTTAAGCATCCCCTATTTACTCCTACAATACTTAATTGAGTGTGGCACAAAATCAAAGGAAGGGACACCGGATCAGCTAGCCCATCATGGGCTTATCAAGCTTCTAGTGGAAGATGCCCTCCATACCTACACTGTCCCTCTCTCCTGGGAGATTTTCCACAACATGTCGAAGGATGATGATATTCGAATTCTGGCCAAGGAACTCACTTCATCCAGTAGGGAAGAAAGGGAGCACATTGAGGCGGAAGAGAAAGCCAAGGGTAAGGAAACACAGGACAAACCACCACATAAAGAATAAGAAGAGAAACGAGGGAAGGGCCAAGCTGCTGAGCCCAAAACTGTGGGTGAAACAAAGGCACAAACACCAAGAGAGAAACAATTGCAGAGCAGGGCAGAGAGGACTGAAAAAGTCCAAAAAATTGAGGACACAACCAACACAACCACACCAAAATTAAAAAGGAAAACACCCCCAGCCAAGAAGACCAAAACAGTGAAAATAGTTTCTATAGGAAGCCAGAAAACGGTTTCTACAGGAAAAGAGAAAATAGTCGACACAGGACGTTCTACAGGAAGTCTGGAAACAGGGCAACAAAAGGAAAAATTGCCTGAGATTTTAGCCAGGGAGGCAGCAGCTGTGCTGGCTACCCTGAGCACATCTCCAAAGCAAAAAGGGAAGCGAAAGAGGGAGCCTTCCATGTATTTTAAGGCAAGAAGGAGCATGTGGATAAAAACTAGCAGACCCCAGCCACCGTCAAAAGAGCCAATCATGATTTTAGACACCCCAGCTATGCAGAAGGAGAGGTCTCCCTCAAAGGTATCCATCACCTATGAACGGGGAAGCCCGAAGACATCCACCTGGAGAGAAAGAATGAAAATGTTGGACACAAAGGCATCTCTACAGGATGCTGAGACTTTTCTACAGGAAACACTGGCTAGGCTAAAGGAGACTAAGAAATGGAAGAAGAGGCAGCTAAATCACCACAGGAGGAAGAAAAGGTGGAGAACATTGAGGAACCTAGCCCCTAGCCCAACTTGGGCTCCTACTATAACTTCTTAGAGGCCGGAAAGATCATTCCCCAAAAATTCATAGTGCAACTTTTCCTTGCACTAGAAGAAGAGAGAGTGAGGACCCACACTTGGATGAAGATCGCTAAGTCCAAGTGTGTGGCAGATATAGGTTCCTTGGAGGAACAACTCAAGGAGGCAAGAAGGGAATTGGCTATGGTATGGCATGTGGAGAGCTACCAGCCGGCCAAGCTACAAGAAGAAAATGAGATGCTTAAATTGCAGCTACAGCTACAAGGACAGAAGAAGGAACACAGGCCTCACATCTTGGGGGAAAAACAGCAACAGGAGGAGCCCACAACAGCCAAAGAAACCCCTGATGAACAGCAGAAGGGAGATGGGTTGTAGGCTGAAATTGAGACACTAAATAGATAGCTACAGTTGAAGGAATTGCAAGCAGGCCAGGAGATACAGTCTCTGAAACAACATGTACAAGACAAGGAGGCCCAATAGGCCTGCATGGCCAGCTGGGCAATGGAAGCGCTGCAGTGTAGGCAACCTGCCAAATCGTACATCCTATACCTTAAGGATCTGTGGTTGCAGTTTCAGATCAACACCTTGGCCCAAAGAAGCATCACTCCATTTCAAAATTATCATCAATTTGTAGCTTTATGTGGCAGTAGTTCATCAGAGGACAGGGACAAATTATCAGAGTTTTATTTGCACAACTTAGCCCTTCTAAACATGAATGCATGGGATCCCAACACTGTGATAGGAGATTTCCAACTTATGGCCAGGCCTCTTGGATGAATCATGAGGAAAAGAGAGCAGCAGAGGTCCGCAGTATTATGAGCAGAGAACTCAGCGAGCCACTAATGATCAGAGTAGAGCTGGATGACCCCTCAATAGTGATAAGCACCCACCAGTACTTGGCCAACAACCCTCAGTATTTACCAGAATACATTGAGCAACAGGCTCAAGCTATTGCCCACTTTGAGGACATGGAGAGACTATTGGGGGGAAACTGCCTGCATACCTGCACAAGGCGGTGGAACACCCTGCTTCACAGCTTGAAGATAAGAGAATATCACTCTCCCACTAGGATGAGGGAGGCCTTGGCAAGGGTATCTCTCTACAAACAGTTGATGCAAAATCTGCAGGCCAATTGGATTGGCCTGAAATTCAGTCCTCCTTTGCTTTTGGGATTGCTAGAAGGAGTTAAGGAAGAGGAGTAAGATAAACAGTGGGGGGAAGTGGAAAGGAAAGAAGGATTCCACGACCGGGAAGAAGCTATCACCACGAAGGCCTAGGACGTGAGAGAGGCGGTCAAAGCTATAAAGGATGATGAGCTGGACTAGTTTCTCAGAGGATGAGCAACCCATTTAGCAGGGGGGTGATGATGAGCCCCGAATTGGGTAACTTATTTGGTCTCATTTTGCCTAATTGTCCTTGATCAGTCCACCATTTTTCATAGATTATGCATGTTTTTTGAGTATGTTTATGTTATTTGAACGAATAAGGGTGGTCACTTTACCAAGGAGGCTAATACGTGGTTATTTCAGGTTTTTTGGACAAATTTTGGAGTAAATCCAAGCAATTATGAGCCAGGTGACAGCCAAGCATGAGGAAGCAAGGTTGAGGATTCATAGGGAGGTTGTCTCTTGCATTAAATGGCCCTTCGTCGAAATCTCCACCCTCAACTCGGAGCTCAGCAGGCCACCAAAACGAATCCTAAAGGCAGCTAAGCAGATTTGTGAAGAGTGACTGTTTACTGGAAGTTTGAACAGCCAAGTCCCTTGAGTTAAGGAGGGTTGCTAGGACCCTCATAGTGCATAAATAGGGAGGCCTCAGCCTTCGTAATTTACTTTTTGAACTGTTGGGTTTTGCACTATAGTGCTATCATTGTCTCAGCTTGTTTTTTGTAGCTACTGCTGTATAATTTTCTTGTGATGATTATTTTTTAGTAATGAAGAGCAGCTTTACTTGGCATCAGTGATGAGTTCTTTATAGGAGCCTGTAGCTCTGGGGGTTGGGTCCAACCCAAGTGCCAAGGCCTCCTTATGTACTGTTATTTTCTTTTTATGTATTTGCAAAATAATTTCTGTTAAGTAGATTAAAATCTTGTTGATTATCTAGGTCATTGTTGATGGTTAGAAAGAATTTTGATGTTCAAACTGAGTTGATAGTTTCTTAACAGGGAAAAGCTTCAGAAAAAGGCCATCAAGCACCTCTGATTTCACCTCTCCCTTAGTGGGATCAGGAGCTGGGATCAAGGTGACCTTGCTGCCAACAAAAAACACTGTCTTTGCTTTGCCATGCAATCATTAGTGTTCGTTTTTTTTATTTGCAGAAGTTGGTTACATGTTCAGATTCTTGATTGCTTCATTGCATAGTTAGTATACATGGTTTCATTTCAAATAGACTTATGTTCATTCTCTTTACTGTTAGCTAGATCAGATTAGGTTATCATAACTAGGTCTCTGATTTTCCAAGTCTTCGTTGGTTCAATTGAAGAAACAACTTGCAGAGCACCCGTACCACTTCTCTATCTGCCCATACTCCATCAATCCCATCTGCTCCATCCCCTAACATGGATTCTTGCCTCACGTTTGCCACATTTTCTCACATAACCCTATTTTTTGTGCAATATTGCTTCACTCCTCCTTGAACAAATCCAGCCATCTTCATCTCCCCTCAGCTCCATCCACCAAGTCCTGGACCTACTCACACCCTTATCCTACCTCCATACTCACTCCTTCATCTTTCCTCTTCCATCCATCCTCCAAAATCCCATTTCTGAACAACCTGTAGAAAATTATAGACATCCTGTAGAAATTCCAGAACATCCTGTAGAACCCCTGCAGACTTCCTGTAGAAGCTCATGAATGAGGTTTCTTGATAGACAAACTCTGTGGAACTCTCTGGAAGGGTGTTAGGGACCCCTTAGGCCCTCTTTGAACCTTCCCAACCGTCCGCAAGCATTTCCTCTCGCCAATCCACCTCTGCACAGTCAAAACAGTCAAAGCACATGCATGATCATTCTGACAACTTATTCAAAAATACAAAAATATGTTTTTTTCATATGTTACTGTAGAAGTAGCTTAGACACATGCATTTTACCTTCCTAGAAGTTAATGCCATCTCTCTCAGTAGTTTTCATCCTCTTTCTTGCATCATTAGGGCTAGCTGGTAAAATTAGGGTTTTCTAGGGTTTGCGTTTCCTTTCAGCTTTGCAATTTCTTTCTGCAAGTAGATTAGCCTTCTTTGAGTTAGCTTTCGTCCATCAGTTAAAAATCTTCTTCTAAGAGCTCATAGAAGGTGGCTTAAGCTCCTAGAAAACTTGTGCCAGCTGATCAAGTGACAACCCCGGCAAGAGCTAGTACTTGTTCATACAGCACCGTCGCTTCCAAGTTTATTACGAACTACCGGGTTGATAAAAGTAAAGAAGGGAGTCCCAGGAGTTGCAGCATTATTGCTACAATACTGGAGCCCACCACAAGGCCAAGGATCTAAGAGGGGATTCAAAGAAGAAATAAAAGGAAGGTGCTATGATTGCAACAAGTTCGAACATTATACTAGAGAATACCCTCACAAGAAGAATCCTCCAAGGGATGATGACAATAACAACAAAAATTTCAAAGGAAATGACAATCAAAGGAACAATAGGATCAACAACAAAGGAAAGAGGAATTCTCCTGTTAGTGTCTATGAATCACCAGTGATCAAATGTACTCTTTCCATGTGATTGATAGAGTCTTAGGTCAAATGGTTATATTTTCAAATAAAATTTGATACCTCTTGGTTGTCAAATGAGTCTTTAGTCATGTCCTAGGTGTCATTACTACTCCCTCCATTTTTCAATGTCATAAAATGTCATCATGGTCATGTCATATTTCCTTGTGATAGGTCACCAAATGAGTGTCTTGGTAATAATTTTGGTCATTAAATCATTCACATCCATATTTAAAGGGTTCAAAGTTCCAAATCATGGTTAAGATATGCATTAGATGTCATCATTTTCTCATGTCATCAAAATCTACATGGGAGTCATGTAATCACCATTGTCACCATCATCGGAGTTAGTAATTAGACATAAGTTTGTTAAAAATGTATCAAAGGTACATATACCCCTCATGGAGATGTAACCTTGCCAAATAAGGTTATAAAGATGCAATACACTACCACATCACATCATTTCTCAAAAAGGACATGTGATGTCATACCATCACCAAAAGAAAAAATTGACTTTCAAGCTATAAAGAGACCACCTCAGCTTTCAAACACTTCATTTCATCTTCCAAGAGTTCTCCTATGCCATTGAGTTTAACTTCAGCCTTCAAAACTATGATTTTTCCATCACCAAACCCTTGCCAGCAAGCACGCTGCACTTTTTCCCTAGCATGCTACACTTTTGGACAGCTCGATGCGCTTTTGGTTTGGAGGTTAAACGAAGCCACAACATGGTTCATTCATCAATCTACAGGTTCC
This sequence comes from Pinus tabuliformis, assembly GCA_031772625.1. Lineage (NCBI taxonomy): Eukaryota > Viridiplantae > Streptophyta > Pinopsida > Pinales > Pinaceae > Pinus > Pinus tabuliformis. The sequence continues at coordinate 168,258,416 of CM062805.1, read as the reverse complement.
AGATATTCTGTAGCAAGTAATTATTGCCTCTCATCAATCCTCATGCAATGATTTTCCTTTAGAAAAATGAAGAAATCCCTCTCCTAGGGTTCTTCGATGCGTTTTTGGTTTTTTTAGTGTTTTCTTCATTTCAGTGACAAAATCCCTAGTTTTCCTACTCTAACAAACTTATACACACTTAATACACCTCCCCCAACCATTTCCCACACCCATCTTTTTAATTTCCATCATTGTCCCAAAAACCCTAGCCCACGCTCTGATACCAATTGTTGGAAATAATACTGAGAGGGGGGGTGAATCAGTATTATCTAATTCTTTTAATAAATCTTCTTTATTTGTTCTTTGAATCATTTTTGCATGTCAGTACCATAAAATAATGAGCATGAACAAAAGAAAAACAGATAGTCACACCAAAGAACACAAGATGTAAGGTGGAAACCCAATGTGGGTGAAAACCACCTACTGCAATATGTCTCTATCTCTTTCATGGTGGATTATGGTTCTTCGTTGCAGATCTGGTTCATATTCAGGGGGAGCATGTTCTTATGGGGAGCATAACCCTTTGCCCTTGATGTCAAAGGGGGAGAATGAAGCTGAAGTCTTGAGGTTGCCATCAAGTCCAAAGGGGGAGATTGTTGGCATTATGGCTAAAGTGTTGTCCTTGATGGCAACCCATTCAGGTGATAGATCACAGTACTTCAAGTCAGCAGCAGAGATTGATGATCAGCTATCAAATATTGAAGAAAATAAGGGGTACGCAGGTACACCTTGCATAAGGTGCGTACACACAGGTCAGTGTTACATAAAGTGCGTACATACCCGCAGTTACCCCGTTCAGGAGGTGCGTACCCCCAGTGCACACATTTCAAGGCAAAGAAATTCACATGTGGGGTTTTCTTATGTTTTACTCTTGGTATTTAGCCGACGGTATTGTGTTATTATGGTGTCGGCTCGTGGTATTGATCCATGTTTTAAGGAAGAGCTTTCCTATATAAAGCAAAGGAGATCATTTGGCTTATCCATGTTTTGGGTTGAATATCTTACGAGGGCTAGATCTGGTCTAGATCTAAATAAGGCGAATCTATTGATGGACTGAGATCTCTTCGGCGCATGTTCAGATCTGTAGATCTGACTGTCTGGGTTATTTCTGAAGTCTCGAAATCATCTATGCCCGAAGGTACGCAGGTACAGTGAAAGAAAAGTGCGTACGTACGCAGGAACGAAGCGTTTCAGGTGCGCCGGTACGCAGGCACAGAAGGGTTGCAGGTGCGGAGGTACGCAGGCACAGAAGGATTGAAGGTGCGGAGGTACGCAGGTACAAAAGGGCTGCAGGTGCGTACATACGCAAGCACAGAAGGGTTGCAGGTGCGTACATACGCAGGCATAGAAGGGTTGCAGGTGCGGAGGTCCGCAGGCAGTTCAATGGACTCAGAGTGAGGTACGCAGGCTAGCAGTTGAGCAGGGTGTGTACATAAGCAGGCTAGCAGTTGAGCAGGGTGCGTACTGTAAGCAGGCAAGCAGTTGAGCAGGGTGAGTACAGTAAGCATGCAGGCAGTTGAGCAGGGTGCTTACGTAAGCAGGCGAGCAGTTGAGCAGGGTGCTTACTTCTCTTAAGATCTTTGATTATCATTGTTGTGTTTTGGGTTTGGTCCTATTATTGATGATCTGGTTACTACAGTTGATTGGGGGATTCTCTTATACTTGATGATCATTTGATGCTTATGGATCCAGTTTGAAAATTTATGAAAAGTGGTCCTTGTAAGAAAAGAAGTAGGGGGTTGTAGCTCCCTTCCAGGAGAGACTGGAAAACGAGAGAGAGAGTTGTAGCTCTCTGCAGGTTGCAGCCTGCGTACTGGTAAAGGACTGCACTAGTACAAAACCATTGTAAAAGGAGTTTCTAATTTGAAAGAAGATAGAGACATATTGCAGCAGGTGGTTTTCACCCACATTGGGTTTCCACCTTACATCTTGTGTTCTTTGGTGTGACTATCTGTTTTTCTTTTGTTCATGCTCATTATTTTATGGTGTTGACATGCAAAAATAATTCAAAGAACAAATAAAGAAGATTTATTAAAAGAATTAGATAATACTGATTCACCCCCCCCTCAGTATTATTTCCAACATGCTTTTGGTTCATTTTTGGGTGTGGACTACATTTTTTACTTTTTCCCCTCTTTCCCTCACCCATTTCAAGAAATTCCGCTTCCCAAGTATCCCTAACATCTACCCCTAACCACTGGAATTCCCCTCCATCCCCTTCATTCCATTCCCTAAACTAGCTGCCCTTTTTCCCTTGTTTTCCCAATCCTACCGTGCCCTTCCCTTCTATCAAACTAGGGTTTATCAAGCATAACCAACACCATCGCCAATGAAAGGAAGAAATATAACAAAGGAGTGAATGTCTCAAAATATGATCCAACTCAAATGCAGGAGATAAATGCTTCACCGTTCATCAAAAGATCATTTGAAGAATTAGGATGCGTAGGGTTTTGTGAGAAAATATAAGAGGTGGCCTGGCATGCTCAGTTGACCATTATTTTTGCCAGTAATTTCAAGAGGGATAAGACAATCATAGCAGGTATGGGTTTCATAATATCATCAGAGGTCACATATTTAGTCACAGGTATCCCTAACCAAGGAGAAATTTGGTTTAAAGGGATGCATTTGGACATTAAAAACTACAAAGTATTCCTGAAACCCTAGTATAAGGAAATCCCATCTCTTATGTTTCCTAGCAGGTAGTTGTTGGATAAGTATACTCCTTTGATGGAGATGATCATGGAATATTTCACTTGTGAAGGCAGGTTCAACAGGTTGTATTAGTATCAGATCAGGTTGTTCATGCACTACACATCCATCAAACCCCTAAACAAAGCAAATTACTTGTTTAGAAGCCTGGTCAAGATGGCTGAAATGGTGCAGACTAAAGGCAGAAATAATCGAGAAAGATTATTCCACCATAATTTGATTAAATTCATATTTCTCCACCATATCACACAGATCAATATGTCATGGGAAAAATTCATGGAGGTAGTTCATGTCTTGTCTTTCTCGCATCAGTGAAAAATATCCAATACTCCTACATCATCCCGGAAGCAAAGACCTGAGCCATCTAGTATACCATCAACGACAAAAAGACAGACTAGGGTAGAGGTTTGAAAAACATACAAGAAGGGGAAGAGGCTGGTTTTTCCCCCTAAGATTGAAAGATACACACCTACTCCTAGACCTATGGCTAGGGCTCAGGCAAAAATAGTGCCTTAGGAGGTTATCATTGAAGAAGTTCAAGATGAAGCCATGAGAGAGAAATTACCTAGGGGTAGAGGAGATTCACACTTGCACCATCATGGAGAGGTACCTCCTAAGGTAAATATGACTGATTATGGGAATAAGGTAGTAGAAGACATCATTAAAGAGCAACAAACACATATCAAAGAATTACAGGATGACCTTTCTAAAGCCAATTTCATGGTGGCTCTCTTGAAACAAGAGAATATGCAACTGAAGCTAAGCCTAATGCAGCTAGGTAAATCACATGAAGAGCCTCCATCATCCATCAAGGAAGCTAAGGACAAAGGTAAGGTAGTCATTGAAGAAGGAAAGCAGGATGCAGACACATAGGTACAACCAAAGAGACCCACAACTAGAGCCATGGCTATGAAGGGACAACAAGCAGAAAATCCTCCTCCTCCTCAAACCCTAAAAACCTTTCATTACTCCATAGCAACTGAAATTGAAGAGAACAAATAATATTGGTTTAAGAGTGAATGTGCACCTAGAGAAGCTTGTGAGGAAGGCAAACATAAACACTTACCTGTAGAGGCAGATGGAAATGCATTATTATGAAAGAAACATGGCATGCAAGATTAGGGTTAAAAGCATGAAGAAAAAACTTAAGAAAACCCCAAGAAAGATTGAGAAGAGAGACAAACTAGATTTGCTAGCTGATGAATTGCTAGTTTTCTAATCCATGACTAAAAAATGAAGAAGCAAAACATTTTGGGAAATTTTTGGAAAATTTTGAGTTTTTGGTTAATTCTGGAAATTTTAATGTACAAAAGTGCAGCGTGGCCACGCTACGCTTCCTCTCAGAGCACCCAAATGAGGAATGAAACACATATGTGGATATATTTTGTCCTCTACATTACAGATATGTACTTGGTCTCTCATGTTAGCTCACCGTTTTGAAGAAGAAGGAAAAAGACTAGTAATTTTTCATGTCTCTGCCACTATTTTGGACCCCACGCTTAGCTTCTGGAGTAGTGTTGGTAGAGTTTGTTTTGAGGTGCCTTGGAGGTGATTTTTTGCTGATTTGAAGCTTTAGAGACCTAGTGGACATCCCCATATACCAGTACCAACCTTCAGTTCATCTTGAAGATGCATCAAAGTCATCTAACCAGTGTTCGAACTTTCGCTATGCTTTTGTGCCTGTACGCTATGCTTCTACAATTTTCGTTGTGCTTCTGTAGAAGAGGCATGTTTCCGATGGTTTTGTTATATTTTTTTGGAACCTATATTAGGTGGGTGGACCTACCATGGTTTTGTCCATGGTTTTCACACATGGTTTTGGGCGTGATGGTTTTCGGTCCATGGTATTGAATGCTTCGACATGTATATATATGTATTGTAACATTGAAATGAATATAATGAAAAATAAATCTGGTGGTCCCGGTTTTGGGATCCAGTGGAAAATCTCTGTGTATATTTTTTTGATGTGTTATGCTCTCACCTTTGTTTATTTTCTATTTTTAGAATTCGTATGTAGGTAAGTTATGAACGAAGTTAAGCCCAACATTTTGTATCAGAGTTGTTTTGGCTTCAAGGGGACGCCTTTGTTGTTGAGGGGTTTCGCTCAGGCCTATGGTAGACCGTATTTAGTGGGAGATCTCCGGGATCAATTCTGGTGGTGAAAGAAGATGGTGAGCAGTGGAAAGATAGAGATCGATAAATTTAATGGTCAGAGTTTTGAGTTGTGGAAATTCAATATGGAGGATCTATTGGTAGATAAAGGTCAGTGGATCACGGTAGATTCGGGTACTAAACGAACGAGAGTGTCTGATGAAGAATTTAGGAAGTTGGATTGGAAGGTAAAGAACACAATACTATTGTGTGTTTCAGATTCAATATTGTTGAATGTATCAAGGGAAGCTACAACAAAGTTTTTGTGGGAAACGTTAGGGACTTTGTACCAATATAAGTCTCTGGTGAATAAAGTGTTCGTATGCAAAAAGTTGTATAACGCGATGATCAAAGATGGAGATTCAATGAAAAAGCATCTGAACACATTTATTACTGTTGTATGTCAGTTATTATCTGTTGATCTTAAAATTTCAGATGAAGATAAGTGCATCAATTTGTTGTTTTCTCTACAAGATTCGTGGTATAGTCTAGTTATTACAATAGGTAGCAATGCAAATTCCTTGCAATTTGATGAAATGGCCTCATCCTTCATGACAGAGGAGATGAGACGAAAAAATATGGAGAGACAGAATGGTGATGCATTGCTTGTATGAGGATGGTCCTAGAATATAAACAAAAATAAGTCATCTAGTGGGAGATCTAAATCTCCAGGAAAACCTGTAAAGGTGTGCTGGAAATGTGGAAAGGAAGGACACTACAAAAGGGACTCTAAATCTAAAGCTCTTGACAAATGAAAGGGATCTGATGATGCTCCTTCTGTAGAGGAAAAAACCACCATAGATGAAGGTTGGGATGTGTACTTGGCTTCTTCAAGTACACATGTAGATCATGAGGCATGGTTGATTGACTCAGGTGCATCCTTTCACTCCACTCCCCATAGAGAGTGGTTCTGTGAGTATGAGAAATATAATGGTGGTGATGTCTTCATGGGGGATGATAGGAAGGCTATAATAATTGGTCACAGAAAAGTCAAGTTGAAGTCGCAAGGTGGAAGGATTAGAACACTTCTGGGTGTTCTGCATATTCCTGCATTAGCGAGAAATCTGATTTTTATAAGCGAGATGGATGATGCAAGTGTAAAAACAGTGTTCGAGAAAGATACCTACAAGATGGTTCAGGGAGCACTAATATTGATGCAGGGAGTTTGGATTGGAACTCTATACAAGCTACAAGGTAGCATTGTTGTTGATGGGTGCAACAATTCTGTGGTTCCTGAAAGTGGAGCACAAAATCTAGTGGTGTCTGGAGAAAAGACCATGCTTTGGCATCAAAGGCTTGTACATATTGGAGAGAAGGGCCTTTGAATACTTCATGGTAAGGGTATGGTAGAAGGTATGACTAATAGCTCTTTGGATTTTGATTTCTTTGAAATCTATGTATATGGGAAGCAGAATAGGGTGAGTTTCCCCTCTGGTGGTAAGAGGGCGAAACATATATTAGAGCTTGTGCACATTGATGTGTTTGGACTTATGAAGGTTCCATCACTAGGTAAGTCTGTGTACTATGTATCATTTATTGATGACTTCTCAAGGAATACATAGATATATTTCCTCAAGAATAAATCTGAAGTCTTTGATAGGTTTAAGGAATTTAAGGCTCTAGTGCAAAACCTGACAGAAGAGAAGATAAAGGTTCCAAGGACAGATAACGGCGGAGTGTTTTGCAAGAAGGAATTTGAAGAATTCTGTAAGAAGTATGGTATAACACGGTAGAAGACTACTCCATACACACCTAAGAAAAATGGAGTTGCATAAAGAATGAACAAAATATTGATGGAATGGGAACGAAGCATGCTCAGTGGTGTCAGGTTAGGACAAGAATTCCAGGCATAGGCGGTGGAGACTGCATGTTACCTGGTCAACAGACCACACTCATTAGCGTTGGAGGATAAGACTCCAAAAGAGGTATGGACTGGTAAGAAACCCTCTGTTTCACATCTAAGGGTATTTGGATGCGATGCATATGTACATGTTGCAAAGGAAAAAAGAACAAAGTTGGATAGTAAATCAGAAAAGTGCATCTTCATTGGGTATAAGGATGTTTTAAAAGTCTATAAGCTTTGGAACCTAGTGATAAGGAAGGTTTTGTATAGTTATGATGTGGTGTTTAGAGAGGTGAAATATGTTATTAAACATAAAGTCCCTTCAAAGGAACCCATGAAGATAGAGTTTGAGCTAAAGGAGGAAGAATCAAACTCTACAGTAGAAGAGGAATCAGAAGATGAAGAGCCATAAACTCTCGTTGTGAGAAGACCAGTTCGAGAAAGAAGGCTACCAGAAAGGTATAGTTCATATGCTTTCTGTTCAAATTTTTCTTTATCGATTACTGATGATGATCCCAAAATAGTGAAGGAAGCAGTATATTGAGAGGATGGAAAACTCTAGAAAGAGGCCATGATTGATGAAATGGAATATTTGCATAAAAATGAGGCTTGGGATCTGGTGGAGTTTCCGGCTGGTAGGAAACCCATTGGCAGAAAATGGGTGTTCAAGAAGAATACAAATGTAGAAGGAAAGGTGGAGAGATAAAAAGCTCAGTTGCTAGCAAAAGGTTATTCCCAAATGTGAGGAATTTATTTGGTGATATTTTTTCTCCTATTGCCAAGATAGCCTCTATTAGATTACTTTTATATGTTGTTGGTGCTTTTGATTTTGAGGTAGAATAGATGGATGTGAAGACAACATTTATTAACGAGGATCTGGAAGAGACGATCTACATGAAGCAACCTTGAGGCTTTTCTGTGAAGGGTCAGAAAGAACTGGTATGCGGGTTAAAAAAGTCTTTGGATGGGTTAAAACAGTCACCAAGGATGTGGTATCAGAAATTTGACACATATATATGGGGACTTGGCTTCACCAGAAGCAAAGAAAATCACTATATGTATTTTAAACTAACTATTGACCATGTTATCTATTTGGTATTGTATGTGGATGATATGTTGGTGATTGGAAATAAAAAAGAAATTATCCAGCAACTGAAGACCCAATTGTCCTCCAAATTCAACATGAAAGATCTTGGTGCTACAAACTATATTTTGGGCATGGAAATTAAACGAGATCAGGAAAAAAGGAAGCTTTGGTTAAACCAAAGGAAGTATGTCGAGACAATATTGTAGAGGTTTAATATGCAAGATAGTAAACTGGTGAAGGTTCCTATTCCTGTAGGTGTAAAGTTATGTGGTGAACAGTGGTCCAAGACACAAGAAGAGGAAGAGGACATGTCTCATGTTCCATATGCAAGTGTAGTTGGTAGCCTGATGTATGCGATGGTCTATACTAGACCAGACATTGCACATGCAGTGGGAGTATTGAGCAGGTTTATGTCAAAACCAGGGAAGGAGCATTGGACAGCAGTGAAGCAGGTTTTCAAGTATTTGTGTGGCACTAGTGATTATGGTTTGTGCTACCAAGGAAGACAAGGATTGGACAGAGTTTTTGATATCCATCGCTTTGTTGATGCAGACTAGGTTGGAGACCTGGATCAGAGAAGATCTGCAAGTGGGTGTGTGTTTAACCTATTTGGAGGTGCAATCAGTTTGATGAGTAAGAAACATTCTTTAGTGGCACTATCAACTACAGAGGTAGAATACATGGCAGCCACTCATGCAAGCAAGGAAGCGGTTTGGTTGCAGAGATTGCGTTCAAGTATGGGGTTAGTACATGGAGCTATAAGGATAGACTATGACAGCCAAAGTGCAATTTTCTTAGAAAAGAACACTTCTTACCATTCAAAGACAAAGCACATTGATGTTCAATATCACTTTATGAGGGATATGATAGAAGAAAATAAGGTGTTGCTGGTAAAGGTGGACACTTTAAAGAATACTGCAGATGCATTGAAAAAATTCGTGAGCTCTAAGAAGTTCTCTTGGGGTAGAGAAAAAATGGGCGTTGCAGTGTTGGATCAGTGACTAAGCTGTCTTGTGGCCCCTTGTGGAAAGAAAACAACAACTGGGAGAATGTTGGGTTTTGTTATATTCTTTCCATGACTAGCTCCCGTAGTATAATCAGGGGGCTAGAGGGGGGCGGTTAGCCCCCGTCTACAGGGCCTATGGCAGTGCCTTGGGGAATTTTTTTTTGGACCATATATTAAGTGGGTGGACCTACCTATGGTTTTGTGCATGGTTTTCACACATGGTTTTGGGCGCGATGGTTTTTGGTCCATGGTGTTGAATGCTTCGACATGTATACATATGTATTGTAACATTGAAAGGAATATAATGAAAAATCAATCTGGTAGTCTCGGTTTTGGGATCTAGTGGAAAATATTTGTGTATATTTGTTTTATGTGTTATGCTCTCGCCTTTGTTTATTCTGTTTTTAGAATTTGTATGCAGGTAAGTTCTGAAAGAGGTTAAAACCTACAACGTGGCCACGCTACGCTTCTTCTCAGAGCACCCAAATGAGGAATGACACACATGAGTGGATATATTTTTACCTCTACATTACAGATATGTTATTGGTCTCTCATGCTAGCTCACAATTTTGAAGAAAAAGGAAAAAAATAGCAATTTTTCATGTTTCTTCCACTATTTTGTATCCCACACTTAGCTTATGGAGTAGTTTTGGTAGAATGTGTTTTGAGGTGCCTTAGAGGTGAGTTTTTTCTGATCTGAAGCTTCAGAGACCTAGTGGACATCCCTAGCTACCAGTACCAACCTTCAGTTCATCTTGAAGATGCATCGAAGTCATTCAATCAGCCTTCGAACTTTTGCTATGCGTTTATTCCTACACGTCGCGCTTCTACAATTTTCGTTGCACTTCTGTAGAAGAGGCATGTTTCTGAGTTTTCATGGTCAAAAGTAAACTTTGGTCAATGTAATTAGTGTCAAAATAAGTTTACCTGATGTAGTTGAATATTATAATGATGGTTAGAGTGGATATTTTGTAATTAAGTGCTTTCAAGTCAAATTCAAATTAGTTTACGTAAAAGAGGGAAGTGGTTTCTAACTACTCATGATGTGGCAGGGATTAGGTAGGAGTAGGAAATGAGTTTCTAAGAAGGAGGATTTGATCACTAAGAGGGGGAATGTTGTTTTACATCTATATGCATTTCGAATGAACTCATAGAGGAGGTTGTATTCCTGAAGCTCATCTCTTGGACTAGTGTACTAGACATTTTTGCAGAAATATATGCAGTTGCAGCTATTTTCATGGGATTCTTGTGATGTGGTTTATGGAATTGTGTTTCTTTAGTTTTATTTATGCATTTGATGATTAAGTATTTCTAGTATCCATTTATATTATTTTGGTGATTATCTCTTAAGTTTTAAAGCAGATTTCCTAATCAATATTCTTTGTTTTGTTCGAGGTTTTCACATAACTGTTTTCTTTTCTAAGAAAATGAATTCATACTTATATGTTATGCTCTTAACCTGCAAAACGATACCCAAATACAGAATATGCGAAGAGAAGATACCCAAAACACAGAACAACAATAATTTTATTATTCAGAGAGAAATGTTCACTTGCCTCTTCGAGGGGGCAACCTCCAATAGAGCAGGGCTCGATTACAAAATAAGACCCGATGCTCCTCACAGGGAGTCTCTATCCTTTATATATGACTCATACATGCAATACCATGGATCAATACCGTGGGTTTTATTAATACCATATATCTAATACTACTGCCCATTTGCAACTAACTGTGGTCCCGTCATTAATTGCAGGTTAACCAATTACAATTATTAATATGGGTTTTATTGACTCTTGACTATGACGTGATCCCATTACATAAATAAGGGGGTTAGGGTGGGACCCTAACATGCCCTCCCCCTTAAGACTAGCCTTGTCCTCAAGGCTGAAGCTGTGGAAACTGCTGAAGAATAGTGGCTGGTTCCCAAGTTGCATCTTCTGGAGAGGTGTCTTTCCATTTGACGAGGACTTCCTTAATCATGCGGCTGCGCAGTTGCTTGTCTTGTGTGTCTAGGACCTGTTCGGGTTGAAGCCAGATGGACCCTTCTTCGTCCAATTCAGGTAGACTGGTCTGAATTCTGCAATTGTTCCCAATCACTTTCTTGAGGCATGAGACATGGAAAATTGGATGGATTTTTGCAGTAGGCGGCAAGGCCAACTTGTAAGCCACTTCTCCAATGCGCTAAAGTACTTGATATGGTCCGTAGAATTTGGGAGATAGTTTCTGACACCCCTTGTCTTTGAGTGATGTTTGCTTATATGGTTGTAGCCGTAAAAAGACCTGATCCCCTTCTTGAAATTGGCACTCTGAGCGATGCTGGTCTACCTGTTGCTTCATCCGGTTCTAAGCTTGATGAAGATTCTCTCTAAGATGGGCGAGCATGGTTGCGCGGTGTTGTAGGAGTTGATCCACTGCTTGTACTTTTGAGCACCCCTTGAGATACGAAGTAGGTGAAGGCGGGAGTTGACCATATACTGCTTCATAGGGAGTCATTTTGGTGGTGGCATGATAGTTGGTTTTATACCACCATTCAGCCAGAAGTAACCACTGTACCCAAAGGTGTTGCTTTTCTGAAGTGAAACACCTAAGGTAGGTTTCTAGACATTTGTTGACGGCTTCGGTTTGACCATCCGTTTGCGGATGATAGGAAGTACTGAGTTTTAGTTGAGTGCCTTGTATCCTGAAGAGTTCCTGCCAAAAATTACTGGTGAAGATCGGGTCGCGGTCGGACACAATAGAAGTGGGCATGCCATGCAATTTGAAGATCTGATCCATGAAAGATTGAGCGACCAAAGTTGGTGTAAACAGGTGGGGTAGGGCGTAGAAATGAGCATACTTCGACAGTCGGTCCACAACCACCATGATGACTGACTTATTCCCTGACTTTGGAAGACCTGTAATGAAATCCATAGAAGCCTCCGTCCAAATTGATGCCGGAATGGGCAATGGTTGTAATGTGCCTGGTGTGTTGACGGTTTCCCCTTTGTGGCGTTGATAGACATCGCATTCTGCTACGAAAGTAAGGATGTCCTTTTTCATGCCTGTCCAAAAAAATGATCTTCTGGTGCGAGCATACGTCTTCTGAAAGCCCGAATGTCCTGCAATGGGAGATGAGTGCAATTATGCCAAAATGCAACTTTTGAGGGTGGATGTTGGTGATATTACGACTCTGTCCCTGTAGCAAAGAATATCATCCTGCCATGAGTAGCCCTTGGTGGAATTTGGATTGCAATTGAGAAATGAGTTGGGAGAGCCCAGGGTGTGAAAACCATTCCTTGCGAGCCTCTTCAATCCATTCTGGAATGGGGAGGGAAATTGCTAGCAGAGTACTTTCCTCCTCAAATTGGCGAGATAATGCATTTGCTACACTATTGTCTTTCCCTTTCTTGTAAATGATCTCATAATCATATCCCATCATTTTTGCGAGCCATTTATTTTGTTGTGGGGAGGATAGGCGTTGCTCCAAAAAATATTTAAGACTGTGATGATCTGTACGGATTTGGAAACGTCGCCCCAATAAGTAAGGTCACTAGGTCTCGACTGCATGTAAGATGGCCATCATTTCCTTCTCGTAGGTAGATTGGCCCAGATTCCTCCCACTTGGTTGTTGGCTTCTAAAGGCCAAAGGTCACCCTTCCTGCATTAATACCGCTGCAATACCTGTACCCGAAGCATCACATTCAATGACAAAAGATTTGGTGAAGTCGGGTAGTGCTAAGACTGGAGTGGAACACATGGAATTTTTTAGAGCTGTAAAGGCCTGTTGTGCTTCCTCATTCGAGAAGAATGAATTTTTCTTTAGGAGTTGGGTGAGGGGCTTCGCTATGTGACCATAGTTGTGGACAAATTTACGATAATAGCCCGTGAGACCGAAAAATCCTCTCAAGCTCTTCAAGGTCTTAGGTTGAGGCCATTCCTACATTGCCTGGATCTTTTTGGGGTCCACCTTGACACCTTCACGCCCCACAATGTGGCCCAAATACTCAACTTCTGCCATGCCAAACGAACACTTGGACATCCTGACAAATAATTTATGCTTGCGGAGCAGTTGCAAGAGTAGATCTACATGCTGAAGATGTGCGGCCCAAGTGCAACTATAGATGAGGATGTCATCGAAGAAGACAAGGACAAATTTCCTAAGATATGGTTTGAGAATGTGGTTCATAAGGCTCTGAAAGGTAGAGGGGCATTACAAAGACCAAATGGCATGACTAGGAACTCATAATGGCCTTCATGAGTTCTGAAAGCAGTCTTGGGAATGTCGACTTCCTTCATGCGAATTTGGTGGTAGCCTGAGCGAAGATCCATCTTAGTGAAGAATTGAGCCCCATTGAGTTCATCCAGCAAATCGTCAACCACCGGGATGGGAAATTTATCTTTGACTGTCAACTTATTGAGGGCCCTGAAGTCGGGACACATCCTCCACTCCCCATCTTTCTTGAGCACCATGACCACTGGGGATGAATAAGGACTAATGCTGGGACGAATGAAACCTGCTTCCAAAAGTTCCTTGATTATTTTTTCTATTTCATTCTTTTGGGTGAACGGATATCTGTATGGGCGCACATTTAGGGGTTGGGCCCCTGGAACCAAGGTGATGCTATGATCATGTTCCCCTTGCGAGGGTGGAAGCTCATGAGGCTTGTCAAAGACCGGCAGATGGTTATTTAAAATCTGTTGCATCTCAGGATGAATTGGCAGAGGCTTGGTTTCGACTGCCTGGATGGCATTAAATTGAGCTACAACTCCATGATTGCCCTTTTTTAACAATTTTTCCATCCTATGCAAGCTAATGATAGAGGGGGCTCCCGCCTAGAGTCCACGGAGGGTATGTGTGTAGTTGTTCTGCTTAAAACTCATATATAACTCTTGGAAATCCATTGTGATTGGCCCAAGAGTGCGAAGCCATTCAGCGCCGACGACAATGTCGCAACCCCCCATGTGTATGGGAAACATGTGGGTTTTCAACTGATAATCCCCCATTTGAAGTTTGACATTTTCACAGCGTCCTTCACATTTCATTATGCCTCTATTCGCAATTTGGACTTGGAAGTTAGAAACTGCTCATACAAAACAATGCACTGGTTCGTCGACTTTTTGATGGATGAAATTATGTGTACTTCCACTATCAATCAAGACTACTACTGGGTGATGTTTAATAAAACCTCTGATTTTAAGAGCTTGAGGGGAAGAAATCCCTACCAAAGCATGCAACGAAATAACTGGTTCGTCAGAGACATTGTCCTTTTGGTTGTCTTCTTCTAACGGCTCATGTTCCTCAAGTGGCGGATCTTCCTCTGTTGAGCTGTAGTCAGTGGCATCAATTTGAAAAAATTTGGGCTCCTTGCATTTATGACCTGGGGAGTATTTTTCATCACAGTAGTAACATAGGCCTTGCTTTCTTCTTTCGGCCATTTCCGCAGGTGACACCTTTTGGGCCTTAAGTGTTTGAGTCGTGTTGTGAGCTTGTGGGGGGCGACCTTTAACGGAGAAATTTGGGCGACTGTATTGGGCTGCTAATGCACGTTCCACATTACGAGCTACCTTGCAAGCCTCCGTCCATGTGGGAGGGCGGCGCAGTAGGACTTGGGCTATGATGGCTTCTTTAAGACCGCTGATAAAACATTTCATGTAGAACACATCTGAGAGACCCCAAGTGCAGAATTTTAAGGCTTCAAAAGCTGTAATATATTCATCCACTGTACCGGTCTGTCGGAGCTTAGTAAGACGACCCAAAAAAGAAGATTCCTGGTCAAAGCGGTCTTGAAGAGCTTTTGTGAATTTGGTCCAAGTCCTAAAAGGTCCATTGCAACGTTGATGCCATTCCCACCATTGCCACCTTTCATTGTCCAAGTACATGCTCCCCACCATAAGCTGAGTCTCATCATCTAAGATGTGATTCAGATTGAAATACTGCTCCATTTGGGCTATCCATGTCGACGGGTGAGAACCGTCAAATTTATGCATATCCAACTTGGGAGGTCACTGATGAGGTTGTTGGTGGGTGTGCCAGACGTGAGGAGAGTGGCTAGACTCACCCTCATTGTGTCCATTGCCATTATACACCTCCTCGTGGGCTTGCTCCTTGCCCTTCTGGATCATGCCCTCGACCAGGCTACTTAGTCGGTTAAGCTGAACGTGGACGGTTTGCATGGATTCTTCATGTTTTTCCATCCTTTCATTGGCCATCGCTTGAGCTCTAGTTTCTACCATACACCAACCTGATTTTTTTTAAAGTTGGGACCGCCTAAAAAAATTTCACTAAGAATTGAATGGTACCACTGCGCTCAATACTGCAGTTGCCAATTCCTAAAAATGTCAATGCGGCCAAAAGTCCTGCGAAAATTATACCCTGGTATAGGAACCCTTCACAACGACTCTGATTTGGTGGATCTAAGAGATCTGAATGGCAGATTGGATAGCTCTGGGCGGCAGAACAGACTGCTGCTACTGATCTGATGGATCTAATATATCAGAATGGTTGATCTACGAACTCGACACTGCGAGACTGATGTCTTCTGCTGTTGCACCCCTTTGCACAAGCGGATCTGAAAGAGATGATGTGTGATCCCCTGATAGAAAAGGGAACTATGGTCTTGAGGAGTGTCAGGTGCTACAGATCGCAATATACATAAGGGTCTGTCAGTAGTACTTGGCCCAATGTTTCAGGGCTCTAACTAAGGAGGATCGACCGTACCCTTAGCTGTACAACCCGACTACCCTATCATACAGGCGAGTAATCTCTCCAAGTGCTGTTCTCGGTGTACTGTAGCCGCAAGACGACCGACGGTTTATCTATGGCGAGGTTTCAAGGGAGCCTATGGGGCTTCCGATATACCCAGAGGGTACGTGGAAGACAGTCCGTGCGCGGTTTTGTCTAATGCGCTACTACTCGAAGGGGTACCCACAAGGGTTACAAGGGAGTCCAACAGACGTGACCACCTCTTGTATTTCCTGTGTGCATGCCTCCCCAAATCCGCAGGTTTATGCACTCAACGACAGATCCCATGGTTTAAAGACGCCGGAACACGTCTCTAGCCAATTTTTTTTTTTCTAAGAAATGGAGATCCCACCGCCCCTGGAAAGTGCTCTGATACCACTTGTTATGCTCTTAACCTACAAAACGATACCCAAATACAGAATATGCGAAGAGAAGATATCTAGAACACAGAACAACAATGATTTTATTATTCAGAGAGTAATGTTCACTTGCCTCTTCGAGGGGGCAACCTCCAATAGAGCAGGGCTCGATTACAAAATAAGACACGATGCTCCTCGCAGGGAGTCTCTATCCTTTATATATGACTCATACATGCAATACCACAGATCAATACCATGGGTTTTATTAATACCATCTATCTAATACTATGGCCCATTTGCAACTAACTGTGGTCCCGTCATTAATTGCGGGTTAACAACTTAGAATTATTAATATGGGCTTTATTGACTCTTGACTATGACGTGATCCCATTACATAAATAAGGGGGTTAGGGTGGGACCCTAACATTATATGCTCATTCTTCTTAGTCTTTTTCCCTCACCATACTACAATGAAAAATTTACTTCGTGCCACTGATTGTATCTACCTTGCCCCATCTTATCTCTACAACTAATCATTTGGGAAACTTGACCTAGTTCTGAGAGCTAGTGGTTATGTCCAACAAACCCTAGATCAAATCCTACTGTGCTAAATACCTAGCCTAAGATCTACATATTCTCTAGTCACTTCCATTGACTGTGAGATTATTTTTTTGAGAGAGACCTCGTTGTTTGGTAGGGCTAGCTACCAAGTCAAAGGTTAGTTTGAGGTTACCTCCTTAGCTCCCTTTCTCAGCCTTGGGGCACTAAGGAGTGATAATATTTTTGGCATCATTGTCAGGGAATGAGTTTCGAATCTTCCCTAGGATTTTTCTTACAATTTCATTGAGGTCTAGGCCTATGGGTGACAGGTCCTAGATTTCAAAGAAGGAAGAGTTAGTTTTTTAGAGCCAAAGTGCAAATTGAGAAGAACACTGGCTCACAAAAGGCATACGAGGTCCAATCTTGATCCAAATCCTCCATCAGTAGTTGATGATCCTGAAAAGCTATTGAGAAAGAAAAGGTCACAGCCTAAAGAAGTTGAACAAGGTACACCCTCACTGGTAAGATCTACATCTTTGCCTGTAGAATTGGTAGCTCTCTAAGATTTGTCTTTTGATATCAAATTCAAGTTGTCTTTATTCAAATCCAAATCAGAGTATTTCCTTTCAGAAACATTTTTTGATCCCTCTGAGTTTGAATCATATTTTTTATCTCCTGATTCTCCATCTACTAATTTTGATAGAAAACTTTGGACACAATTTAATGAACATCAGGATTTAGTTAATCAACTCCAATCAACCTGTGAAAAGGTAGACATCTAGTACCAACAAGATATTTTGTCTACTTCTATATCTACTATTATACCTCCTCATACAGTTGCTCCATCATCATCCACTGTCAATCCATTTCTCCCTCCAAAATCATCTCCTTCATCAAGACCTCCTGTTGTGACTGCTACACCACCTTCTGCAATAGTTATGGCAAGATTTTCTCCTTTAGTTTTACCTGCACAACTCACTTATTTGCCTCAAGGTTATGATTAAAGATTTCCTTTGTTTGATGGGACAATAGAAGTCACAACCAGACAACATTTAGATAAAGTGGTTGATTTTATTGATCTTGAGGAGATTTATAATGAAGATGCCAAAATGCGCATTATAACACATTTTTTTCTAGGGAAGTCAAGAAATGGTTTCGTTCCTTAACAATTAATTCCATAACTACCTCCCAACAGTTGATAGACCTATTCCTAGGAAAATGGGAAGAGAAAAATAATTCTCTTCAAATTCTGGCCAAGTACAATGCCTTGAAGAGAAACATTAATGAATATGTGCAAGATTTCATCGCCATATTTAATATGATATATAACTCTATCCTAGACAATATTAAGCCTCCTCTTGGCTTGGAACTTCTTCATTATCCATATGATTTTGATCCAGATATGGCCTACCAGTTGAGGGAGATGTCCTTCCACTCTTGAAGAAATGCAAAGGAATGCAGTAAGTGTTGAGGCAAATATGCTTATTAAGAAGTCAAAGACAAAGTCAGAAAAGAAGGTCACCATAAAGGAGGAGCCATCCACTTCATCAGAGGGTTAACTTGATACTTTGACCAAGACAATGGAGAATATGGTGGATAAGATGACTATCACAGAAAGACAAGGAGAACCTCCAATCAGAAATCCAAATTACAGAGGTCAACAACAACAACCCTAATTCAGGATTAAGCAAAGGGAGCAGAGGGGTCAAGATCAGCAAAGTCAACAACAAATTCGTACTCCTTTTCAGCAAAATTATAAATAGGGCCCAGAAGAGGAAGATGAAATCTGAGAGGATCAAATTCACTTTTTTGAGGAAGATCAACAACCTATTTTCTTGACTGAAGAGGATGAATTTTCTGAATAACCGTATGTACCTAATGATCAACAATATGTTCTTTCTAATGATGATATTTTGGTAGTACAAATAGAGTGAGCACAAAAAAATCTATTTGCATGTCTCCTTTTCAGCTGGTCTATGGTGTATATATAGTGTTTCCAACTTCCCTATCACTGTCGGTGATGAAAATCTTACAAGAGGTTGACAGTGAGCCAAATGATATTCTCCAGAGAATCAATCAAATGATCGACTTGCAACAGTCTAGAGAAGAATTCTTCTAGAATACTTCAAAGCTCCACGAGAAGATGAAGAATATTTATGATAAGAAAACAAAGGTTGATGATTTCAAATTGGGAGATGTTGTTCTCCTATGGGATGCTCGAAATGAAGATAAAGGAAAGCATGGTAAGTTCGACAACCTATGGAAAGGACCCTACAAGATTTTGGCATTTAGAGGGAAAAATTATTACTTGTTAGAAGATATTGATGTGCAAGCACTTCTAGGAGGACTAGTGAATGGTAGACTCCTCAAATAGTATTTCACCTGATATTGCAGAAAAGTTTTCATTTCCATTACAAATAACATTTTTATTTGTTGTCAAGGAGTGAAGGAGCTCTCACAAAATTTTGAAGCATGAGGAAAAGGCCATAAGACTTCTCTGATCAACTGTTGTTTTCTTTCTGAAGTTGTAAAGTCAAGTCAGTTTGTGAGTCAAGTCAAGTCTATTTTTTTCAGTTCAGTGAGTTAGTTATTTGTTAAGTTTCAAGTGTTTTATTTTGACTCCATTGCCAATGGATGAGGATACTTGGTCTACGGTGTTCTTGACACATCCTAAAGGATTTGACATCCCCATATGGAGCCAATGTTAGTGTCTATGAGTCACCAATGATCAAATGTACTCTTTCCATGTGACTGATAGAGCCTTAGGTCAAATTGTCATATTTTCAAATACAATTTGATACCTCTTCGTTGTCAAATGAATCTTTAGTCATGTCCTAGGCGTCATTACTACTCCCTCTATTTTTCAAGGTCATAAAATGTCATCATGGTCATCTCATATTTCCTTGTGATAGGTCACCAAATGAGTGTCTTGGTCATTATTTTGGTCATTAAATCATTCACATACATGGTTAAAGGGTTCGAAGTTCCAAATCATGGTTAAGATATGCATTAGGTGTCATCATTTGTTCATGTCATGAAAATCTACATGGGAGTCATGTCATCACCATTGTCACCATCATGGCAGTTAGTAATTAGAGATAAGTTTGTTAAAAAGGTATCAAATAAGTTTGTACCCCTCATGGATATGTAACCTTTCCAAATAAAGTTATAAAGTTGCAGTACAATGCTACATCACATCATTTCTCAAAAAAGACATGTGATGTCATACCATCAACAAAAGAAAAATTTGGCTTTCAAGAAATAAAAATATCATATAAGCATTCAAACACTTCATTTCATATTCCTTTAGCTCTCCTCCACCATTGAGTTTCACCTCAGCCTTCAAAAATTTGATTTCTTCATCACCAAACCCTTGCTAGTAAGCACGGTGCGCTTCTGGACAGCTTGTTGCACTTCTGGTTTGGAGGTTAAAGGAAGCCACACATGGGTTCATTCAGCAATCTACAAGTTCCATAAATTCTCCAGCAAGTATGTATAGCCCCACTTTAATCCTCATGTAGTGATTTTCCTTCAGAAAATGATGAAATCCCTCTCCTAGTGTTATTCTCTATGCTTTTGGTTATTTTTAGTGTTTTCTTCATTTCAGTGACAAAATCCCTAGTTTTCCTGCCCTAACACCCTTATACACACTTAATA